>NC_069474.1:10019261-10061618 GCF_026875155.1 Cherax quadricarinatus | reverse complement strand
AAAGAAGTTTTACTTAGCGTGGGGCTGATGGCTTTTTTTTCCCTTTCCATCCATTCTCGAAGTCCTGCCAAGTTAATGTATTTCCGATTTCCCTTGTACTATTTGGGAGATTTGAGCCCCATTAAACTTCCAGAACGTCAAAGATTCAAGCCAAATTAACATGCATTAACATCCTCAATTTCAAGAGGGCAAAATCATTATTTCACCAGTTCGACACCCTCGGAACTTTATTAACATCACCTTTGTTTATGCCCACATCCACTTTTTCACCTCGATGATATCTCCACTCATTCTGCGTCTCTCCAGGTTAGGTAAGTTGTGTCAGGAAATAGGACAAGGTTTCCTAACGCTGCTCATAGTCAGATGATGACCCGCAGTTGGAGTTTTAAGAACATAGAAAGAAAGAACACTGCAGCAGGCCTACTGGCCCATGCGAGGCAGGCCCAAATCACATCCCGTCTTAAACCACTAAACCCAACCTAGTGAAGTCAGGTCACACCACTTACGGAAGGAGCACGACATAAAAACCTTTTAAAGCACAAGCTAGTCAGGTCAACTCACCCCCACCACACCCACGTGTCGTTATACCTGCCTAAGCTCTTGGGAGCTAGCGTGGGCTGTTACCAAGCCCCAAGGCTTGTTGTGTTTTTTAGAATCTCAGGTTCAAGTGTGGAAGAAGGAGATTCTACTTCTTCAGGAGGAAACTAGGAGGTGAAGCTTATTATAGATGAGTTTGGGAGTGAGTGTGAGAAGGATTTAGCTGATAAGGAGGAAATGGTCACCAGAAGTGATGGTGGCAGCTGCTTAAAGTGGCAAGTGGTTCACAGTTCAGGAAGAAGGAAGATGGGGGAGAGTTCATAGAGAAGATGTGAAGGTAGGAAATTGATTCTCTTTTTCCCCAAGACGAGTATGCTTTAGTGATTAGTGAGGTTGAAGGTACGACTGATTTCCCTGCTAATTAAGGTAAGAATATTTTAATAGCAGGCGATTCTCAGGTAAGATATATGGACCGTGCATTTTGTAACAGAGATAGAAAGGTCAGACAGAGAGTGTGCCTTCCTGGAGCTGGTGTTGGTGACATAGACAGCAGGTTGGATAATATTATGGCAGGGAATGGGAACAAGCCCATTATCTGTCTTAGTGCTGGGGATAATGACACTGGGAAGGGCAGGAGAGAGGAGCTGCTGGATAAGTACAGGTCAGCCATTGAAGTAGTTAGGTCTAAGGGAGGGATCCCAGTCATATGTAGCATCTTGCCTAGAAAGAGAGTGGGCAATGAATGGATGTCTAGGGCAATTGGAAATAAATTATGGCTAGACAGCACTGAAAGGGAAAACTTGCAATCCCATTCATTGATAACTGGGACCTATTCTTTGGCAAACATGTATGTATGCAAGGGATGGGGTTCATCTCTCTCGGGATGGAGTGGTGCATTAGTCAATTCAATTGAGGGGGTAAATGATGACTTGTCTAGGAATTTAAACTGATAGATTATAGAGGTATGGGTGTTTGTAGGATAATCGGGGGGCTGCAGATTAGGGCCTAAAAACAGCAGTTATTACCGGGATACCTCAGGGATATATTTAAAAGACAATATTCAAAAATAAAGTTGCTAGTAATGGCAAAACCAATTAATCAACAAACAAAGAGGGGACAGTAGGGGGCAACGAGTGACTAGCTCCTTTTAAGGTTTACTATACAAATAGTAGGAGTCTAAAAAATAAGATAGATGAGCTAAGATTACTTGCAAATGTAGGTAATATAGACATTATTGGTATAACAGAGACTTGGTTCAACCTGAAAGATAGAGAAATGCCTTCTGAATGCAACATACAGGGTTATAAACTATTCCACACTGGGGAAATCAACGGGAAGGGTGGTGGGGTAGCGATGTATGTCAGAGAAAATTTAAAATGTTGTCTTAGACATGATGTAAGATTAGAAGCATCGAACACAGAATTTTGTTTGGCTACAGTTCTCGAGGGACGTGACAAAATTATTCTGGATTTGATTTATAGGGCCCCAAACCTTGATAGGGAGTCCAGTAAGCTGTTATGGGACGAAATTCATAAGGCATCTAGATATGAAAATGTTGTGATAATGGGAGATTTTAACTTTAGAAAATTGATTGGAACAATATGACAGGAAATCTTGAGTCTAGTAACTTTCTTGTACGGTTCAGGAATGATTTTCAGAACAGTTTGTGACAGAAAACCCAAATAGAGGAAACAAACTGCTTGACTTTGTTCATGCCAACAAAGATTCACAATTAATAATCTTGAGGTTAATGATGAGCTTGGGGAAAGTGATCACAAATCACTTAGTTTCAATATATCATGGAATTACCCAGATAACTGCAATCAAATCTCTGTCCCGATTATCACTTGGCCGACTTCATGGGACTGAAAAATTACCTGGGTGGGCTAAATGGGGTGTCCCGATATGGTCAGGTAGGTGATCTTGGTTGCCAATATGACATTTTTCAGAGCATAGTACTAGCTGCCCAGACAACTTTTGTTCCGAGTAGGGAAATTAGATCTAACAAAAATGATCCCAAATGGATGAACAATAGATTAAAAAAATCTCATTGGTCAAAAGAGAAAGGCATATATAGGCGTATCAAAAAGAGGGGATGGGGGATTAAGAAATCAATATTATTCAATTAAAAAGAGAAATAAAAGAAAGGAATAAGAAGAGCAAAAAGGGATTCTGGGGGCTAAGGTCGCAAGGGATTCAAAGACTAACGTTTAAAAAGGGGTTTTTTTAGGTATACAGAAGTAAGATCAGGGACAAGATTGGCCCACTTAACATTAACTCTGGTCAGATCACTGACAGTGATAAAGGATATGTGTTAAAATCCTCAATACCTACTTCCCTCGTTTTTACCCAGGAAAAATACTATCGATATTTCCTGGAATAATGTTTATTGTAGAACTGGATTGATAATAAACTAGCACGATTGCGGTAACTAGTGACATTGGTCCTCAGACAATTAGAGAAAATTAAAACCTAACCAAATCCCCAGGCTCTGATGAACTGTTTTGCTAAGGTGTTTAAAGGAATGTACAGATGAACATAGCATACCTTTAGCTATCTTTTTAACAATATCACACAAACTGGGCTAGTGCGTTTAAGTGGAAAATGGCAAATGTAATACCTATTTGCAAGGCAGGTGTGAGGGAAAAGCTCAACAGTTAGGAGTAGCAAGGGAGTGTATGGTAACGATAGTTTGATTGCGGCTGCTTGTTAAGGTAGTGGTAAGGTCTAGCTCCGATATCCCCCCCCCTTCCTCCCCCGAAAGGTTGACGTGTGGGGGCTCCGACCAAACGGTAAATCACTCGACTCACAGCTCCAGCATAACTGGTAAGTACAAGCCTGTAGCCTATTTCGAGTGGACCTTATTTTGTTGAAAGCTTCACTTTTGACCAATAATAAATTAGTCCTTTCAGCTTGATCTCTGTTAGATGTTTTTATTATCACCACGTCTTTTAGGTATTGTACTTGTCAAAGAGAGTTAATTTCTTAAGCAGTGGGTAATTGTCTCTCTTTCCAGCTTGTGGAATGACAGATTGGGTCACCTGCCAACCAACTGAGAAAGTATTGAAGGAGACGGGACTTATGTCTGAGACGTCACATGGTTGGGATATCTACCTACCCGATTGCTAGCAGGCAAAAGCAGATAATAACCCCTCATCTCTGGTAGTGGGTTAAAGAATCTGCTTTCTGTCATCGGGACAGACTATTCAAGGGCTATAGCTCTGTGAAGACTAGCCATTGGGTTGTCACCACACTGTGACCCCACCCCCGACACATCATTATTCAACGGCTACAATTGCTACAAGACGGTGTCAACCTCCACCAGAAACCCCGAGTATCACTGTATATATTAGCGTTGAATTTCAAATGTACATTTTTTCATTTCATTTTTCATTTTTCTTTCAATTAGGATACACATTCATGTTTTATTGTTTTATTTTTCCATTTCTAAATAATAAAGTGTTTATCATTGTCTGTTATTATTTCTTTTTCTATTCATTAATTTTTCCTGAGGGAGGAGCCAGCCTTTGGTAATACTGTCTGAAGTTGTTACAGGGCTGGTAAGCCTTACAAGTGCGACCCTGCCAGGATTTTCTCAATGTGAATACAAGATATCAACCATATCTCGAATCTACCATTAGAACTTCAACGCCACACACACAGCCATAAGTAATCATTCTCTATGGTAGGACTTACAGTACAAGGAATTTAAAAGATTTGGGATTGTTTTAGTCCATTTAATTATTGTAAGTCAAGTCAAGGCAGGATATATAGTTAATTCTGCCACCTATTGTGAGCTTGGAACTTTTGAGGAATAGGACTCTAGGGACCCGAGGATTTTCAGTGACAATTTGTTTCATTGAGCTCTTATTATATCAAGGGAACCTGTCGTAGGAAACTATTGATTGGCTGGTGAGAAGATTGGTGGTCAAGGGGCCCCATTCTACTTACTGTTTGCTGGAGACAGCATAGATCCCTTCGTTTTCATTAATACATATTGTTTAATCGAAGCAGGTGATTGAGCCATCTGGTTTATTTACAGTTTGAGCAGCGCAGGAATTGAACCCTCCAATTTTCTTTGATACCCGTTTCATTTTTCCCGGTAGTTTAAGTTATTCTTGCGTGTATGGAGGAATATCAGTTTTGGATGAATGGCTGGAAGTAAGTTAGGAATAAACAGGGAAAATATTAGAAGCTTCATTAGTTGCTAAAATTCAGGAAAGAATTGGAAAGGAGATAGAGAGAATCGAAAGAGAAGGACAAAAAGGAACGTGTGATAGACCTGATCGTGAGGAGAGAGCTAGAGTACATGAAGGAAAAAGTTAAATTAGAGAACTTGACGAAAGAAGAGCAAAGGATAGAGAAGTTGAGGAAATGAGCAAGTTGAACTTGAGGTTATGAGAGAGAGTGAAAGATCGCGAGCTCGAAAAAGCGCGCCTTGGAATTAGTGAATAAAAAGTTAACTTTCTCACACAGCAATATAGTGGAAGGAGTATGGAACAAGTGCAGCTAGTGCACATATTCGTCGAACATAATTACATTCCCTTTTCAGAGGGGGAAGAACTAACTTCATACATTATCAGGTTTGAAAATACCGATCCCTCTGTCAATGGCCTGCTTGACACTGGGCTCACTCCAGTGTTAGGGAATGATATTTTCTGGTACAGCTTTGAATATCTATGTAACTTTGTTCGCAGGGATATCATATGTAATTATAACTACTGAAGGAGAAGGCAATCCTTAAAGCATATCAAAAAACCACTAATTAATTATAGAAAGATTTCCAGGTTATGCCACATCTTACAGCCTTGGCCACAAATACTTTCAGCCAGTTACAGGTAACACTCTTTCGTTGGTTCGACTTTTGGATAGATGAGTCAGGAATTGATCACAGTTTAATGTGTTGTAAATAGTTTTCCTGACAGCTCTTCCCCAATAGATACGAACATTCATTAGAGAACGTAACCTGATTAGAGCTTAATGAAGTTGCTTGAGCGCCGCTGACTTGTATGCTGAAGGCTCACAATCCTATAAAGACCAAAAGGGATCTAACCCTAAGGGCAAGGGTTCATCAGATCTTAGAAATCAAAGCCTCTTGTGGAAAGTAAACTGACTTCTTTTTATTCCTGTTTGTCATTTATGTGGTGTTAAGGGACACGAACGTTCCGATTGTCATTCTAAGAAGGCCCAATAAAGTTGGAAGATGTTTTAATGGACTGTAATGACCAAGCAACCTTCGTTTCAGGAAAAGGTAATGGACTTAATGTATCTACCCTTTTACCGATACAAAGGATGCACATGTATAGTCATTTCTGACTAAGCTGTTCCCTAACTTAAGAAACTCATCCTCTTCTATACTTTCAGACTACTTGGGCTCCATACGGACATTTTCACTATTGTTGTTACATTGGGTCTAAATGGTTCACAGGTTGGGTCTGAAGCCGTACTAGCTCCATCACTTCTTGCTACTTACTAATAGAGTAATTAAAAGGTGCCATTCTTCCTTCTGAGGTTTGATCTTTCATCACAAAGATGGACAAAAAGCTTTTCAGATCCTATTCCTGTAGAGTAAGAGAAGCCCCCTCGAAAGTTTCAGATGAGACAAGTCTCGTGAAAATTAATGTGGGATTAAATACCAGTGATGCTACTCTCGAAAGCGAGGTAGTAGGATCACCGGTTAACTTGTTAGATGAAAGTTGAGATATCACATCCGAACTATTAATGTCTTGACTAGGGTCAGACCAAGCCAGGGCTCTCCTACTGCTCCTTCCTTTGATTTTCACTGACTTTTAAGCCTTTTGATTTCGAAGGACTCCTTTGTCCAATTTACAACGTAATTCCTTCTCTCCCCTTCATAATTGCCATAATGCTGCTAGACAAAAATCAGTTATAAAAGGAAAATCTTTTCTATAAAATTTGGAATATATAAAAGGTATCATGTAATAAATCAGTATTCAAATTAAATTCAGATGTGATAGATTATTCCAGCTTAGTTGTTTCCAAGTCTATGCAGAGAGACTGTTCTTAAAATGGCTAATGAACTTACCAGGGCCGGACATTTCTCGCCATCGTAAAACCTTAAATTAAAATTAGGGAAATATTTTTTGCCCAAAATGTCCTAAATATCACTCTATTGTAGATCGTTGTAAAGTCTGCCAACTGTCATCCTAGGGACGGTACCCAGGCGAGTTCTATGTTCAAAATGCCCAATCTTCACGGTACCATTTTGAAAGAGTAGCTATTGACATCGTTGGTCATTTATCACCTGACTTTATCTGGGGAACATAGATAACTGCTACAGAGGTGGCTGAAGCCTTTTGTCCATCTTCTCCAGAGTTGGCATTCTAGAGAGATTTTTGTCTGACCGATGGGACTCAATTCACATCAGGACTTTATGCAACATCTCTTACCAACTTCTGGATTGAAGGACTCTCTTCACCAGCCCTATCAGCCCAGCTGTAATGGGAGGATTGAAGCGCCAGTATTTCGGTTCTCAAGTCCCATTTTAGGAAACTTTGCTCCCTTAAACCTAAGGAGTGCCATCGTTTACCTACCCCTGTGCTTTGTTTGGCCTTGGAGGGAAGTTCCCAGTGACTCTTTGGGGTTTTCACCTTTTGAACTTTCTCTATGGTAGACAGGCCAGAGTCCATTGTCCCGTCCATCAGACTTATGGACTAAGAGGACCGTAAAGGGACTGAGGTTCGGCTTTTTATCAGTTTCTCCTGACCTTAGATCCAAACTTGAGATGCTACCTCTGACATAGTTTAGAAAACTTAAGCTTGTAATGGGCCAGTTGCAAAACCTATTTTGATTCCAAAATTCAGAGGAGATGTTTTTAAATGTAGGGAATGAAGTTCTGGTTCTTTGCCTATCAAGCCAAATAAATTATTAGTAGCATGGAAAGAGCCATATAAGGTGGTTAACAAAAATTTGTGGGAAGGTTGATTACCTCATAGAAGTCAAGGGAAAACTAAGCCTTTTCATATCATATACCTTAAGAAATATTACCGAAGAAATTCGGTTAACTGTTTGAATGACTTTGACTTAGTTTTCCAACAAGAACCTTGCTAAGCAACTGAAGAGTGATTAAGGTGTCCTAACTGACACTCTAACGATAGGACTATGACAGTGAACTAAATGACTTGGTGACTCTTGACCACTCGGGTGCAAAAACATAAATATTATGAGTCTTTGGATGACCATAAGAAACTGAACTCCTTCAATGAGTGAGAACTTCTCAGACGTTTTTTTAGTCGATATCCAGGATGTCACCTTCCACGGTAGTCCATATATGACGGATTGTCACGGACACCCAATCTGTCAAACGGAAATTATACCACAGTTCCAGTTCACCTTGGGATGCATTTGACGAGAGGTAGACAAATTATTAAAACTAAAGATCATTGAACCTTCAGTTATCTGCCTATTGATCCCCGTAGTATGGTAAGAAGGAGGATAATTCGTATTGCCTTGCTATTGACTTCAGAGAGCCTTAATGCTATATCGGTGGGTTGCTGAGCCTATGCCCTTAATAGATAGCGATCTACACAAAAATTTTATGACTCTTCCTTCTTTTCTCAGAGATTGTATTGCGCAGGCATATCATCAAGGAAATGTTAGAACCTTTCTTCTAGGCATTACACCGCTTTTCCCACCCACCATGGACCTGATTGCAGTATAGAACTATGCCCTTCGCGTTTGGTAACTGCCTGTGCTACCTACGTGAGACTGAATGGAGTAAGGTCTTGGGAATATATGCCAAATATTTTCAGTTTATTTGATAACATTTACGTATGACATCCACGGGGGCAAGCATATCCAAACATTAACATTCCAGTTTTACATAGGTTACGCTCACATGGCCTCACTGCCAAGCCGAAGAAAATGTTTACTTTGGGTTATACAAGATTAGATATCTCGGGGACTGATCCTTTTAATTAACTCTTTGCAGCCTCTCCCAGTAAGATCAAAGCTTTATTAGAATTTAAATTCCCCATAACCAAGAAGCTCATGCGTAGCTTTCTTGGTTCTGTAAATTTTTATGCACGGTTTATCCCGAACCTTACTGATCTTACAGGCATCTTATCCGACTTCCTTAAAAAGTCTGTGAAGTAACCTCTTGAACTTTCCGACATAGCTCGGGAAAAGTTTAATGAGATTAAAAATATCTTCTCGAAAGACCCTATACTTAAGATTCCAGATATTAATAAAACATTTTGTTTAAGAACTGATGCCTCCAATACTGGCTTAGGTGCGGTGTTACTACAATACCATGATGGTACTCCCTTCCTGGAGTTTACCTGGAGAGAGTTCCGGGGGTCAACGCCCCCGCGGCCCGGTCTGTGACCAGGCCTCCTTAGGTCAGTGTCCCAGGATGCGACCCACACCAGTCGACTAACACCCAGGTACCCATTTTACTGATGAGGAACATAGACAACAGGTGGAAAGAAACACGTCCAATGTTTCTACTCTGGCTGGGAATCGAACCCAGGCCCTCACCGTGTGAAGCGAGAGCGTTAACCACCAGGCCACCAGAGCCCTGTAAGCTTCCTAAGCTGGAAACTCCTTCATGCAGAAACGAGATACTCCACCATAGAAAAGGAATGTTTGGCCCTTGTGTGGGGTATCTCCAAGCCTAAATTTAATTTACTGGGAAAAGAATTCATTTTAGAGACGGACCACAAACCTTTAATATACCTGGAAACTTGAGGTGGACATTGGCACTCCAAGCTTTTAAGTTCCAATTATTTCTCTGACTGGTTAAGTCGTGACAGTCAGTAGAAGATTTGTTGCCTTATGCGGCTTCCACATTTTAGAACTTTTCCATCACCTATTCTTCTTATACTCCTTGACTATAAATCTTGGTATGGGAGAGTGTGAGGGAAAAGTTCAACAGATAGGAGTAGCGAGAGAGTATATGGTAACGATAGTTTGATTGCCGGCTGCTTGTTAAGGTAGGGTAAGTCTAGCTCCCGCTATCCCCCCCTTTCCTCCCCGCCCTCCCGAAAGGTGACGTGTGGGGCTCCGACCAAATGGTAATCACTCGACTCGCAGCCCCCAGCATAACTGCAAGTACAAGCCTGCTCCTATTCGAGTGGACTTATTGGTTGAAAGCTTCACTTTCATTTTTCTTTCAATTAGGATACACATTCATGTTTTATTGTTTTATATTTTCCATTTCTAAATAATAAAGTGTTTATCTTTGTCTGTTATTATTTCTTTTTCTATTCATTAATTTTCCTGAGGAGGAGCCAGCCTTGGTAATACTGTCTGAATTTGTTACAGGGCTGAGTAAGCCTTTACAGCAGGTGACAGGTCTTTATCTTCGAACTATAGACCAATAAGCCTTACCTCCACAGTAGGAAAATTTTTGGAATCAATAATTGCAGAAGCAAATCGTAGCCATCTTTATAGGCACAGATTGATTAATGTATCTCAACATGGTTTTACAAAGAGGCGTTTGTATCTTACGAATTTACTGACTTTTATCACTAAGGTGTTTGAGGAGGTAGATCATGGTAGTGAATATGATATTGTGTATATGGACTTCAGTAAGGCTTTCGATAGAGTTCCACACCAGAGGCTATTGAGGAAACTTAAGGCACATGGAAAAGGAGAAATTTTTTCTTGTGTAGAGGCATGGCTGACAAATAGGCAGCAGAGAATTTGCATAAATGGGAAGAAATCAGAATGGGGGCACGTCAGAAGTGGTGTTCCTCAGGGGTCAGTGTTGGGCCCGTTGTTGTTCACAATTTACATAAACGACATAGATGAGGGAATAAATAGCGACATAAGCAAATTTGCTGATGATACCAGAAAAAGCCGTCCAATTCATTCTAATGAGGACACTAGAGCACTCCAGGATGATTTGAATAGACTGATGCAATGGTCGGAAAAGTGGCAGATGCAGTTTAATATTGACAAATGCATAGTTCTAAATGTTGGACAGGTAAATAACCATGCCACATATTAACTAAATAATGTAGATCTTAATACTACTGATTGCGAAAAGGATTTAGGAGTTCTGGTTAGCAGTAATCTAAAACCAAGACAACAGTGCATTAGCATTCACAATAAAGCTAACAGAATTCTTATCTTCATATCTAGAAGTATAAATAATAGCAGCTGAAAGAAGAGCTTAGGGCTGCTAAGCTGGAGATACTGCGATTAATGGAGGAGAACAAGAGGATTCGTAGTAATCCTCCTGTTGTGAGTCCCCAGGTTAAAAGGGGAACTTGGTCAGTGGCCGGGAACATGGAACAAAGCTGAGGATCAAGAAGACTGTTGGAGAGGCAGAAACATAGAGAAACCAGAAGACTGCTGTGGAAACTTCCAACCCATTTTCGGTGCTACCTGACGAATGTGGGTGTTCTACTGGGAATGCCACAGTGAGCACCAAGGAAGCATTGGCAGACGAAGACCATCGAGAAGGTCTTGACGAATTCCACAAGTGAAGGTGTAATGCTACCTAAAGAATGTGAGTCGACTACTGGGAACATCACGACGGACGTCGACAAGGAAGGTAAAAGCATTGTTGTTGTTGGGGATAGCCAGATTTGGTACATGGATAGGGCATTCTGCTTGAAGGATAGGAGTAGGAGGCAGAGAGTGTGTTTTCCTGGGGCTGGGATGAAGGATATTGCTAGCCGTCTGGAAGACATTATGAGAGGTAATGGGAGAAATCCTATTATCTGTCTCAGTGCTGGAGGCAACAATGTTGGTAGACATAGGAGTGAGGACCTGATTAGCAGGTATAGGTTAGCAACAGAGATAATTAGGAGGAAGGGTGGGAACCCTGTTATATGTGGAATTTTGCCATGGTCGGCCATAGATCAGTGCTGCTTCACTTTGAGTACTTGTTACTTGTGCCTTTAAGTACAATGTGTGCATTTTAAGTAATGTGATAAAACATTAGATTGCTTTATTTCTTACATGATATCAGGACAAGCTTGAACATGTCTATATAGTGTTCCCTAGAATTTCCCACTCTCGACGGTAACAGTTTATTCTGTATTTCTCGTAAAACCAGGGGTAACTCGTTTATTTCCCATAATTGTTTGTAACCTTACCACACATATTATCTATATAATATACCGATTTTTATTTGTAGTTTTCTGTAATTCTAATTTTTGCTCTATCTTAATTCGTCTCGAATAGATTCATTTTATTCAGTGTCGGAATTATAATCTGGTATATTATTAAACCAGATTTATTATGCTCTGTATGTTGGTTACAAGAGCAGAAAAGTTGAACATTAAGCTCTGGCTCATAATAATGCGTCGGTCAGATGACCCTAGCACGGGTTTGGAAATAGATTTTGGGGTGAGTGGAAAAAAATTTCCTCGAATACCTTCAAGAAGCTTAGACGTTGTGTTTTTAAAAATGGGTTGGGTAAACATAAGAACATAAGAAAGAAAAAAACCTGCAACAGGCCCCTACTGACCCAGTGGGGGGCGGCCCGTGTCCCCCCCCCGGATTAGCCCAATACATTCCCCCCGGATTAGCCCAAGCCTTAAAACCCCTCAATCAAACAAAAAAGTAATTATCTGTTACCACAACCGCTTTCTCTACAACACACACGATTTAATCAAGCCCGATTAGATCTCACTTCCCTCAGAAAAAAACATTCTACACAGTCTAGAAAAAGACCAAACAATACGGTCAAGCTCATACTAAAACCCGGGGCAAACAGGTATCATAAAACCCCCAAAGCCTTCTGGAACTTTATCAAAAAAAAAACAGAGGCACCACTCCCACCCAAATTGAAACACACTCCCCAAAAAAAACACACATCTCAGACCCGCAGGCTGCTACTAACACTTCGAACCATTGGGAGAAATTCTTCCCCCTCATCACCCCCCCCTAAGTATCCACACATTTAGAAAATAGAACACGGAACACAAAAACCAACATACGAAAAACCCAGAACCCCAACCCCTGGATTTTTTCCCTTAAGAAAGAAAATTTTCAAAACGGGTTAAAATTAGAATTTTCCCGGTGGTTCTGGTTTTAAAACATTTATTTTAAAACCTTCCGGGATCTAAAATCTTTGTACACAAAAAACCCCCTCAATCCTCCCTTGCCCTGGAAAATACTTCCCTTTTTCCCTCTTTTTAAACTGCTTTTTGTATCCCCTTCCTAAAAACCCCAATAAAGACCCTCTGTCCCCAGAAAAAATATCGCCCCCCGTCCAGCCTCCTCGAAACTTTAGGAAAAACTCTTTTTGAAAAACTCACAAACATCGCCTTCCAGATCCGGAACACAAATTCTCTACTTTCTGATGGCCGTTGGCTTCAGAACACACAGTCCCCACAGGGGAAACATTTAAATTTATTCTCAAATCATCCACATAAACACAAAACAAAAAAAAAGCAGGGACACCCTCATTGCAAAAGTGTTGAAAAAAAATTTTGGAATGTTGGCACGGGCTTTTTAAAAATCTGCACTAACTTTAACCTCCTTCCAAATTTAAATCCTCTGCAACTTCCTAGACGGCCTACCCTGAAATCGAATTCCAAGGCTGTTTCTGACTTTCTTCACACTAAATGCCGGAGTACCCCAGGGATCTGTCCTCCCCCTACCCCTAATTTTTTTACACTACGACATTTCCAACACCTTATACCACAATCCCTCACACAGCCTATCAGACGACATTTTCACAACTTTCAATCAGCCAATATGTCACTCACCACAAAACACAAAATAGGTCGAAGGATGCCATCTGGGAACAAAAAATGGAGGATCAAAACCAAAGCAGCTAAATCCAGCATTGTATTTTAACTACAGAAAAAACGTGATCCCCATTACCTGTCGATCAAAAAAGCTGACACCCCACCTACACCCCCATCACAAATTTCACGTCCTTGGGCCCCTTTAAATCTTGACACCATCTTCGTTTACACGGACACATTCACTCGAGGCAGCAATAGCTGTAAGGCCTCGGGCCTCTCAAGCTGAAAACATGCCCTCAACGCACCAAACTACATCTTTACAAATCGCGAAAACTTACTCTCCTCTCCCTCTCTCTGTAGAAAAAAAACAAACTTACTTTAAACTCCCAGCGGGTCCAACAACCGCTGCGCTGGTTGCTTGATGTCAGATGGGAGGACTTCGCCAAGCGAGTCTCTCCATGCCCAAAAAAAGACATCCTGCGTGAACTGTAGGGAAAGAAGTCAGGACAGACTTGAGACAAACTTGAGAACGAATACTACGGGACCTCTCCCTTGACGAAGACTTAGCGATGCACAAACCATCAAAAACCTATTCTACTCCTTGCATGATTCTCTCCTAACCCTATTTAAAAAACCTTGGTTTTGTGACAGGTACCTTCTGTGACTGGTACCATTCTCTGACCCATGTTCGCCTTAGCTTTTGGGTTAAGACATGGCTCAGTTCTACACTCCTCTCTAGTGCTAAACGTCGCATGTCCCTTCCTCCCCGCTCACACCATCGGAGTCCCAACAGAAGAGGCTGATTTTCTCTTCTCAATATCTGTCCCACGATCGCCTTCGCTACTGGGTTAAGCCCTGGCTCTATTTCTACGACTAAGAACACTCCTCTACAGCACTATTCTTCGTCTGTCCCGTCTTCCCCGCTCATCCCATTTGGGATCTTACCTGAACTTTCGTTCGTTCGATCGATGCCGTATTCTATTCAAGATTGATGGACTGACCACATCGACTCAAGGTTGAGGGACTGATTACCTCATTCTCCTCCTGTTCTTCAAGCTTCTCCTGTGTATGGACTGATGAAGCCACTGTGTGGCGAAACGTTTCCTTAATATAGATACCCAAGAGTTACACATGTGTCTAATTTATCAAGTCCTCAGGTTGTTCTTCAACTCTATATATCCTTGGTTAGGCCTCATTTAGACTATGCTGCTCAGTTTTCGTCACCGTATTACAGAATGGATATAAATGCTCTGGAAAACGTACAGAGGATGATCCCGTGAATCAGAAATCTTCCCTATGAGGATAGACTGAGGGTCCTGAATCTGCACTCTCTCGAAAGGCGTAGAATTAAGGGGGATATGATTGAGGCGTATAAATGGAAAAGAGGAATAAATAAAGGGGATGTAAATAGCGTGCTGAAAATTTCCAGCCAAGACAGGACTCGCAGCAATGGTTTCAAGTTTGAAAAATTCAGATTCAGTAAGGATATAGGAAAGCACTAGTTTGGTAATAGAGTTGTGGATGAGTGGAACAAACTCCCGAGTACAGTTATTGAAGCTAAAACGTTGTGTTTTAAAAATAGGTTAGATAAATACATTAGTGGGTGTGGGTGGGTGTGAGTTGGACCTGATTAGTTTGTGCTGCTGGGTCTGGTGCCGTGCTCCTTCTTTGAGTGGAGGTGACCAGACTGGATGGGTCATTGGGCTAATCCGGAGGGGATGGTCATTGGGCTAATCCGGGGAGGGGACACGGACCTGCTCCTCATGGGTCAGTAGGCCTGTTGCAGTGTTCCTTCTTTCTTATGTTCTTATGTATTTACCCAACCTATTTTTAGAACTACACAACGTCTAAGCTTCTCTGACGGTACTCGAGGAGTTTGTTCCACTCACTCACAACTCTATTACCAAACCAGTGCTATGATCATCTGACCGACGCATTATTATGAGACAGAGCTTAACTGTTCAACTTTTCTGCTCTTGTAACCAACATACAGAGCATAATAAATCTGGTTTAATAATACACCAGATTATAATTCCGACACTGAATAAAATGAATCTATTCGAGACGAATTATATTTATATATAAATATATATATAATAATATATAATATATTATATATATTAATTTTTATTATATATATATATTATATATATATTATTTTAATGTTTCATATATTATATATTCTTTATATATATTTTTCTTTAATAAAATATATATATATATTATATATATTATAATATATATAATTTTTAATAAATATATATATATTAAATAAATTTTTATAATATACGGGGGTTTTCTGAGGCTAGACTGTTCAAGATATCCACCTGTGAAGCAAAATTTGGTTCAGATTGTGGATGACATCTGTGTTTTTGGTCAAATGAAGGGCCCCTGGATACATTTTTACCGCGACTAACGCTGTGTTCCCGTGTTTTAAAAAATGTCGCAGTGAAGAAAAAGATGTCACCCCCAGACATCTGACACTCGTAATGCGAGTTTCTTTATTTTATTAATTAGCAAAAAAAGCAAAATGATCTATTTCAGCCAAACTTCAATGACAGACATAATTACGAAAATCCCAGCAGGATGTAAAGTTCTTTCTAATTATTATTACATTCAGTAAATTTTTTTAATTTTTCACAAAATGTCTTTTAGAATCTTCTACTAAGCCATTTCCTAAAAAATTTACACACTTAAAAATTGATCTATTTTAGAACCAGCACACTTTTAATGACAAATTTCCCTATCATACAAAATTTTATAGAAAAATTTGGATATGTCATGTTCCTTATACTTATTTTTTTAATGAAAGAAAAAATTAAATAGAGAGAAAATTTTGGTGAGTTTTTGTATGATTGTCATGCTAATTTTGGGAGTTTCTATTTTAGTATATACTTTTCACAAAAATTTAAATTCATTATTAAAAATATTATAAAAATTCACTTTAATGGTTTTTCTTTGTGTATATAATAAAGCAGATAAATTATTAACAAAATTTACTGGAAAATTTTGGTTTTCTTTGTTTCCCAATTAAACAAAATTTAGCTAGGTTTGGAAATATTTTCTTTTTTTAATAAAATGATTTTCCCCGGTAATTAAATCATTATTGTTTTTTTTAATTTTTTTATTTTAAATATTTTGCGAATAAAATTTTTTTGCTGTGGTTTAGGGGAAAGTGACATCCTCCCCCCCTAAGCTTCCAGCCCGGGGGCAAGTCTTACAATTTTCCAGAATCCAGGGACGGTCACATGGAAGTCAGGAAGTTTTCTTCAACCTCAAAGTGGTGTGGAGCGCGGAACAACCGGGACATGAACTGTTTTGAAGCAACCCTTAGGGAAAAGTATGATAGGGTTCACAATCTTTGGGTGAGCCCAGTAGTCGTTTTTATCAACGTGATGAAAATAGCTAGACGTGTTTTTTATCACTGGTTTAAAATTAATATGTTGGAAAAATCTTGAGAAAAAGTTTGGAATGTTTCCCAAACCCTTAGGCAAAAACCCTTTTTTTAAAAAAGGAGGCGGGTTAAAGATTTTAACAAGGCGTCACGTTAAATATTAACACAGGCGTCACTTAAGATTCTAAACACGGCCCCACGTTAAGACTTTTAATAGGCTCCACGTTAAGATTTGAACACAGGCTCCACGTTAAGATTTCAACACAGGCGCCACATTAAGATTTTAACACAAGCGCCACATTAAGATTTTAACATAGGTGCCATATTAAGATTTTTACGCAGGCGCCACGTTAAAATTTTAACATAGACTCCACATTAAGATTATTACACAGGGCCCGTTAAAATTTTAACATAACGCCACATTAGATTTTTTTACACAGCGCACGTTAAAATTTTAACTCAGGCGCCAGGTTAAGATGACTCACTGTAGGTGGGGAGAGACCTTCCTAGCTGTGGGAGTTAGGAGTATTGTCGTCTGTTAGCATTCTCGTAAAGCCTCATGTCGTTCATGTCCTTCCCTGAAGCAGGAAAAACATCGAATTGTATAAAATATATTTGCATGAAGATAAAATGTAACCGATTAGTAAACATATATATGAAAGCGGCTCCAGGGTTTTTGACAGCATAATAAATCATGTGTCCACTTAACTTGGAAAGCCGCGTATGTGTGTTCATAACATCATGATCACTTTAAAGCCCCAAAAAAGGGAAAAACAGTAAACTCGTTGAATATACATTGAAGAGCAAGAATACACTAGTGCCCCAAACCTCTAGAATGCTATTTTTTGCAAAGTGAAATGATCTTTTACGCATAATTTAAATATAAAACAGAAGATTGTGTTTTGGGCGCCCCGCATTTCAAAGAGTTAGTAGAAATAGGGGCGGCCTAAAATTTAAATAGAATTAAATATTTCAGTGAAGATCTCGCAAATGTTAGAGGCATTCAAAGTTACACATGGAAACTAAGAGATTTTTTTTTAAAAAAAGATGGCAATTTAAAAAAAACCCCAAAAAGACCAAAAACTAAATTGAAACCTTTCCCATGGGGGCGATGCAAAATGCCGCCAAAAAAAAGTAGGGGCGCCATTGGAACTAAAAGAAAACACCATATTTCCCGGGGCCCAAAAAGTTCAACAGCCTCCCATCAAGCATTTGGGGAAAAGCCCAAAAAACCCCTGGCTGCCTTCAAGAGAGAGTGGACGTACCCAAAGCAGTGCCGGATCACCGGGGGTTTGGGTCGACTTGGACTGCGTGCGGCCAGCAGTAACAGCCTAGTTGATCAGGCCCCCGATCCCTGGGAGGCCGGGGCATGGACCGGGGCCCCGGGGGCGTTTATCCCCCGGAAAACCTCCAGGTAACCCCCAGGGAACCCTGAGAGAGAGAAAAAAACCCCCGCTTAAACGTTAGTGAGAAACTGATGGGGGTATTCTCTGGAATTTCAGAGAGCCCCTGTTTAAAATACCCACAAAAAATTTTGAAACCACTCAGCATTCTTATTAAAATTATGGGGTTGAAGTTTTGCAGCCAATATAATGAGTAATGAGCTCACAAAAATGCATGACACTAGTACTTTCATTTTTTCCCAATTTCTATTTTCTCTAAATAGGTTTAAGGTTTTAAAGCAAAAACAAAGGAGACCGTCACGAGGGGGCCTAGTGGTTAGAAACTGTGGAGACTAGACATGGTGAAAAGGCTTGACGCTAGCACAGCGGTGAACATTGGCTGGCTTACTGGGTTAAGGTGAGCGCGCCTTCTGGAGGCACAGGAGAGGAACGTCCCCTCCATAGTGAAAATAGACACCAATCCGTTCCCCCGATACACTTATCAGAGACATGAACGCGATAAGTGCAGACAACCACAGATAACACAAGGGTAGGTGTAAACCCCTCAGTGGGACACCCAAAGGTGTCCTGCTAGGGTGTCCTGCTAGAGGTAGCCTGCCAGAGGTGTCCTGCTAGAGGTGTCCTGCTAAAGGTGGCCTGCTAGAGGTGGCCTGCTAGAGGTAGCCTGCTAAGGGGCCCGCTACAGGTGGCCTGCTTCAGGTAGCCTGCTACAGGTGTCTTGCTAGAGGTGGCCTACTACAGGTGGTCTACTAGTGCCCATCTAGATCTTTACTAATAGACAGGGAAGACCAACAATGCCACCATATTTCTGCTGCCTCTCTTGTGGGTGAATTATGGAGTCACGTTGCGTAAGATATAAATAAACCGCATCCTACCTTAGTTTTTTAAAAAAAAATTCTGAAAACCCTAAAAAAAAAACGAACCAGCGAAAGTGAATTTCAAACTGACACACCTAAAGCTGTGAGTCTAGCTGGCTGGCTCACGCATGCGCTGAGAATGGTGTCACTAATTATTGATAACATTTTGGTATGTTGTAAGTTTATTCAGGTATACACAAATACAGTTCATAGATTTTCATAATAGCAGCATATGTAAAAGAACCTAGGGAAAAACCCAATAAAGTCAGACAAAGTGACTTATTCCCAAAGGGTCTTTACATAATTACCAATATATGCATAGCCCAGCGGGCGACACATGTGCAAAATTTTTTATAATATTTTTAACATATCGTTTCAGCACATTAGGGGAAAAGGGAATCCTAACAGTGATATTTTTTTGTTTTAATTTTCTTTGGCGATTTTGGTTATAATATCCCTTGTTATTCCCTTTTTCTTGATCCCTGGGAAAGACCAGCCTTATCTACTCTTTTTAGGTCCATGAGTATTGTAATGTCGTGAAACATATCTCTTGTAGTATCAGGAACTATCATCATGACCCTGCCTAACAATGTGATTATTCTTTTTTTTTTAAAGTAGCCATGATTATCTAGTGAAAATGGATTGAGAGCGAGTGGAAAGAGAGAAGAGGAGAGGAAAGGTGTGGGAAGGCGAGGCAAGACCCAACCACCGCACTCCCCTCTGACTTAAGATGCTGAGACAAGGAGGGTGTGCAGGAGTGAGGAGGGAGATAAGTGGGAGAGTGGGAGAGTAAGAGAGGGAATGAGGGAAGGGTGTGAGTAAAGAGGGGGTTTGGAGGGACGGAAGGAGTGGACGACGGAGGGTGGAAGGAATGGACGGGAAGGAGAGAGGGGAGAGAAGAGGAAGGGAGGCCAAAGAAGAAAATTACGAATTGAAGGAAGGATGGGAGGGATAGAGAATGGAGAAGAATGGAAGAATGGATGAAAAGATGGATGGAGAAAGAGAGGGAGGTAAGAGTGAGGAAGAGTGAGGGGGAAAGTTAATAAAGGGAGTGGAAGTTGGCAGGGAGGGAAGGACGAAGGGAAGCGAATGAGGATCAGGATGGGGGAAGACGAAGAAAGAGGGGAGGAGATGGAGAGATAGAGGGAGAGAACGCAGGCTACTGCAGTATCTTACAAAAAAACGGAAGCAGGAGTTGGGGGGGAGGGGGAGGAAGGGGCTTAAAAACAAATGATACATTTGATCATAATGTGAAAACTGTCAGAGAGATAACGTACTTCAGGAAGGACATGTCACCGCACCAGTGTTTACACAAGACATTAAAATATTGGGGCAGATAGCTATTCAAAACGAAATTGCGAAAGAAAGGAGAAGCATGCAATGCACGAGAATAATCCTAAGAGAAAGATAAGGAAGTAAAAGAGAGGAGATAGAGGGAATGAAGATAAGAGAGAGAAGTAGAGAAGTTTCTTCACTAGTGTCGCATAAGGCGAGGTGTTATCCAGCTTGACCAGTGTGTGTGTGTGTGTTTGTATGTTGGTGTGTGTGTGTGTGCGTGTGTGTGTGTGTGTATGCATTTGTGTGTGTGTGTGTGGGTGTGTGTGGACGACGTCACGAGGGGAAACTGCTCACTCAGCTGCTGCCACTCCCCTCTTAGCTCTCTGCTCCCCTATCACGCTCCTTCTCCCTTCCACCCAACCCAAACTCTCCTTGCCTGCTCAGCAAGCCAGGCAAGATATCCTTCTTTTACACACACACCACAACTCAAACACACACACATACACACACACCACACACACGCACAACACACCACACACAAACACACACACCACACACACCACACACACACACACACACACCACCACACACACAGGGGCCAGGAGCTGTGAATCGACTCCTGCCAAACCACATATAGACGAGTACCACACACACAACTCAAACATACACACAGGAGACACACACACACACACCACACACACACACACACACACACCACACACACACACACACACACACACAACACACACGCACACACACACACACACACACACACTACACACACACAACACAACACACACAACACACACAGGGGCCAGGAGCTGTGATCGACTCCTGCAACCACAATATAGGACGAGTACACACACACAACAACACAACACATACACACACACACACACAACAACACACACACACACACACACACACACACACACACACACACACACACACACACACACACACATAACGGAAGGGGTAGACTCAGAAGTATCTTTGTTTGCAGATGATATGAAGTTGAGGAGAATTAAATCGGTCGAGGATCAGGCAGGGCTACAAAGAGACCTGGACTGGCTACATGCCTGGTCAAGCAGCTGGCTCCTTGAATTTATCCCCGCCAAATAAAAAGTCATGAAGATCGGGGAAGGGCAAAGAAGACCGCAGAGAGAGTACACTTTAGGTGGCCAAAGACTGCAAACCTCACTAAAGGAAAAAGATCTTGGGGTGAATATAATACCGAGCACATCTCCTGAGGCGCACATCAATCAGATAACTGCTGCAGTATACGGGCGTCTGGCAAACCTAAGAATAACGTTCCGATACCTCAGTAAGGAATCGCTCAAGACCTTGTATACCATATACGTCAGGCCCATGTTGGAGTATGCAGCACCAATTTGGAATCCACACCTGGTCAAGCACATCAAGAAATTAAAGAAAGTACAAATGTTTGCAACAACACTAGTCCCAGAGCTAAGGGGATTGTCCTACGAAGAAAGGTTAAGGGAAATCGGCCTGACAACACTGGAGGACAGGAGGGTCAAGGGAGACATGATAAAGACATATAAAATACTGCGAGGAATTGACAAAGTGGACAAAGACAGGATGTTGGAGATGGGACACAGAAACAAAGGGTCACAATTGGAAGTTGAAGACTCCTATGAGTCAAAGGGATGTTAGGAAGTATTTCTTCGGTCATAGAGTTGTCTGGCAGTGGAATAGCCTAGAAAGTGACGTAGTGGAGGCGGGAACCATACATAGTTTTAAGATGAGGTTTGATAAAGCTCATGGGGCAGGGAGAGAGAGGACCTAGTAGCAATCAGTGAAAGGTGGGGCCAGGAGCTATGAATCGACTCCTGCAACTACAAATAGGTGATTGCAAATAGGTGAATACTCACACACAAACACACACATAGCTTTAAGAAGAGGTACGATAAAGCTCTTGAAGCAGGGAGAGAATGGACTTAGTAACGACCAGAAAAGAGGCGAAACCAGGAGCTACGATTCGATACCTGCAATCACAAATAGGTGTGTACACACATACACACAAATGTACACACACACAAACACACACACACAAACACACACAAACACACCACACACAACACACACACACACACACACACACACACACACACACAAACACACACACACACACACACACTCACGCACACACACACACACACACACACCACACACACACACACCACACACACACACACACACACACACACACAACACACCACACAACACACACAACACACACACGCAGCACCTGTTTGGAACCCGCACTTGATCAAGCACGTCAAGAAATTAAAGAAAGTGCACACGTTTGCACAAGGTTAGTTCCAGAGCTAAGGGGAATGTCCTATGAAGAAGGTTGAGGGAAATCGGCCTGACGACACTGGAGGACAGGAGGGTCAGGGGAGACATGATAACGACATATAAAATACTGCGTGGAATAGAAAAGGTTGACAAAGACAAGATGTTCCAGGAAGGGGACACAGAAACAAGAGGTCACAATTGGAAGTTGAAGACTCAGATGAGTCAAAGGGATATTAGGAAGTATTTCTTCAGTCATAGAGTAGTCAGGCCGTGGAATAGCCTAGAAAGTGACGTAGTGGAGGCGGGAACCATACATAGTTTTAAGACGAGGTTTGATAAAGCTCATGGTTCAGGGAGAGAGACGACCCAGTAGCAACCAGTGAAGAGGCAGGGCCAGGAGCTAAGGCTCGATCCCTGCAACCACAAATAGGTGAGTACAAATAGGTGAGTACACACACGTGAATTAGTATCGACCAGTGAAGAGGCGGGGCCAGGAGCTATGAATCGACCCCTGCAACCACATATAGATGAGTTCACACACACACACACACACACACACACACAGGAAGTATTTCTTCAGCCACAGAGTAGCCAGGAAATGGAATAGTTTGGGAAACGATGTAGTGGAGGCAGGATTCATACATAGCTTTAAGCAGAGGTATGATAAAGCTCACGGTTCAGGGAGAGTGACTTTGTAGCGATCACTGAAGAGGCCGGGCCAGGAGCTAGGACTCAACCCCTGCAGCTTCAACTAGGAGAGTACAGCTAGGTGAGTACACACGTGAATTAGTATCGATCAGTGAAGAGGCGGAGCCAGGAGCTATGAATCGACCCCTGCAACCACATATAGATGAGACCCCACATCAACACAACACAAAAACACACACACACACACCACACACACACACACACACACACACACACACACAACACACAAACCATACACACCCACACACACACATACACACACACACACACAACACCAACACACACACACAACACCAACACAACACACACACACACACACCACCACAAAACCCCCCAACCATACACCACACCCACACACACACACACCCCACACACACACACACACAAAACCATCACACAAGAAAAATTTTGGAAAAGATTATCAGGGGGAAGTGGGGGAGCACCGGGAAAAAGGAACAGGGGAAAAAATGCCAAACCCACGGTTTCCCGGGAAAGGAAAAATCCGTGCAAAACCTTCTGGATTTTTATGATAAAATAACGAAGTAGACAAGAAAAGGGGGGGGGGGTTGATTGCTCTTCTTGGATAAAGAAGGCTTTGACACAGTTCCTCACAAGAGATTAGTGAAAAAAGCTAGAGCATCAGGCGCAATAACGGGAAGGGACTGAAATGGATCAGAAAATCCCTGAAGGGAGGCAACAACGATCAGGGTACGAATGATGAAATACAGGGGCACGTGACGAGCGGGGCCCCCACAGGGGTGGCCCTAGGACCAGTGTTTTTTTTGGTAATGTGAACGAATGAGGAAGGTTAGACTCAAAAGTGTCCCTTTTTGCAGATGATGTAAAGTTAATGAGGAAAATTTTAAATTGTGGGACCAGGCAGACTTCAAAGAGACCTGGACAGACTGGACCCTGGTCCAGCAAATGGCTTTTCGAATTTAATCTCCCAAAATTGCAAAATGCATGAAGTTTAGGGGAAGGGCACAGAAGACCACAGACAGAGTATAGGCTAGGGCCAAAACTGCAAACCCACTCAAGGAGAAAGATCTTGGGTGAGTATAACACCGAGATGTCCCGGAAGACACACATCAGATAATGCTGCAGCATATGGGCGCTGGCAAACCTGAGACAGCATTCCGACACTTAGTAAACAACATTCAAGACACTGTCACCGTTATGTCAGGCCCATACTGGAGTATGCAGCACCTATGGAACCCGCACATTGATAAAGCACGTCAAGAAAACTAGAGAAATACACAAGGTTTGCAACAAGTTAGTTCCAGAGCTAAGGGGAAATCCCCTATGAAAAGATAAGGAAATCGCCTCCGACGACACGGGACAGAGGGTCAGGGCGAGAACCTATAACGACATATAAATACTGCGTGGAATAGACCAGGTGGACAAGGACAGGATGTTCCAGGAGGGACACAGAAAAAAAGAGGCAAAGGTATTGCAACAAGACTAGTCCAGAGCTAAGGGGGTTTTTAGTCCTAGAGGAAGGTAAAGGGAAAAAAACCTGACGAGTGGAGGACAGGAACCATACACATTTAAGACATTACAAAATCAGGGAGGGGGAATTGACAAGGTGGAAGAAGACAGGATGTCCAGAGCTAGGACACATAACAAGGGGACACATTGGAACACAAAGACACAGATACACACAGGGTTTTAGGAAATTTCCTTCAGCCACAGAGTAACCAAAGTGAAATACTGGAACACCACTGTCAGCACACAATCCAACACACACAACACAAGTATGATAAACACAAAGGCACGGAAGACCACGACACACAACAGGCCAGGACTCGGACCACCCCACCAACCTCAACTAGCACACAAACTACGATACACACACACACACACACACACACACACACACAACACTAAATCATACTTTCTGTATATAAGAAAATATTAGGAGATTCAATTATAATCCTGCAAACTGAGTGATAATATTTAATACTTAGTTGAAAATAAACTGAATAAAAGCTGCAAGAGAAAGTGAAATTAAAATTAAAATTATGAGAGCAATAGCGCTTCTGGCTGGACTACAATGAACAAGAGTTGCAGAAGGACAGTCAAGTGTAATGAAATTGTCTACATTATACTCTGAATGTGGCAATAAACTAAACTGGAGATTACATGAGAAACAATTGGTAGATTGTCCATTCTTCTAGTACTCAATGTTCACATGTGTTATTGTTTAACGTATTCTTCCACAACCTAAATGTTTTAGAAAGTTATGTTATTAAAGGGACGTAATTTCATTTGGAGAAATGTAGGAAAATATAAACGAGCTAAAAGACTTGATATTGCATGGAACACTGAGAGTCCATTGTGACTGCAGAGTTACAGGGAAGCCGATGTTGAAAGCAAAATTACACCGCATGAATCCCGAAAGATGACATGGAAATAAGCAAGACATAATTTGTGAGAAATGTTAATTAAACTTGAGTGTGTTTAGTTAAAGCAGATATGGAGGCTCGAACCTCAGTCCGATAGTCGCTCTCTAACCAGTGAAGCATTTGATGATCTCTATGGCAATAAACTGGAGAGGAAGGAAAGCCGCCTCTCAGTATTTACTGATGAATTACGCATTACACGTCTCCACTGCCATTACACCGTAATAAATAATACAGAACACCTATTAAGCTGTCATCTGATGGGTGTATAATTCACAAGGATGACCGTGAATATGTATCACCAACTAACACATCCTTTATTAGGTCAATGTTGTAAGTCACTTGGTGATTCTCCTTCTCCCGTGCGGTATATCACACACACACATACACATACACACACACACAC
Organism: Cherax quadricarinatus; assembly: GCF_026875155.1. Lineage (NCBI taxonomy): Eukaryota > Metazoa > Arthropoda > Malacostraca > Decapoda > Parastacidae > Cherax > Cherax quadricarinatus. The sequence continues at coordinate 10,035,643 of NC_069474.1, read as the reverse complement.
CACCCCACACACACACACACACACACACACACACACACACACACACACACACACACACACACACACACACACACACACACGCACACACACGCACACACAAACGGGAGGCAGGAAATATACATAGCTTGAAGAAGAGGTACGATAAGGCTTTTGGAGCAGAGAGAGTGGACGTAGTAGCGACTAGCAAGAAGGCGGGGACAGGAGCTAACACTCAACCTCTGCAACCACAAATGTAGGAGTACAAATAGGTGAGTATACACACACAGAAGTGGAAGAGTCTGGCGAGCGATGTAGTGGAGGCAGGAACCATACATATCTTTAAGACGAGGTATGATAAAGCTCATGGAGCAGGGAGAGAGAGGGCCTAGTAGCGTTCAGTGAAGAGGCGGGGCCAGGGGCTGAGTCTCGACCCCTGCAACTACAATTACATGAGTACAATTAGGTGAGTACACACAATAATAATAATAATATTAATAATAATAATAATAATAATAATAATATAAAATAATAAAAATAATAATAATAATAATAATAATAATAATAATAATAATAATAATAATAATAATAATAATAATCTTTATTTCTACAAGCACATGTACAAGGTATACAGACCTAACTGACATCAATAACATACTACAATATAGAAAGCCCCTTGCAATGCAGAGCATTTCCCACAAATTAGGTCAATTTTGAACCAGGATGCGACCCACACCACAGGGAATACAGTCACAGAAACCCAAGGCAAACGGAAACCAAGCCTGTGCACATACTATGCACTTGGTATATGCAGACATGGGAAATCTGGAAAAACAGACGGGATGTGCAACTTTGACCACCCTAGAAAATGTCATGCCCATATGACAACAGGAAAATGTAAACTCCCTTCCTGTAAGCTTTTTCACCCTGAAATGTGTACCTCTTCAGTACAGGAAAGACTGTGCTATAATTTAAATTGCCAGGCACACCATCTAAAGGGTACAAAAAGATACAAAACATCCAGGCCATGGGAAAACCTGGGTAGCCACAGCCACTCAAGAGGGAGAGGTTTTTTAGTGCCAGGAAGGAAAAAAAACTTGCAGGAAATGGCAGAAATCGTACACCAAATCCAGTCATTCCTGGAGTGGAACCACAGTCAATGGCCTCCACTCCAAACCAACAGATACAGATACTAATGCCGGAAAAAAATCCCCCCCCCCCAGTACCATCAATACCACCAATTCGATGACATTCTTCTTTGCAAATATACAGGGTCTAAAGCCAGCAACAAACAACAAAATACCTTTCATCCGTGGACTGCTTGCAGAGGCAAAGGCAATGTTCGCGGCTTTCACTGAGACCCACATAAAGGATCACTTGGACAACGAAATATGGATCCCAGGTTACAACCTATACAGATGTGACAGAGTGACCAGGCAAAAGGAGGTGGTTGGCCTGTACATTGCACAGTCACTTGTTTGCACAGAACTGCTAAATGCCTCAAATGATGTAGTGGAAGTTTTAGCAGTAAAGGTCGAGAACCAAAACCTAGTCATTGTGGTAGTCTACTAGCCTCCGGATGCAACATCCCAGCAATTCCAGGAACAGGGCGTTCTGCTTGAAGGACAGGAGTAGGAAACAGAGAGTTTGCTTTCCTGGGGCTGGGATGGAGGATATTGTTAGCTGTCTGGATGCCATCATGAGAGGTAATGGGAGCAATCCTATTATCTGTCTCAGTGCTGGAGGCAACGATGTTGGCAGACGTAGGAGTGAAGACCTGATTAGCAGGTATAGGTCAGCAATAGAAATAATTAGGAGTAAGGGTGGGAACCCTGTCATATGTGGTGTTTTGCTAAAGAGGGGAGTTGGAAATGAATCGTTGTCCAGGGCAATTGGTGTCAATTGCTGGCTGGATAAATACTGTAAGTAAAATGCGGTAACATTCATTGACAACTGGGACCTCTTCTATGGCAGAAATGACATGTATGCCAGGGATGGGGTTCACTTATCTAGGTCTGGGGTGGTAGCACTGGCAACTGCAGTGGAGAGAGCAGTTAGGACATTAAACTAGGAATAGTTAGTGGTATGGGTTTTGGCAGGAAAACAGTGAAGTCCCAGTGTAGTAATATTACGAGTTCTAGGAGAACTAGTAATAAGCAGAACGAGGTAGATATTGAAAAGTCAGTGACTTTGGGTGATAAGGACAGTAATAGGTTTAGTAGAAAAACAGAAATGAGCAGGAAGGGTAAAAAGAAAGGAGAGTCTTTCAATGTTTATTATGCTAATTGCCGTAGTGCTAGGAATAAGATGGACGAGTAGAGATTAGTTGCTAGTGCAGGTAACATTGATGTATTTGCCTTAACAGAGACGTGGTTTAATTCAAAAAGTCGGGACATGCCTGCGGAATGTCATATTCAGGGTTTTAAATTGTTCCAAGTAGATAGAAGTATCGGGAAGGGGGGTGGGGTGGCATTGTATGTCCGAGATCGCATGAACCGCTGCATGAAAACGGGTATTAAGTCTGAAGTAACACATACAGAGTCTGTTTGATAGAATTTTCAGAGGGGCATGAAAAACTTATTTAAGGAGCGATATACCGTCCCCCAAACTTAGATAGGGACCAAGGGAGACTACTATGGGAGGAAATTGTTAAGGCCACAAGGCACGATAATGTAGTAATTCTAGGAGACTTTAACTTTAGTCATATTGATTGGAATTTCTTGACTGGGAATTTAGAATCATACGACTTCTTAGAAGTAGTTCAGGATTGTTTTTTGAAGCAGTTTATGACAGAACCTACAAGGGGAAATAACCTGCTTGACTTAGTTATGGCAAACAATGAATCCCTTGTTAATAATTTAGAAATTTCAGAGGAACTGGGTGCTAGCGACCACAAATCAATTACATTTAGCATTGAATGGAAGTACTATAGTAGCGATAACTCAGTAACAGTCCCAGATTTTCGCTTAGCAGATTACGATGGGCTTAGAGAACACTTATCATCTGTTGACTGGGGTAACGAAGAGGGCTATCAATAAGACAGTTTTCTGAACACTATACATGCTGCTCAAAGAACGTTCATCCCATATAAAGAAATTAGATCAAATAGAAATGACCCAAAATGGATGAATAATAGGCTCAAATATCTACTAGGGCATAAGAAAGGAATTTATAGGCGTATCAAAAGAGGTGAGGGTCATCTTATGAATCAGTATATTGACATTAAGAGGGACATTAAAAAGGGGATAAGAAAAACTAAAAGGGACTATGAAATTAAAGTTGCTAAGGATTCTAAAGCTAACCCAAAAAGCTTTTTCCAGGTCTATAGAACAAAAGTTAGAGATAAGATAGGTCCCATTAAAAATAACTATGGACACCTTACTGAAAAAGAGAGTGAAATGTGCTCGATTTTAAATAATTATTTTCTCTCAGTTTTTACACAGGAAGACACTAACAATATTCCAGTAATTAATTTTTTTTATGGGCTAGAAGAAGATAAATTATGTAACATCACAGTCACTAGTGAAATGGTTTGAAGCAGATAGACAGACTGAAGCAAAATAAGTCGCGGGTCCTATGAGGTTTTTCAAGGGTTTTTAAAGGGAAATGAAAAATGGAACTCTGTGAACCATTAACTAATATTTTTAATTTATTTTCTTCAAACAGGTGTAAATGTCTGATATGTGGAAGATGGCTAATGTAAATTTCCCATTTTTAAAACAGGGGACAAGTCGTTTTCCGTCAAATTACCGCCAATAAGCCTGACCTCAATTTTTAGGCAAATTACTAGAGTCAATTATACCTGAGATTATAAGAAGCCATCTCGATAAAGCATAGCTTGATTAAGGATACTCAGCATGGATTCACAAGAGGCCAGTCTTGTCTAACTAATTTATTAACTTTCTTCAGTAAAGCTTTTTTGGGCTGTTGACCACGATAAAAGAATTTGATATTATTTACTTAGATTTTAGTAAGGCTTTTGATAGAGTTCCGCACCATAGACTGTTAAAGAAAGTGGCAGTCATGGCATTGAGGGAAAGTGCTCTCGTGGATCGAGTCATGGCTCACGACAGGAAGCAGAGAGTGGGCCATAAAAGGGGTTTAAATCCGGGTGGGGATCTGTAACAAGTGGCGTTCCACAGGGATCAGTTTTTGGGCCGTTGTTGTTTATAATATATATCAATGATCTTGATGAGGGAATTACTAGTGATATGAGCAATTCGCCCATGACACAAAGATAGGTAGGATAATTGATTCAAACGTAGATGTTATGGAACTTCAGGAGGATTTAAACAAACTCTATTCTTGGTCAGAAAGTGGCAGATGCAGTTCAATGTGATAAAGGGAAGGTTCTGAAGCTTGGGGGTGCCCATATCCCTAGTACTTATAAGTTAAATGAATGTAGAACTTAGCCATAAGATTGCGAAAAGGATTTGGGGGTTATGGTGAGCAGCAACCTTAAACCAAGACAGCAATGTCTAAGTGTACGTAAGGCAAATAGATTACTGGGATTTATATCAAGAAGTGTAAAACAACAGAAGTCCAGAGGTCATACTGCAGCTTTATACATCATTAGTAAGGCCTCACTAGATTTGCAGCTCAGTTCTGGTCTCCATATTACAGAATGGACATAAATTCGCTAGAAAACATTCAGCGTAGGATGACTAAATTAATACATAGCATTAGAAATCTTCCTTATGAAGAAAGATTGAAGACTCTTAAGTTACATTCACTTGTTAGACGAAGAATGAGGGGAGACCTGATCGAAGTGTATAAGTGGAAGATAGGTATTAATAAAGGGGATATTAATAAGGTCTTGAGGATGTCTCTCCAAGAGGAGAACCGCAGTAATGGATTTAAAATTAGATAAGTTTAGATTTAGAAAGGACATAGGAAAGTATTGGTTTGGAAATAGGGTAGTTGATGAGTGGAACAGTCTACCTAGTTGGGTTATTGAGGCTGGGACTTTGGGTAGTTTCAAATTTAGGTTGGATAAGTACATGAGTAGGAGGGGTTGGATTTGAATGGGACTTTCACATCAGAGCTTATTTCTTGGGTAGCATTGAAAATTGGGTTGGGCAAATGTTTTGTTAGTGGGATGAATTGTAAAGGACCTGCCTAGTATGGGCCAACAGGCCTCCTGCAGTGTTCCTCCTTTCTTATGTTCTTATGTTCTTATGTAAATTGACCACTGTCTGGAAAATCTTCTTGCTCCTGGGGGATTTCAACTTAAGGCACCTAAAATGGAGGAATATAGCAAATAATATTGTTGCAGTAATAACACCAGGAGGCAGCTCTGATGAAAACTCACACTCACACGAGCTTTTAAATCTCTGCACAAAATTCAATTTAACCCAGCAAATAATCGAGCCTACTAGACTGGAGAATACACTAGACCTCATCTTCACTAACAATGATGATCTGATAAGAAATGTCACCATATCAAAAACAATATACTCAGATCACAACATAATTGAGGTTCAGACATGTATGCGTGGAGCCCCAGACCGACATAATGAGACTAGTCACGAGGGAGCATTCACCAAATTCATCTTCAATAACAAAAACATAAAGTGGGACCAAGTAAACCAAGTCCTAACCGATGTAAGCTGGGAAGATATACTAAGCAACACAGACCCCAACTGATGCCTAGAACAGATTAACTTGGTGGCACTCGATGTATGCACAAGGCTTATTCCTCTAAGAAAGAGGAGGAGTAGATGTAAAATAGAAAGAGACAGGCGCTCCCTGTACAGGAGACGGAAAAGAATAACAGAGCGGCTAAAAGAGGTCAATATATCTGAAATGCGTAGGGAGACACTGGTCAGAGAAATAGTAAGCATCGAACTCAAGCTAAAGGAATCTTATAGGAGTCAGGAATCGCGGGAAAAACTAAAAGCCATGAATGAAATCAAAGTCGAGAACAACGTCCAATATTGGGCCCCTACTTAAACAAGATGGGTCCTACACGGATGACAGCAAGGAAATGAGTGAGCTACTCAAGTCCCAATATGACTCAGTTTTTAGCAAGCCGCTAACCAGACTGAGAGTCGAAGATCAAAATGAATTTTTTATGAAAGAGCCACAAAATTTGGTTAACACAAGCCTATCCGATGTTATCCTGACGCCAAATGACTTCGAACAGGCGATAAATGACATGCCCATGCACTCTGCCCCAGGGCCAGACTCATGGAACTCCGTGTTCATCAAGAACTGCAAGAAGCCCCTATCACGAGCCTTTTCCATCCTATGGAGGGGGAGCATGGACACGGGGGTCGTCCACATTTTACTAAAAGCAACAGACATAGCCCCACTCCACAAAGGGGGCAGTAAAGCAACAGCAAAGAACTACAGCCCGATAGCACTAACATCCCATATCATAAAAATCTTTGAAAGGGTCCTAAGAAGCAAGATCACCACCCATCTAGAAACCCATCAGTTACACAACCCAGGGCAACATGGGTTTAGAACAGGTCGCTCCTCTCTGCCTCAACTATTGGATCACTACGACAAGGTCCTAAATGCACTAGAAGATAAAAAGAATGCAGATGTAATATATACAGACTTTGAAAAAGCCTTCGACAAATGTGACCATGGCGTAATAGCGCACAAAATGCGTGCTAAAGGAATAACAGGAAAAGTCGGTCGATGGATCTATAATTTCGTCAACAGAGTAAAGTCCGAGGCAGCTACGGTGAAAAGCTCTGTTCCACAAGGCACAGTACTCGCTCCCATCTTGTTCCTCATCCTCATATCCGACATAGACAAGGATGTCAGCCACAGCACCGTGTCTTCCTTTGCAGATGACACGCGAATCTGCATGACAGTGTCTTCCATTGCAGACACTGCAAGGCTCCAGGCGGACATCAACCGAATCTTTCAGTGGGCTGCAGAAAACAATATGAAGTTCAACGATGAGAAATTTCAATTAGTCAGATATGGTAAAAAACGAGGAAATTAAATCTTATCAGAGTACAAAACAAATTCTGGCCACAAAATAGAGCGAAACACCAACGTCAAAGACCTGGGAGTGATCATGTCGGAGGATCTCACCCTTTAAGGACCATAACATTGTATCAATGCAAACTGCTAGAAAAATGACAGGATGGTAATGGGGAACCCTTTAAAACTAGGGAGGCCAAGCCCATGATGACACTCTTTTAGGGGCACTTGTTCTATCTAGGCTGGAATATTGCTGCACACTAACAGCACCTTTCAAGGCAGGGAAATTGCTGACTAGAAAATGTACTGAGAACCTTCACGGCGCGCATAACGAAGATAAAACTCCTCAATTACTGGGATCGCTTGAGGTTCCTAAAACTGTATTCCCTGGAACGCAGGAGGGAGAGATACATGATTATATACACCCGGAAAATCCTAGAGGGACTAGTACCGAACTTGCACACGAAAATCACTCACTACGAAAGCAAAAGACTTGGCAGACGATGCACCATCCCCCCAATGAAAAGCAGGGGTGTCACTAGCACGTTAAGAGACCATACAATAAGTGTCAGGGGCCCGAGACTGTTCAACTGCCTCCCAGCATACATAAGGGGGATTACCAACAGACCCCTGGCAGTCTTCAAGCTGGCACTGGACAAGCACCTAAAGTCGGTTCCTGACCAGCCGGGCTGTGGCTCGTACGTTGGTTTGCGTGCAGCCAGCAGCAACAGCCTGGTTGATCAGGCTCTGATCCACCAGGAGGCTTGGTCACAGACCGGGCCGCGGGGGCGTTGACCCCCGGAACTCTCTCCAGGTAAACTCCAGGTAAACCAGTCGACTAACACTAAGTTACCCATTTTGCTGATGGGTGAACAGGGACAACAGGTGGAAGGAAACACTCCCAGTGTTTCCACCACTGCCGGGAATCGAACCACGGACCCTCAGCGTGTGAAGCGAGAGCTTAGCCTTCCAGGCCACGGGCCTGATACGCCTGTTGTCTGGTAGGTTAGTACATATAGTAGAATACATATAGTAGCGCACACATACAAACATGTCAAACCCCCCTTCCCCAGAACTCTTCACCCTCATTCCTTCTTTCTTTGCAACATGAAGGGTCGATTGTGCATTCCATTTGAGACATCTTAAAACCGTACGCACTTCGATGAATACGTAGTCTTGTTGCAAGATACTGACCTGTACCTCATTTAGTTTTCTGACTTGATGCACGGATGTGGCCGGCTGCTACCTCGTTACTGATGCTCATCCATTATCCAGGAGCTGTTACCACCAAAATAAAACTGCTACTGGCAGTGCATGATGCCGTTTTACAAATGTTTTAATCTTACTTCTGTTCTTATTAAGAGAGAATACATACAAAGTGTATTTAACATTTACACTTATCGTTCAAGAATTATGTGATACTTGGATTCAATACTGCACCATACCAGGAAGCACTAGAGAAGCCTGAGGCAGAGCTGGGGTGAGGGAGCGGAAAACCTTTCCAGACCCATTAAAGATATATCAAAGGAATATAATTATATATATATTATATATATATATATTATATATATATATTATATATATATATATATATATATATATATATATATATATATTATATATATATGCAAAACAACCACTCTGAAAGAATAGAGAAATTCCAAGCGCTTTAGTGACTACTCACATTGTCAAGGAACTATGAAAGTAAAGCATCCAAGGAAGGTATATAAGGGGTAGGTTATGCAAAGGACCTGTCCAGTTGGGTCGGCGCGCGTCAGGTGTTTAACCGTTGTGGGATCTGACAGTGAGGTGTTGGCCAGACCCCTTATATACCTTCCTTGGATGCTTTACTTTCATAGTTCCTTGACAATGTGAGTAGTCACGAAAGCGCTTGGAATTTCTCTATTCTTTCAGAGTGGTTGTTTTGCATATTCTGAAATCACCTGTTTACTGTGATCTTAATGCATTAATGGATACCACACGACTCTTCAGAATGTTCTCGATAAGCTTTCCTAATCATATATCTTTTGTTTCACAGTTTTCTTCTGCATTGATCAAGTCCCACAAGTTAAAAACCCGACTTAATTTTTTAAAAAATTGTTTAAATGCACAAGTTCTGCCCAAGTCTCTTTTACCCAATAGACTCCTTGACATGAGAGATCGTCCTTTTGATGATTTTATGAGAATTATTCTTCAGAAACATATTGAAATAACTAAAATACAGGAGAAGGAAGCATTCAAAATATTGAGAAACAAAAAATATTCTTTTAATCAGGCCATTCCATCAGAATGGAAACACAGTATGTTGGATCATTGCTATAATAAACTCAGAAGGATTTGTAATGAACTCAAAAACAAACTACAAAGAAAATTAGACATTTTAATTGAAAATAGTGATTGGACAAAGCATGCTAATAAAAATTTTGTAATTAACTTATCAGATGAAATTTTAGACAAAAATACAACTGCTGCTCTAGGTTTTGGCCTAAGTTTTGCAACTTCAAAAAAACTTAATAATGTTGAAATTGCAAAAGCCTTTTGTAACTTTGAAAAATTTTCTGATTTATCCTCTGATGAAATTAATATTAGTAAAGGAATGGTATATAGCTCTATGTTAAAACCAAACATTCCCAATTGCCCTCAAAGATTCTTTAAGTCTTATGATACACTTAATAACAATAAAATTTGCGCCTTACTAAAGCAGACAAAATAAATGCAATAGTAATTATGAAAGAAAATGATTACCAAGAAAAAATGAATAATCTCTTAGATGATACTGAAACCTATTCTAAACTTAGGAAAAATCCCCTAGAAACCGTTAACAGCAATTTCAATAAAACAATAAAACTTCTACTGAAAGGCAAAGATGAATTAGTCAAACAATTTACTTCCACTAATCCATTTTAACCTTACATGTATGGACTAATAAAAACACACAAACCAAGGAATCCAGTCAGACCAATTATTAGCTCCATAGGGTCAGTTTCATATAAATTATCCAAATGGCTTGTTGATATTTTGAGCCCTATTGTTGGCAAAATTTCTAACTTTAATGTTAAAAACAACATAGACTTAGTTGATAAATTAAGCTCCTTGACTGACTTAAATGATTTTAACATGGTTAGTTTTGATGTTACTTCCTTGTTTACGAAAGTTCCTGTTGATGATTTATTAAGTTTCTTATCTGAAGAACTCGTTAACTATGATTATACCATTGCCAGTTCCTACTATCATTAAACTTATTAAACTTTGCATTGTTGATGCAAAATTTGTATTTAATGAAAGTTTTACACTCAGAAGTTTGGTATGGCAATGGGAAATCCTCTTTCACCTGTTCTTAGTAACCTATACATGGAATTTTTTGAAACAAGGTTGCTTAACGCAATCCTCCCTACTAGAGCTAAATGGTTCAGATATGTTGATATATTTGTGTCTTATGCCAAAAATGTAGATATACACCATTTCCTTGGAAAATTAAATAGCTTAGCCCATTCTATAAACTTTACTGTTGAGTTTGAAGAAAATAACTCATTGCCTTTTCTAGATGTTTTAATTATTAAGGGTAATAATGAATTCAAATTTAAAATTTTCAGAAAACCTACAAATAACTCTTCCTATGTCCACTATTATTCTTCGCATCAAGATAGAGTCAAACTGTCTGTTTTCTCATCAATGTTTTTGAGAGCTTTACGAATTTGTAGTCCTGAGTTCATAGATGAGGAAATATCCAAAATTTATGAAATAGGTAATGATTTAAAATACCCAAGAAATGTAATTGATAAATCTTTTAAAGTTGCTAGAAATACTTTTTACAATCCAAAAAGGGACAACCTGCCTTATACAACTAAAAATATGTTGGTTCTCCCTTACCATGAAAACTTGGTTGATATGCCTTCTCTTCTTAAGACTTTTAATATTAAAGTTGTATTCAAAAATCTTGATACAGTAAAAAAAACTTTTGATAAAGAATTCCCCCCAAAATGCTGATGGATGTGTCTACAAGATTCCTTGTAAAATTAGCGATAAAGTTTATTACGGTCAAACTGGTAAAAATCTCGAACTCAGATTAAAACAACATAAATATAGCATTAGAACTGGACAAGATTCCAATGCTCTATTCATTCATGAAAGAGATTTTAATCGTCAAATTGATTTTCAAAAAGTTGAGAAAGTAGTATCAAGCAAGTCCATGGTCGACAGGAATATAATTGAATCTTGTTTCATAAAAAGCAGTTTTGACAATAATATGAATATTTCCTTTCGTTTATATAAATTAGATCCATTTATAATTAATAGAATTTGGGAAGAATTTAATAATACACTGGACAAATAATAATTTTAAAAATTTTCTTTGGTAGAATAGTTTGTTGGTGGGTTGTGCAAAGTACCTGTCCAGTTGGGCCGGCGCGCGTCAGGTGTTTAACCGTTGTGGGATCTGATAGCGAGGTGTTGGCCAGACCCCTTATATACCTTCCTTGGATGCTTTACTTTCATAGTTCCTTGACAATGTGAGTAGTCACGAAAGCGCTTGGAATTTCTCTATTCTTTCAGAGTGGTTGTTTTGCATATTCTGAAATCACCTGTTTACTGTGATCTTATTGCATATATATATATATATATATATATATATATATATATTATATATATATATATATATATATATATATATATATATATATATATATATATATATATATATATATTACCTGGAGTTTACCTGGAGAGAGTTCCGGGGGTCAACGCCCCCTGTGACCAGGCCTCCTGGTGGATCAGAGCCTGATCAACCAGGCTGTTGCTGCTGGCTGCACGCAAACCAACGTACGAGCCACAGCCCGGCTGATCCGGAACTGACTTTAGGTGTTTGTCCAGTGCCAGCTTGAAGACTGCCAGGGGTCTGTTGGTAATCCCCCTTATGTGTGCTGGGAGGCAGTTGAACAGTCTCGGGCCCCTGACACTTATTGTATGGTCTCTTAACGTGCTAGTGACACCCCTGCTTTTCATTGGGGGGATGGTGCATCGTCTGCCAAGTCTTTTGCTTTCGTAGTGAGTGATTTTCGTGTGCAAGTTCGGTACTAGTCCCTCTAGGATTTTCCAGGTGTATATAATCATGTATCTCTCCCTCCTGCGTTCCAGGGAATACAGGTTTAGGAACCTCAAGCGCTCCCAATAAATGAGGTGTTTTATCTCCGTTATGCGCGCCGTGAAAGTTCTCTGTACATTTCTAGGTCGGCAATTTCATCTGCCTTGAAAGGTGCTGTTAGTGTGCAGCAATATTCCAGCCTAGATAGAACAAGTGACCTGAAGAGTGTCATCATGGGCTTGGCCTCCCTAGTTTTGAAGGTTCTCATTATCCATCCTGTCATTTTTCTAGCAGATGCGATTGATACAATGTTATGGTCCTTGAAGGTGAGATCCTCCGACATGATCACTCCCAGGTCTTTTACGTTGGTGTTTCGCTCTATTTTGTGGCCAGAATTTGTTTTGTACTCTGATGAAGATTCAATTTCCTCATGTTTACCATATCTGAGTAATTGAAATTTCTCATCGTTGAACTTCATATTGTTTTCTGCAGCCCACTGAAAGATTTGGTTGATGTCCGCCTGGAGCTTTGCAGTGTCTGCAATGGAAGACACTGTCATGCAGATTCGGGTGTCATCTGCAAAGGAAGACACGGTGCTGTGGCTGACATCCTTGTCTATGTCGGATATGAGGATGAGGAACAAGATGGGAGCGAGTACTGTGCCTTGTGGAACAGAGCTTTTCACCGTAGCTGCCTCGGACTTTACTCTGTTGACGACTACTCTCTGTGTTCTGTTAGTGAGGAAATTATAGATCCATCGACCGACTTTTCCTGTTATTCCTTTAGCACGCATTTTGTGCGCTATTACGCCATGGTCACACTTGTCGAAAGCTTTTGCAAAGTCTGTATATATTACATCTGCATTCTTTTGTCTTCTAGTGCTTTAGGACCTTGTCGTAGTGATCCAATAGTTGAGACAGACAGGAGCGACCTGTTCTAAACCCATGTTGCCCTGGGTTGTGTAACTGATGGGTTTCTAGATGGGTGGTGATCTTGCTTCTTAGGACCCTTTCAAAGATTTTTATGATATGGGATGTTTTGTGCTATTGGTCTGTAGTTCTTTGCTGTTGCTTTACTGCCCCCATTGTGGAGTGGGGCTATGTCTGTTGTTTTTAGTAACTGTGGGACGACCCCCCGTGTCCATGCTCCCTCTCCATAGGATGGAAAAGGCTCGTGATAGGGGCTTCTTGCAGTTCTTGATGAACACAGAGTTCCATGAGTCTGGCCCTGGGGCAGAGTGCATGGGCATGTCATTTATCGCCTGTTCGAAGTCATTTGGCGTCAGGATAACATCGGATAGGCTTGTGTTAATCAAATTTTGTGGCTCTCTCATAAAAAATTTATTTTGATCTTCGACTCTCAGTCTGGTTAGCGGCTTGCTAAAAACTGCGTCATATTGGGACTTGAGTAGCTCACTCATTTCCTTGCTGTCATCTGTGTAGGACCCATCTTGTTTAAAGGAGAAGAAATACTTTGGGTTTCTTTCGATTTCATTTATGGCTTTTAGTTCTTCCCGCGATTCCTGACTCCTAAAGGATTCTTTTAGCTTAAGTTCGATGCTTGCTATTTCTCTGACCAGTGTCTCCCTACGCATTTCAGATATATTGACCTCTTTTAGCCGCTCTGTTATTCTTTTCCGTCGCCTGTAAAGGGAGCGCCTGTCTCTTTCTGTTTTACATCTACTCCTCCTTTTTCTTAGAGGAATAAGCCTTGTGCATACATCGAGTGCCACCGAGTTAATCTGTTCTAGGCATAAGTTGGGGTCTGTGTTGCTTAGTATATCTTCCCAGCTTATATCGGTTAGGACTTGGTTTACTTGGTCCCACTTTATGTTTTTGTTATTGAAGTTGAATTTGGTGAATGCTCCCTCGTGACTAATCTCATTATGTCGGTCTGGGGCTCCACGCATACATGACTGAACCTCAATTATGTTGTGATCTGAGTATATTGTTTTTGATATGGTGACATTTCTTATCAGATCATCATTGTTAGTGAAGATGAGGTCTAGTGTATTCTCCAGTCTAGTAGGCTCTATTATTTGCTGGTTTAAATTGAATTTTGTGATATATATATATTGCATATACATATATATATATATATATATATTATATATATATATATATTATATATTAATATATATATATATATATATTATATATAACAACATTGCACTAGCCAAATAGTCGAACCCATGCTGTTTTGGCCCGCGTCATGGTGAGAAAACGCTTTAGACCACTAGACCACACAAACCATAGGAGTAGCACATCCAGCAGAGCTGAATGTTGTACTCACTACCCAAGGAGATACTGTGGCGTGGACGCCTCTGAGCTAATTTCATTCTACTCCCTGTTTGTGTACTAGCTCAACAAGCAGTATATTATATTATTGTACCCACGGAACAAGTGGTATTGATCAATAACAACACTCCTTGGCTAGTGCAGTGTTGTTATTGATCAATACCACTTGTTCCATGGGTACAATAATATAATATAGTGCTTGTTGAGCTAGTACACAAACAAGGATTTTAAAGAGTCATGTGTTCTCGCTTACCATGAGGCAGGCCAGTACAACATGGGTTCGAATCCTTGGCTAGCGCAGTGTTGTTATTGATCAATACTACTCGTACATGGTTACAATAATATATTATATATTATATATATATATATATATTATAATATATATATAATATTATATATATATATATATATATATATAAATTATATGTATATGCAATAAGATCACAGTAAACAGGTGATTTCAGAATATGCAAAACAACCACTCTGAAAGAATAGAGAAATTCCAAGTGCTTTCGTGACTACTCACATTATCAAGGAACTATGAAAGTAAAGCATCCAAGGAAGCTATATAAGGGGTCTGGCCAACACCTCGCTATCAGATCCCACAATGGTTAAACACCTGACGCGCGCCGACCCTACTAAAGCAGACAAAATAAATGCAATAGTAATTATGAAAGATAATGATTACTAAGAAAAAATGAATAATCTCTTAGATGATACTGAAACCTATTCTAAACTTAGGAAAAATCCCCTAGAAACCGTTAACAGCAATTTCAATAAAACAATAAAACTTCTACTGAAAGGCAAAGATGAATTAGTCAAACAATTTACTTCCACTAATCCATCTTTACCTTACATGTATGGACTAATAAAAACACACAAACCAGGGAATCCAGTCAGACCAATTATTAGCTCCATAGGGTCAGTTTCATATAAATTATCCAATTGGCTTGTTGATATTTTGAGCCCTATTGTTGGCAAAATTTCTAACTTTAATGTTAAAAATAACATAGACTTGGTTGATAAATTAAGCTCCTTGACTGACTTAAATGATTTTAACATGGTTAGTTTTGATGTTACTTCCTTGTTTACGAAAGTTCCTGTTGATGATTTATTAAGTTTCTTATCTGAAGAACTCGTTAACTATGATTTACCATTGCCAGTTCCTACTATCACTAAACTTATTAAACTTTGCATTGTTGATGCAAAATTTGTATTTAATGATAAGTTTTACACTCAGAAGTTTGGTATGGCAATGGGAAATCCTCTTTCACCTGTTCTTAGTAACCTATATATGGAATTTTTTGAAACAAGGTTGCTTAACACATTTATAATTAATAGAATTTGGGAAGAATTTAATAATACACTGGACAAATAATAAATTTTAAATTTTCTTGGTTAGGCCGGAGCGCGTCAGGTGTTTAACTGTTGTGGGATCTGATAGTGAGGTGTTGGCCAGACCCCTTATATAGCTTCCTTGGATGGTTTAGTTTCATAGTTCCTTGATAATGTGAGTAGTCACGAAAGCGCTTGGAATTTCTCTATTCTTTCAGAGTGGTTGTTTTGCATATATGTATATATATATATATATATATATATATATATATATATATATATATATATATATATATATATATATATATATAATATATATGTATATATACATATATAGATATATATATACATATATATATTTATATATGTATATATACATATATAGATATATATATACATATATATATATAATACATTAATATATATATATATATAATATATATATATATATATATATATATATATATTATATATATATATATATATATATATATATATATATATATATATGCAATAAGATCACAGTAAACAGGTGATTTTAAAAATATGCAAAACAACCACTGTGAAAGAGTAGTGAAATTTCAAGCGCTTGGAATTTCACTACTCTTTCACAGTGGTTGTTTTGCTATTTTAAAATCACCTGTTTACTGTGATCTTATTGCATATACATATATATATATATATATATGTATTTTATATATATATATATATAATATATATATTATATATATATATATATATATATATATATA
>NC_069474.1:10006761-10009261 GCF_026875155.1 Cherax quadricarinatus | reverse complement strand
TCCTATTCCGTGTGGTGCCCTAAGTTTCCTCAATAGCCTCTGGTGTGGAACTCTATCGAAAGACTTACTGAAGCCCATATACACAATATCATATTTATTTTCCAGGGTTTTGCCTCCTCAAACACCTTAGTGAAAAAAGTTAGTAAATTCGTAAGACAAGAACGCCCCTTTGTAAAACCGTGTTGAGATTCGTTAATCAATCTGTGCCTGTCAAGATGGCTACGAATTGCTTCTGCAATTATTGATTCCATAAATGTTCCCACTATGGAGGTAAGGCTTATTGGTCAATAGTTCGAAGCCAAGGACCTGTCACCTGCCTTGTAAATAGGTATTACATTTGCCATTTTCCACTTATCAGGCACTATGCCAGTTTGTAGCGACATGTTAAAACGATTAGCCAAAGGTATGTTAAGTTCCACTTTACATTCCTTTAACACCCTTGCAAACAGTTCATCAGGATTTGTTAGGTTTTAGTTTCTCTATTTGTCTGAGGACCATGTCACTAGTTACTGCAATCATACATAGTTTTTTTATCATCCTGTTCTACATAATCTATTATTTCAGGAATATCGCTAGTATTTTCCTGGGAAAACTGAGAGGAAGTAGGAATTTAGAATTTCACACATATTCTAATCACTCTCAGTGATCTGACCTGAGTTACTATTAAGTGGCCAATCTTGTCCCTAATCTTA
Source organism: Cherax quadricarinatus (assembly GCF_026875155.1). Taxonomy (NCBI): domain Eukaryota; kingdom Metazoa; phylum Arthropoda; class Malacostraca; order Decapoda; family Parastacidae; genus Cherax; species Cherax quadricarinatus. The sequence continues at coordinate 10,008,569 of NC_069474.1, read as the reverse complement.
CTTCTGTATACCTGAAAGAACCCTTTTGGGTAATCTTTGAATCCCTTGCGACCTTAGTCTCAGAATCCCTTTTTGCTTTTCTTATTCCTTTTTTTTATTCTCTCTTTAATTGAATATATTGATTTCTTAACTGCCCATCCCCCTCTTTCGATACGCCTATATATGCCTCTCTTTTGACCAATGAGATGTTTTAATCTATTGTTCATCCATTTGGGATCATTTTTGTTAGCTCTAATTTCCCTACTCGGAACAAAAGTTGTCTGGGCAGCTAGAACTATGTTCTGAAAAACGTCATATTGGCAACGAAGATCACCTACCTGACCCATAGTCAGGACTTCCCAATTTAGCCCAACCAAGTAATTTTTCAGTCCCATGAAGTCGGCCAAAGCGAAAATTTGGGACAGAGATTTGATTGCAGTTATCTGGGTAATTCCATGATTTTTTGAAACTAAGTGATTTGTGATCAGTTTCCCCAAGCTCACCATTAACCTCAAGATTATTAATTAGTGAATCTTTGTTGGCAAGAACCAAGTCAAGCAGATTGTTTCCTCTAGTTGGTTCTGTCACAACCTGTTCTAAAAAGCAATCCTGAACCGTATCAAGACAGTCACTAGACTCAAGATTTCCTGTCATATTGTTCCAATCAATTTGTCTAAAGTTAAAATCTCCCATTATCACAACATTTTCATATCTAGATGCCTTATGAATTTTGTCCCATAACAGCTTACTGCCCTCCCTATCAAAGTTTGGGGGCCTATAAATCACACCCACAATTAATTTGTCACGTCACTCGAGAAACTGTAGCCAAACAGATTCTGCGTTCGATGTTTCAAATCTTATTTCATGTCTAAGACAATTTAAATTTTCACTGACATACATCGCCACACCACCACCCTTCCTGTTGACCCTATCAGTGTGGAATAGTTTATAACCCTGTATGTTGCATTCAGAAGGCATTTCTCTATCTTTGAGGTTGAACCAAGCCTCTGTTATACCAATAATATCTATATTACCTACACTTGCAAGTCATTTTAACTCTTCTATCTTATTTCTTAGACTCCTGCTATTTGTATAGTAAACCGTAAGAGAGCCAATCACTCGTTGCCCTCTACTATCTCTCTTTGTTTGTTGATCAATTGATTTGCCAATACTAGCAACTTTATTTTGAATATTGTCTTTTAAACATATTCCTGAGGTATCCCGGTAATAACTGCTGTTTTTAACCCTAATGCTGCAGCCTGATTGTTTCCCACAAACACCCATACCTCTATAATCTATCAGTTTAAATTCCTAGACAAGTCATCAATTGCCCTCTCAATTGAATTGGCTAATGCAACCACTCCATCCCCAGAGAGATGAACCCCATCCCTTGCATACATATCACGTTTGTCAAAGAATAGGTCCCAGTTATCAATAAATGGGATTGCAAGTTCCTTGCAGCAATTTATACCAATTTCTAGCCAGTAATTTATACCAATTGCCCTAGACATCCATTCATTGCCCACTCCTTTTCTAGGCAAGATGGTGCATATGACTGGGATCCCTCCCTTAGACCTAACTACTTCTATGGCTGACCTGTACTTATCCAGCAGCTCCTCTCTCCTGCCCTTCCCAATGTCATTACCCCCAGCACTATGACAGATAATGGGCTTGTTCCCATTACCTGCCATAATATTATCCAACCTGCTGTCTATGTCACCAACACTAGCTCCAGGAAGACACACTCTCTGTCTGACCTTTCTGTCTCTGTTACAAAATGCACGGTCCATATATCTTACCTGAGAATCGCCTACTATTATAATATTCAT
>NC_069474.1:9946761-9999261 GCF_026875155.1 Cherax quadricarinatus | reverse complement strand
TCAATTAGCAAGAACTCATTTAAAATTAAATCCTTTCTGAAATTTTCTCTTATACGTTTAAAGATTTATTTTTTTCATTAATGCTAATGTAAAAATTTTTAATTTTGCACCAAAAGGAACTTAGAAAACTTACCTAACCTTATTATAACAAAAACAATTTATTTTAGCCTAACCCAACTAAATATATTTTAAATACGTTTACAATAATATAGTACTAAACAAACACAATCAATATATTTTTTTTGTTAGGTTCAGAGTGATTTTGGCGAAATTATTGCATACACAAATTTTCACTTGTCCTATATGGCAAGATGAGCGTTGCTATTTAATCCAAGATCGCAAGTTCTGCCTATTCGGCACGACAATATATATATATATTTATATATATATATATATGTATATATAATATATATATATATATATATATATATTATATATATATATATATATATATATATATATATATATATATATATATATATTATATATATTCCGCCTATTCGGCACGATTATATATATATATATATATATATATATATTATATATATATATATATATATATATATATATATATATATATAATATATAAATATATATTTATATATATATTTATATATATATATATATATATATATATATATATATATATAATATATATATATATATATATAATATATATATATATATATATATAAATATATATAATTGTTTAATTTGTGTATCACTATAAGTAATTCCAATATGATTTCATTAAGTCTCTGTTAATAGATTGAGTAATTTATTTATGTTAGAGTAAAAATTAAATATTCTCGTCATAAGCTACTTTGAATGTGAAACATTTGTATCTTTTTATTGTCGTTTCAATTAAACAAGATTACTACAGCAACACCAAAGTTCAAATAAAGAATACTCGTTGAAGTTCAATAAATCTCCAACATGGTGGAGAAACCGTGACAGTCAGGCCTCTCGCAAGTAAAGAATACTTGTTGAAGTTCAATAAATCTCCAGCATGGTGGAGAAGCCGTGAGAGTCAAGCCACTCGCAAATCACTTTATAGTTCCTGTTCATCCAGGCTATTTTGAAACTGGTCTTGTCTGTAGCTGATTCCTGAGCTTTTGGATAAGTATTATCGTTGCTGTAGGTCTTCCTGAAGATCTCTAACTGGAACAAATAAAATATACATAAATATAATTGCTCTGCAAATAATATGAAAATTTTTTATTGCTTCCAGGAATAAATATTTCACCATCAGAAATATTCACCCGAGGAAGATTAGCTCATATCAAAAGTATTATACTGCATATGTGTCCTTATCCATCGTGTATTTTATATCATTTCTTTCTATACTGTATTGTAGTTAAAACTTCGCAACACTGAATGTATCTTCAGAATCTGTCAATTTGAAATGAAATGTTCGACAAAAAAACAAAATACAGCAGCAAAGATTGATCTAATCTTCAAGAATAAAATATTAAACTACTTTTAGTAATAAAAAGGTATTGTCTTTGAATATAATTAAGTAATGATTCCTCTGTTATAATTATTTGGCCTGACAACCGTAATTGTGTAGCTTAAAATGACTTCTTTTCTGTCTGAAGTTCCTAAATTTACTCTTATGAAGGATGAATTGTTTGTCTTGATTTGAAAAATTGAGGATAAACTTAACATTTAAGGAAATTCAAACTGATGGAGCTTTGTCTGTATATTGGTATTTCTAATTTTATGTTTCAAGTTCCGGTTTGACAGGTCTATAAAGTTGGCTATTCTCTTTGACTTATTCTATATGCAATAAGCACATTTAACTATAAATTAGCTTAGTTCTTATTTCATATTATTTCACCTTTTACAACTAATAAATTTACTCTTAAAGATACTTTTTTATTTGTGTAAAAGATAAATAATTTGAATGATACATATTTTTTTTATTTTTTTAAATAAAGTCTTCTGATTAAATTCTTGTTTCCTTTGGCAACCTGAACTCTAAGCATTCTAATAATGAATGTAATTTTGATACCAAAGTAAGCAATTCTTTAGCGTATTTTTATGTCAACATTGAGAAAGCTACAGATCCAATTTGCAGTCAAGTTTGCCGTATGTCTAACATGACGCGAGTGTGCATATAACTTTCCTATAAATTAGACACATATGCAACATTTGGGTATCTTTATTGAGGAAACGTTTCGCCACACAGTGGCTTCATCAGCCCATACAAAGGACAATGATAAAGAACAGGATACTGAGGTAATCAGTCCCTCAGCCTTGAGTTGATGTAATAGTCCATCAATCTTGAAGAGAATACAGCATATGTGCGAAGAAGTGGCTTATATACTGTAGACAGGTGAGGTAAAGCAGTCGTAGGTGATATCACACTTGACAAATCCAAATGTTTAAGCAGGTAATGCCTATAAGATAGGCATCGACTCAAGGCTGAAGGACTGATTACCTCAATCTCCTCCTGTTCTTCACAATTCTCTTTTGTATGGACTGATGAAGTCACTGTGTGGCGAAGCGTTTCCTCAATATAGTCACCCAAGTGTTGCACATATATCTAATTTATCAACATGTCGGTTCTCTGAACCACATATATACTAAAAGTTATGTTTTATTCTTTATTCCCATCAAATATTAACATGATTTAGTTTCTACTGTTACTTTTTGTGCTGATCATATTTGTTGTAATTACTTTAGAATGCAATTAAAACTTAATCGTCGTTGATCTATTTTATTTAGTAATGGTTTTTCGTTGAAGTTTATTGATAAGTATATTGATGAACTCTAAAAGCATTAATCGGGACATCAATTAGCTTTGCTGATGTACCTAAGAAAATTATTTGTTTTCCAATTACTCACTATGGCAACAAATCATTTAAGTTACGTAACAGAATTTCTGAACAGTTTTCGGAATTATATCCCCATATTAATATTAGAATTATTTGATGCAGGAGGATTTCTGGGAAAACAGCAATTGAATGAGTGATGGTGACTGTGTTTTCTCTTTTTTGCACACCCGGCATGATAACACTCGGTGTGTTTCCTTACACCTGCTGTCCCTGGTCACCCATCAGTAAAAATGGGTATCTGGATGCTAGTCGACTGGTGTGGGTCGCATCCTGGGACAAAACTGACCTAATTAGCCCGAAATGCTTGCATAACAAGCGGTTTTCTATATAGTAGTATGTCGTTGATGTCAGCTAGGCATGTATACCTTGTACATGTACTTGTAGAAATAAAGATTTTATTATTATATTATCAACATATAGAAAACCATATCATAACAAAGGGAACCAAAAGGAACCCGTGCTGCTACACTCCTACAAATGGCACCTTCAGCTGGATTAAGTAAGGTTACCGATATCTGTCATTACCAAGATGAATAACCTAACCTCCGATGAGGTGATTGTGCGTGGATAATATTTGACTTCGTTTTGATGACTGTTAACTTGGGCACTATCAAAAATTGAATTGTCCTTCAGAAGAATTTGTATATGGTACTGCTGCAATAAGGGATAATTCAAGTATTGTACATATCTTTATATAATAATCCGATTTGAACATCGATTTGCAGTTGTGGAAATTAATATTATCATGACACTCTCGTACATAACAGAATACAGCATTGTTAATATTGTCATGACATTCTTGTACAGAACACAGCATTGTTAATATTGTCATGACACTCTCGTACATAACAGAATACAGCATTGTTAATAATGCCATGACATTCTTGTACATGACAGAATATAGCATTGTTAATATTGTTATGACACTCGTACAAGACAGAATACAGCATTGTTAATATTATGACACTCTTGTGCATGACAGAATACAGCATCGTTAATATTGTCATGACACTCTCGTGCATGGTAGAATGCAGCATTGTTAATATTTCCAATTGTAGTATCCAATCAGCATTTATACATACTTATACATTTTTCTGGACGATTTCTATTGAACGATGTCATGCAATTTAGATTCTACTTGTTAGCTCTTAAAACAAACTAATAATTAATAATTAGAGCTTAGAATTAATGGCAAATTCTAACATGTAGCAATCAATCTTCTTTACACATATAAATGGGTGGATCAAAACTATCCAAGCAATTCTGTGGTTTTTTGAAAGAATCTGACTGGATAACCTGCCCGGTTAAAAGCGAAACCGATATGCTAACGAGACCTATTCATTATTGGAAGACTCTACTTATATAGACTTATTTAAGTACAATTTCAACGCGAAATATAACATTAATGTTTACACGCAATACAAAGAAAATAACTGCATTATCGTTTCTTGATGTTACTGTTACTTGTACGGTAACTTTCTTAGTGCAGTACACTGTAAGGCAAGGTTCACTATAATAATAATAATAATAATAATAATAATAATAATACTAATAATAATAATAATAATAATAATAATAATAATAAAAATAAATTTCTACAAGTACATGTACAGCGTATACAGGCCTACCTGACATCAGTGACATTACTATATAGAAAGCCCCAGCTTATGCAGAGTATTTCGGGCAAATTAGGTCAATTTTGTCTCCAGGATGCGACCCACAGCAGTCAGCTAACACATAGGTACTTATTTTACTGGAAGGTGAACAGGAACAGCAGGTGTCTTAAGGAAACATGTCTTAATGTTTTTACCCATACCGGGATCGAACCACGGACCTCACCGTGTGAACTTAGTGCGTCAGCAATCGATCTACGGACCAAAAAGGTCTACATTTTTCATCCTCTGTGGCAAATTTAATCAAGCAAAACACAACATAGATTATAATTAAGAATCCCTGAAGGAAGACCTCTAAGTGGTTGCGTGATTTTTTTTCTTCCTACATCCTGTCGTTTTCATTCGTTCATAACACGACACGACCTCACCTGATCGGTTTCAAAAATGGATACCTGGACAAGATCCATGAAACAATTAAGTAAGTTTATTCAGGTATGCACAAATACAGTTACATAGATTATTATACATAGCATATGTGTAGAGAACACAGGATAACCCAAAAAAGTAAGACAGAGTGACTTATTTCCATTGACATATGCAGGTGCCCTACGACCAGAGTTGTAAGACACATTCCCATCATCCCGGCTCCGAGAACTTCCAAAAGCCTCTACTGATTGTCATCAAACGTTCATAAATGTGACTTTTAATTAAACGATGGCAGAGAGTGAAATTTAAGTGTAACTGCACATGTCAATTTTGTCTATAACAGTAAAAAAAAATTTTATTTACATTAAACCACGTCAAATATATTTCAGTCTACCTCTTCTGAATGGGTTCAATATTTATTGGCTGATATATCTTACTGTACTGCAGGAAAATGTGTAATTGCCTTTCCCCCTTTGGGTTATATATGGCATGTTTGGTTACATAAAGTAGGCTGAAATTTAAATGTTTTTGTTTCTTCCATTGTAATGTCTTTCAGCTATGTATTTTTTTCTCCTTAAGAAGCGTTGTATAAACTGAATACACGATATTCAATAAGTATTTATTCAAATACAAATTTACTGTATTCTGTAATAGTAGAGAAAATCTTTGGGTACTGTATTTATTACAGCAGTAACATTCGATAACATTTAAAAGAATGTGTATTTTCTGGTATAATATAATCCCAGTATCATTCCCAGAATGTATTTTCTGGTATAATATAATCCCAGTATCATTCCCAGAATGTATTTTCTGGTATAATATAATCCCAGTATCATTCCCAGAAATGTATTTTCTGGTATAATATAATCCAGTATCATTCCCAGAATGTATTTTCTGGTATAATATAATCCCAGTATCATTCCCAGAATGTATTTTCTGGTATAATATAATCCCAGTATCATTCCCAGAATGTATTTTCTGGTATAATATAATCCCAGTAATCATTCCCAGAATGTATTTTCTGGTATAATATAATCCCAGTATCATTCCCAGAATGTATTTTCTGGTATAATATAATCCCAGTATCATTCCCAGAATGTATTTTCTGGTATAATATAATCCCCAGTATCATTCCCAGAATGTATTTTCTGGTATAATATAATCCCAGTATCATTCCCAGAATGTATTTTCTTGGTATAATATAATCCCAGTAATCATCCCAGAAATGTATTTTCTGGTATAATATAATCCCAGTATCATTCCCAGAATGTATTTTCGGTATAATATAATCCCAGTATCATTCCCAGAATGGTATTTTCTGGTATAATATAATCCCAATATCATTCCCAGAATGTATTTTCTGGTATAATATAATCCCAGTATCATTCCCAGAATGTATTTTCTGGTATAATATAATCCCAGTATCATTCCCAGAATGTATTTTCTGGTATAATATAATCCCAGTATCATTCCCAGAATGTATTTTCTGGTATAATATAATCCCAGTATCATTCCCAGAATGTATTTTCTGGTATAATATAATCCCAGTATCATTCCCAGAATGTATTTTCTGGTATAATATAATCCCAGTATCATTCCCAGAATGTATTTTCTGGTATAATATAATCTCAGTATCATTCACAAAATGTATTTGTTAGTCAAAATAGAGTAAGCAATTTTCGGCCACAATAATATCCAGTACATTTAGTTTTGTATGTGAGCAAATTTTTCAAAGAGCAGCGTTAATACGTAAATAAAATTGGAGTCTCTGGAATCCGTGAGATAACTGGAGAAACCTTCTTTTAATCTGCTAAAATTTATAGTGTTAGTGTGTAATCCAGAAAGCAAATTCCGCGTTCGTATTGGGCTGCACAAATCCCACATTGCTATTTTTTGAATATATAGTGATATTTCTGTTTTTTTTCTCCCAAAAACTGAAGAAAGTCTCGTTGCATAGGCTTGAAAATAACAGTGTCGATGCATTCCTGAAAAACATGACTATAATTCTAGACAGTTTAGGTGAATTTTTGCAGTTTGGATGAACCTGTTAATTACTACTGAAGAAAGCCTTTCCTGAAAGGCTTTAAACTTTCAGTATTGACGGGATTTATTAAAAGAAAGCTTGGCTTTAATTTTGAGTAATACAGATTTTAAAATACAAAATTTTTAACTAAATTAGATTCCATATAACAACTAGAGGCTGCCTCTTCCGGTCAGCTACAAACACTTATGTTGGAGTATCTTGACTAAAATTTTTGTAGCTGCAGCCCCTGCTGGTGCATTTTTTGTTTCCCCACTACCCACCGCCCTTATATGGACATCAGTGCTTCCACCAGCTTTTACTGGTAATGTGTCAACACTACTCCATGAGGCATCATCTCCTTTTGTTCCATCTCCAGCAGTATCGCTACTTTGTACCATTGTAAATTGAATAACATTGTCTATACCTGTTTCATAACCAGGGCCACTATCTCCATTTGGTGTGTTGTCCTGCAGGACAATACTAGCACCATCTGGAGCACTGTCTTCTAAGACATCCATCCCACCCATTTTATTTTCCCAGCTGCCATACAAGGCTGGCATATCTTTCAAGAAATTTAAGTGTAACTGCACATGTCAATTTTGTCTATAACAGTAAAAAAATTGTATTTTCATTAAACCACATCAAATATATTTCAGTCTACCTCTTCTGATTGGGTTCAATATTTATTGGCTGATATATCTTACTGTACTGCAGGAAAATGTGTTCCTGTCTTTTAATATAGATGTAATTTTTCTCATACAGGTGTATCGCATTTGGGCAGACCCAAAAAACATTTCTCTGATTTCATATCAAAAGTGGTCGCTTGTTTAAGATTCCTGCACGACCCATGGGACCATTAACCACTAACATTTCAGATTCATTTTGATCTTCTGATAATGTTTTCTCAAGCACTTGCTCTTCACTTCATTTGTTATATAAAATATTGAAGATCTTTCTAGATAAGAAGTTTAATGAAAGTTATGTACACTCAGGATATCTGTTAAATCAAACTTCCTTCTTATTCGATTTACATCATGAGATTGAGAAGCAATTGTCTAAATAACTAACAATAACAAAAAAGGTACAATACCGTGACTAGAACAATACACAAATAACCCGCACATAGAAGAGATGAGCTTACGACGATGCTTCGGTCGGACAACAAGTCGGACCGAAACGTCGTCGTAAGCTCCCTCTTCTATGTGCGAGTTATTTGTGTAGTGTCTAACGTTTGTAAAATAAATGAAATTAAGATGAATTTTTGTGACCCCCTTATCCATTTGAGATTTAAAGATTTACTGCATCTCCTCTGTTCAAATGTAATGTATCAATTTGCAAAATATAATTATAATTTTAGAATTGTAGGGAGTTCTAGAATTTATGAACAGTTCAGTTATCAGAATTCACACTGAATGCAATAAACATGAAATGTGGCTAGGACCAATTCGTTTTTAAGAATTACTATAATTTATATTAATTAGGCAGTTTAACTGGTCTTGCTATCTATTCTCCTTAAAAAAAAGTTGATGTTCCCTAGTTGTTATGGCTGGGTTTTCGTTTCTCGGGTTATTGTTCTTGTGCTTTTTTTTTTGTAGTTAGAGTGCCCTGGAGAGAGAAACATAAGAGCTATCTTAAAACAGGCATGATTTCTCTTCACTTAACGTATGTACATATTTTCAACGCATTTGCCATCTCACATGAAGGTAGGGTGAACCAAACTTATTATTCATTCAATTATTATTTCTCCAGAAGCGCATGCTTATCATAACTGAACTGACCCTTCGAACAATAACATCCCAACTCTTCCTACCACCTTGATTTAAGTCTGGCTAATCGATTACTTTGAAAGATTTCATGTTACCATGCTCACACTCCAGCACGGTCACTCATGCTGTCTGGATGCTCAAGCCCACTCACCTTAAAACCTAGACAAAACCAGGAAGAATTGTTTTGTCTTTATTTCATCCACCATCTGACATCCTCGTAATTATATATATATATATATATATATATATATATATATAATATATATATATATATATATATATATATATATATATATATATATATATATATATATAGTAGGTTGGTAGACAGCAACCACCCAGGGAAGTACTACCGTCCTGCCAGATGACTGTGAAACAAAAACCTGTAACTGTTTTGCATGATGGTAGGATTGCTGGTTTCTTTTTCTGTCTCATAAACACGCTAAGATAACAGGGATATCTTGCTACTCCTACTTACACTTTGGTCACACTTCACAGACACGCACATGCATATATATATATATACATACATCTAGGTTTTTCTCCTTTTTCTAAATAGCTCTTGTTCTTTTTTATTTCTTCTATTGTCCATGGGGAAGTGGAAAAGAATCTTTCCTCCGTAAGCCATGCGTGTCGTATGAGGCGACTAAAATGCCGGGAGCAATGGGCTAGTAACCCCTTCTCCTGTATACAATTACTAAAAAAGAGAAGAAGAAAAACTTTATAAAACTGGTTGCTTAAATGTGCGTGGATGTAGTGCGGATGACAAGAAACAGATGATTGCTGATGTTATGAATGAAAAGAAGTTGGATGTCCTGGCCCTAAGCGAAACAAAGCTGAAGGGGGTAGGAGAGTTTCAGTGGGGGGAAATAAATGGGATTAAATCTGGAGTATCTGAGAGAGTTAGAGCAAAGGAAGGGTAGCAGTAATGTTAAATGATCAGTTATGGAAGGAGAAAAGAGAATATGAATGTGTAAATTCAAGAATTATGTGGATTAAAGTAAAGGTTGGATGCGAGAAGTGGGTCATAATAAGTGTGTATGCACCTGGAGAAGAGAGGAATGCAGAGGAGAGAGAGAGATTTTGGGAGATGTTAAGTGAATGTATAGGAGCCTTTGAACCAAGTGAGAGAGTAATTGTGGTAGGGGACTTGAATGCTAAAGTAGGAGAAACTTTTAGAGAGGGTGTGGTAGGTAAGTTTGGGGTGCCAGGTGTAAATGATAATGGGAGCCCTTTGATTGAACTTTGTATAGAAAGGGGTTTAGTTATAGGTAATACATATTTTAAGAAAAAGAGGATAAATAAGTATACACGATATGATGTAGGGCGAAATGACAGTAGTTTGTTGGATTATGTATTGGTAGATAAAAGACTGTTGAGTAGACTTCAGGATGTACATGTTTATAGAGGGGCCACAGATATATCAGATCACTTTCTAGTTGTAGCTACACTGAGAGTAAAAGGTAGATGGGATACAAGGAGAATAGAAGCATCAGGGAAGAGAGAGGTGAAGGTTTATAAACTAAAAGAGGAGGCAGTTAGGGTAAGATATAAACAGCTATTGGAGGATAGATGGGCTAATGAGAGCATAGGCAATGGGGTCGAAGAGGTATGGGGTTAGGTTTAAAAATGTAGTGTTAGAGTGTTCAGCAGAAGTTTGTGGTTACAGGAAAGTGGGTGCAGGAGGGAAGAGGAGCGATTGGTGGAAGTGATGATGTAAAGAGAGTAGTAAGGGAGAAAAAGTTAGCATATGAGAAGTTTTTACAAAGTAGAAGTGATGCAAGGAGGGAAGAGTATATGGAGAAAAAGAGAGAAGTTAAGAGAGTGGTGAAGCAATGTAAAAAGAGAGCAAATGAGAGAGTGGGTGAGATGTTATCAACAAATTTTGTTGAAAATAAGAAAAAGTTTTGGAGTGAGATTAACAAGTTAAGAAAGCCTAGAGAACAAATGGATTTGTCAGTTAAAAATAGGAGAGGAGAGTTATTAAATGGAGAGTTAGAGGTATTGGGAAGATGGAAGGAATATTTTGAGGAATTGTTAAATGTTGATGAAGATAGGGAAGCTGTGATTTCGTGTATAGGGCAAGGAGGAATAACATCTTGTAGGAGTGAGGAAGAGCCAGTTGTGAGTGTGGGGGAAGTTCGTGAGGCAGTAGGTAAAATGAAAGGGGGTAAGGCAGCCGGGATTGATGGGATAAAGATAGAAATGTTAAAAGCAGGTGGGGATATAGTTTTGGAGTGGTTGGTGCAATTATTTAATAAATGTATGGAAGAGGGTAAGGTACCTAGGGATTGGCAGAGAGCATGCATAGTTCCTTTGTATAAAGGCAAAGGGGATAAAAAAGAGTGCAAAAATTATAGGGGGATAAGTCTGTTGAGTGTACCTGGTAAAGTGTATGGTAGAGTTATAATGAAAGAATTAAGAGTAAGACGGAGAATAGGATAGCAGATGAACAAGGAGGCTTTAGGAAAGGTAGGGGGTGTGTGGACCAGGTGTTTACAGTGAAACATATAAGTGAACAGTATTTAGATAAGGCTAAAGAGGTCTTTGTGGCATTTATGGATTTGGAAAAGGCGTATGACAGGGTGGATAGGGGGCAATGTGGCAGATGTTTGCAAGTGTATGGTGTAGGAGGTAGGTTACTGAAAGCAGTGAAGAGTTTTTACGAGGATAGTGAGGCTCAAGTTAGAGTATGTAGGAAAGAGGGAAATTTTTTCCCAGTAAAAGTAGGCCTTAGACAAGGATGTGTGATGTCACCGTGGTTGTTTAATATATTTATAGATGGGGTTGTAAGAGAAGTAAATGCGAGGGTCTTGGCAAGAGGCGTGGAGTTAAAAGATAAAGAATCACACACAAGTGGGAGTTGTCACAGCTGCTCTTTGCTGATGACACTGTGCTCTTGGGAGATTCTGAAGAGAAGTTGCAGAGATTGGTGGATGAATTTGGTAGGGTGTGCAAAAGAAGAAAATTAAAGGTGAATACAGGAAAGAGTAAGGTTATGAGGATAACAAAAAGATTAGGTGACGAAAGATTGAATATCAGATTGGAGGGAGAGAGTATGGAGGAGGTGAACGTATTCAGATATTTGGGAGTGGACGTGTCAGCGGATGGGTCTATGAAAGATGAGGTGAATCATAGAATTGATGAGGGAAAAAGAGTGAGTGGTGCACTTAGGAGTCTGTGGAGACAAAGAACTTTGTCCTTGGAGGCAAAGAGGGGAATGTATGAGAGTATAGTTTTACCAACGCTCTTATATGGGTGTGAAGCGTGGGTGATGAATGTTGCAGCGAGGAGAAGGCTGGAGGTAGTGGAGATGTCATGTCTGAGGGCAATGTGTGGTGTGAATATAATGCAGAGAATTCGTAGTTTGGAAGTTAGGAGGAGGTGCGGGATTACCAAAACTGTTGTCCAGAGGGCTGAGGAAGGGTTGTTGAGGTGGTTCGGACATGTAGAGAGAATGGAGCGAAACAGAATGACTTCAAGAGTGTATCAGTCTGTAGTGGAAGGAAGGCGGGGTAGGGGTCGGCCTAGGAAGGGTTGGAGGGAGGGGGTAAAGGAGGTTTTGTGTGCGAGGGGCTTGGACTTCCAGCAGGCATGTTGTGAGCGTGTTTGATAGGAGTGAATGGAGACAAATGGTTTTTAATACTTGACGTGCTGTTGGAGTGTGAGCAAAGTAACATTTATGAAGGGATTCAGGGAAACCGGCAGGCCGGACTTGAGTCCTGGAGATGGGAAGTACAGTGCCTGCACTCTGAAGGAGGGGTGTTAATGTTGCAGTTTAAAAACTGTAGTGTAAAGCACCCTTCTGGCAAGACAGTGATGGAGTGAATGATGGTGAAAGTTTTTCTTTTTCGGGCCACCCTGCCTTGGTGGGAATCGGCCGGTGTGATAATAAAATAAAAAAATATATATATAACAAGGAAACACATTTAACAGAAGATGAAATAGAAATAGATGGGGCTAAATCAATTTGTAGGAGACTTATACTGTATGGGCGGTGCTTATGTTGCAACTAAAAAAATCAGGGTGGAGATAGTGTTAAGAATAGTAAATTGCAGGAATTTCTGGTCCAGGAACTTACTGACAACTAGATAACAGAATCAGCAAGTGCAAATAAATATGTCCTATGTTTCTTTACCCAGGAATGAAACTGGGTTCTTCCTTGCGAGTCAGAGACGCTAACACTGACACAGTAATAGCTGAGAATAGACAATGAAAGATGAGGATGGTAACAGTAGAGGAAGTAGAGGAAATAGAGGTAGTTGTAACCCTTGTAGTGGAAGTAGAAGTAGAAGAAATAGTGGTAGTGGAAAGTAGGAAGAGTAGTTAATGGCACAAGAGAGAAAAGGGAGCGAAGGGTGAAGGAGGCAATAGTAAAGGTAGTAACAACAGTAGTGGAATAGAGAAGCAAGGTAGTACAAGTAGAAGTGGGGCCAGTATAAAAACAAAATGGGGTTGCACTGAAAGTGGTTTGGGCAAATGTTCTGTTAGTGAGTTGGTTTTGTAAAGGACCTGCCATGTATGGGCCAATAGGCCTACTGCAGTGTGCCTCCTTTCTTATGTTAATATATTATGTTGTTATGAGCGCTACAGGAGAGCTAAGTGCCCACTTCCAGCTTTACCACTAAGCACTACCACTACCTACTTTTCTTCCTCTGTTGTTCCCGTCCTTGTCTTTCTCGCCTCTACATGAGAGATGAGACTTCACAATGAGATAATTTACCTGCATCAGGTCGTGCCTGGTGTTGTCGGAGTTGAGGGACGTCATCAGGAGAAGTTCAATCTCTCCGTTTTCTTTGCCAAACCTGACGTTAACAAATGATAAGCGAAATTTATGTAATACGTTAATGAGAATATTTAATATATTTTTAATTTTGCTGACAATAGCAGTTTGTTCATGTGAATACATTCCCATTTCAAGGCCTAAGCCTGATACGGATATCAGATTATGGTACATTACATATAGATTCAGTACTTAAGATTAATAACTAAGGTACATTATATATTAGATATATGAAGCTGACAGCTTCAAACATTTAAATAGTCTAAAAACATCTGTGTGACAAATGGCTTTGAAAACCAAGAAGTTGAAGACTGAGAAACTTATGCAACATATGGGAATCTTTATTAAGGAAACGTTTATGTGGCTTCATCAGTCCCGCCTCCTCCTGCTTCCACTCACCTGAGTATAGTACATAAGCCACTTCTCCTGCCATATGCTGTACTTTCTACAAGAGTGATGGACTGAACACATCGATTCCAGGATGAGGGACTAATTACCTCAAACTCCTCATCTCCTTACCCGTTTTTACTTTGTATTTGACTGCGGAAGCCACTGTGTGGCGAAACGTTTCCTTAATAAAGATTCCCATATGTTGCATAAGCAAAGACAGGGAAACCAAGGTAAAGAATTATGACAGCAAATGTGACTAACAGGCCCATACAAGGATCACTACTATTAATTTAATGATGTGTTTCAAATACCTAGGCAGACAGCTAGTGATGAACAACTAGTGATGAACAACTAGTGATGAACAACGAGAGATAGACAACTAGCGGTGATAAACTAGTGATGATCAACTAGTGATGCACAACTAGTGATGAACAACCAGTTATGAACAACGAGAGATAGACAACTACTGATAGAAAACTAGTGATGAACAATTATGGATGAAAAACTAGTGATGGATAACTAGTGATAGAAAACTAGTGATAGAAAACTAGTGATAGAAAACTAGTGATAGAAAACTAGTGATAGAAAACTAGTGATAGAAAACTAGTGATAGAAAACTAGTGATAGAAAACTAATGATAGAAAACTAGTGATAGACAACTAGTGATAGAAAACTAGTGATGAACAATTATGGATGAAAAACTAGTGATGGATAACTAGTGATAGAAAACTAGTGATAGAAAACTAGTGATAGAAAACTAATGATAGACAACTAGTGATAGAAAACTAGTGATAGAAAACTAGTGATAGACAACTAGTGATAGAAAAACTAGTGATAGAAAACTAGTGATGGACAACTAGTGATAGAAAACTAGTGATAGAAAACTAGTGATAGACAACTAGTGATAGAAAACTAGTGATAGACAACTAGTGATGGACAACTAGTGTTAGACAACTAGTGATAGACAACTAGTGATAGAAAACTAGTGATAGAAAACTAGTGATGGACAACTAGTGATAGAAAACTAGTGATAGACAACTAGTGATGGACAACTAGTGATAGAAAACTAGTGATAGAAAACTAGTGATAGAAAACTAGTGATAGAAAACTAGTGATGGACAACTAGTGATAGAAAACTAGTGATAGAAAACTAGTCATGAACAACTAGTGATGGATAACTAGTGACAGAAAACTAGTTATGGACAACTAGTGATGGACAACTTGTGATAGAAAACTAGTGATAGACAACTAGTGATAGGAAACTAGTGAACAACTAGCGGTGATAAACTAGTGATGATCAACTAGTGATGCACAACTAGTGATGAACAACTAGTAATAAACAACTTGTGATAAACAACTACTGATGAATAACTTGTGATGAACAAATAATGGTGAACAAGTAGTGATGAACAACTAGTGAAGAGCAACAAGTGATAAACAATTAGAGATGAACAAAAAATGATGAGCAACTAGTAATGAATGTGTGATGAACAACCAGTGATGAATATGTGATGGACAACCAGTGATGAATATGTGATGGACAACCAGTGATGAATATGTGATGGACAACCAGTGATGAATATTTGATGAACAACCAGTGATGAATATGTGATGAACAACCAGTGATGAATATTTGATGAACAACCAGTGATGAATGTGTGATGGACAACCAGTGATGAATATTTGATGAACAACCAGTGATGAATGTGTGATGAACAACCAGTGATGAATATTTGATGGACAACCAGTGATGAATATGTGATGGACAACCAGTGATGAATATGTGATGGACAACTAGTGATGAATATGTGATGGACAACCAGTGATGAATATTTGATGAACAACCAGTGATGAATATTTGATGAACAACCAGTGATGAATATGTGATGAACAACCAGTGATAAATATGTCATGAACAACCAGTGATGAATATGTGATGAACAACCAGTGATGAATATTTGATGAATAACCAGTGATGAATATGTGATGAACAACCAGTGATAAATATGTCATGAACAACCAGTGATGAATGTGTGATGAACAGGTGATGAACAAATAAGCAACCAGTGACCAACAAATAAACAATTAGTGATGAACCAGTAATGAATATGTGATGAACAAATAAACAACCAGTGATGAACAACAAATGAACATCTAGTTATGAACAACCAGTGATGAACAATTTGATGATCAAAAAGTGATGAACAATTAACGAATAAATGAGGAACAACAAATAATCAACCAAAGATGAACAAATGAGCAACAATTTAACAAGTAGTGGTGAACAAGTGAGGAACTAGTGATGAACGAGAAATTATGAACAATAAATGATGAACAACTGGTAATGAACATCCCATGATGAACAACAAGTGATTATCAACCAATGATGAACAAATTATGATCAACTTGTGATGAAAAACCAGTGAACAACAAGTGATGAACAACTAGTTATGAACAGCAATTATTGAAGAAGTGATGAATAACAAGTGATGAACAACTAGTGATGAATTACTAGTGATGAGCAACAAGTGGTGAACAACTTGTGATGAACTAGTAATGAACAACAAATGGCGAACAGATAATGATGAACAGCTAGTGATGAACAACCAGTGATGAACAAGTGATGAACAACCAGTGTTGAACAACAAATGAGCCAGTGATGGATAAGTGATGATCAACCAATGATGAGCAAGTGTTGTACAAGTAACAGACTCATGTATCCAAGGCGATGATGTCAGAGTGATGGGGAGGCAGTAGATGATGTCAGAGTGATGGGGAGGCAGTACATGATGTCAGAGTGAAGGGGAGGCAGTAGATGATGTCAGAGTGATGGGGAGGCAGTAGATGATGTCAGGTGATAGGGAGGCAGTAGATGATGTCAGAGTGATGGGGAGGCAGTAGATGATGTCAGAGTGATGGGGAGGCAGTAGATGATGTCAGAGTGATAGGGAGGCAGTAGATGATGTCAGAGTGATGGGGAGGCAGTAGATGATGTCAGAGTGATGGGGAGGCAGTAGATGATGTCAGAGTGATAGGGAGGCAGTAGATGATGTCAGAGTGATGGGGAGGAAGTAGATGATGTCAGAGTGATAGGGAGGCAGTAGATGATGTCAGAGTGATAGGGAGGCAGTAGATGATGTCAGAGTGATAGGGAGGCAGTAGATGATGTCAGAGTGATGGGGAGGAAGTAGATGATGTCAGAGTGATAGGGAGGCAGTAGATGATGTCAGAGTGATAGGGAGGCAGTAGATGATGTCAGAGTGATAGGGAGGCAGTAGATGATGTCAGAGTGATGGGGAGGAAGATGATGTCAGGGTGATGGGGAGGAAGTAGATGATGTCAGAGTGATGGGGAGGCAGTAGATGATGTCAGAGTGATGGGGAGGCAGTAGATGATGTCAGAGTGATGGGGAGGCAGTAGATGATGTCAGAGTGATAGGGAGGCAGTATATGATGTTAGAGTGATGGGGAGGAAGTAGAAGATGTCAGAGTGATGGGGAGGCAGTAGATGATGTCAGAATGATAAGGAGGCAGTATATGATGTCAGAGTGATGGGGAGGAAGTAGATGATGTCAGAGTGATGGGGAGGCAGTAGATGATGTCAGAGTGATGAGGAGGCAGTAGATGATGTCAGAGTGATAGGGAGGCAGCAGATGATGTCAGAGTGATGGGGAGGAAGTAGATGATGTCAGAGTGATAGGGAGGCAGTGAATGATGTCAGAGTGATAGGGAGGGAGTAGATGATGTCAGAATGATGAGGAGGCAGTAGATGATGTCAGAGTGATAGGGAGGCAGCAGATGATGTCAGAGTGATGGGGAGGCAGTAGATGATGTCAGAGTGATGGGGAGGCAGTAGATGATGTCAGAGTGATAGGGAGGCAGTAGATGATGTCAGACTGATGGAGAGGAAGTAGATGATGTCAGAGTGATGGGAGGCAGTAGATGATGTCAGAGTGATAGGGAGGCAGTAGATGATGCCAGAGAGATAGGGAGGCAGTAGATGATGTCAGAGTGATAGGGAGGCAGTAGATGATGTCAGGGTGATAGGGAGGCAGTAGATGATGTCAGGGTGATGGGGAGGCAGTAGATGATGTCAGAGTGATGGGGAGGCAGTACATGATGTCAGAGTGATAGGGAGGCAGTAGATGATGTCAGAGTGATGGGGAGGTAGTAGATGATTTCAGAGTGATGGGGAGGCAGTAGATGATGTCAGAGTGATTAGGAGGCATCAGATAATGTCAGAGTGATGGGGAGGCAGCAGATGATGTCAGAGTGATGGGGAGGCGGTAGATGATGTCAGAGTGATGAGGAGGCATCAGATGATGTCAGAGTGATGGGGAGGCGGTAGATGATGCCAGAGTAATGGGGAGGCGGTAGATGATGTCAGAGTGATGGGGAGGCGGTAGATGATGTCAGAGTGATGGGGAGGCGGTAGATGATGTCAGAGTAATGGGGAGGCAGTAGATGATGTCAGAGTAATAAGGAGGCGGTAGATGATGTCAGAGTGATGGGGAGGTAGTAGATGTCAGAGTGATGGGGGAGGCAGCAGATGTCAGAGTGATGGGGAGGCGGTAGATGATGTCAGAGTGATGGGGAGGCAGTAGATGATGTCAGAGTGATGGGGAGGCAGTAGATGATGTCAGAGTAATGGGGAGGCGGTAGATGATGTCAGTGATGGGGAGGCGGTATATGTCAGAGTAATAGGGAAGCGGTAGGTGATGTCAGAGTATTGGGGAGGCGGTAGATGATGTCAGAGTGATAGGGGGGCGGTAGATGATGTCAGAGTAATGGGGAGGCGGTAGATGATGTCAGAGTGTCAGAGTGATGGTGAGGCAGCAGATGATGTCAGAGTGATGGGGAGACAGCAGATGATGTCAGTGATGGGGAGGCATCAGATGATGTCAGAGTGATGGGGAGGCAGTAGATGATGTCAGAGTGATAGGGAGGCAGTAGATGATGTCAGAGTGATGGGGAGGAAGTAGATGATGTCAGAGTGATGGGGAGGCAGTAGATGATGTCAGAGTGATAGGGAGGCAGTAGGTGATGCCAGAGTGATAGGGAGGCAGTAGATGATGTCAGAGTGATAGGGAGGCAGTAGATGATGTCAGGGTGATGGGGAGGCAGTAGATGTCAGGGTGATGGGGAGGCAGTAGATGATGTCAGAGTGATGGGGAGGCAGTAGATGATGTCAGAGTGATGGGGAGGCAGTAGATGATGTCAGAGTGATAGGGAGGCAGTAGATGATTTCAGAGTGATGGGGAGGCAGTAGATGATGTCAGAGTGATGGGGAGGCAATAGATGATGTCAGAGTGATGAGGAGGCATCAGATGATGTCAGAGTGATGGGAGGCGGTAGATGATGCCAGAGTAATGGGGAGGCGGTAGATGATGTCAGAGTGATGGGGAGGCGGTAGATGATGTCAGAGTGATGGGGAGGAGGTAGATGATGTCAGAGTAATGGGGAGGCAGTAGATGATGTCAGAGTAATAAGGAGGCGGTAGATGATGTCAGAGTGATGGGGAGGTAGTAGATGTCAGAGTGATGGGGAGGCAGCAGATGTCAGAGTGATGGGGAGGCGGTAGATGATGTCAGAGTGATGGGCAGGCAGTAGATGATGTCAGAGTAATGGGGAGGCAGTAGATGATGTCAGAGTAATGGGGAGGCGGTAGATGATGTCAGAGTGATGGGGAGGCGGTATATGATGTCAGAGTAATGGGGAAGCGGTAGGTGATGTCAGAGTAATGGGGAGGCGGTAGATGATGTCAGAGTGATAGGGGGGCGGTAGATGATGTCAGAGTAATGGGGAGGCGGTAGATGATGTCAGGAGTGTCAGAGTGATGGTGAGGCAGCAGATGATGTCAGAGTGATGGGGAGGCAGCAGGTGATGTCAGTGATGGGGAGGCATCAGATGATGTCAGAGTGATGGGGAGGCAGCAGATGATGTCAGAGTGATAGGGAGGCAGTAGATGATGTCAGACTGATGGGGAGGAAGTAGATGATGTCAGAGTGATAGGGAGACAGTAGATGACGTCAGAGTGATAGGGAGGCAGTAGATGATGTCAGGGTGATGGGGAGGCAGTAGATGATGTCAGGGTGATGGGGAGGCAGTAGATGATGTCAGAGTGATGGGGAGGCAGTAGATGATGTCAGAGTGATGGGGAGGCAGTAGATGATGTCAGAGTGATAGGGAGGTAGTAGATGATGTCAGAGTGATGGGGAGGCAGTAGATGATGTCAGAGTGATGGGGAGGCAATAGATGATGTCAGAGTGATGGGGAGGCAGCAGATGATGTCAGAGTGATGGGGAGGTGGTAGATGATGTCAGAGTGATGAGGAGGCATCAGATGATGTCAGAGTAATGGGGAGGCGGTAGATGATGTCAGAGTGATGAGGAGGCAGCAGATGATATCAGAGTGATGGGGAGGCAGCAGATGTCAGAGTGATGGAGAGGCAGCAGATGATGTCAGAGTGATGTGGAGGCAGCAGATGTCAGAGTGATGGGGAGGCGGTAGATGATGTCAGAGTGATGGGGAGGCAGTAGATGATGTCAGAGTAATGGGGAGGCGGTAGATGATGTCAGAGTAATGGGGAGGCGGTAGATGATGTCAGAGTGATGGGGAGGCGGTATATGATGTCAGAGTAATGGGGAGGCGGTAGATGATGTCAGAGTGATGGGGAGGCAGCAGATGATGTCAGAGTGATGGGGAGGCAGCAGATGATGTCAGTGATGGGGAGGCATCAGATGATGTCAGAGTGATGGGGAGGCAGCAGATGATGTCGGAGTGATGGGGAGGCAGCAGATGATGTCGGAGTTATGGGGAGGCAGCAGATGATGTCAGTGATGGGGAGGCAGCAGATGATGTCAGAGTGATGGGGAGGCAGCAGATGATGTCAGATTGATGGGGAGAAGGAAAACCAGAGATGGCAAGAAAAGCGTGCAAAAATACATGAAAGATCTGCAGAAGTGGTCAGTGACTTAGTTACTACCAATCACTCCCTAAATATAAGACCATGAAATTGGTTCTAACTATGACCATAATTTTTAAAGGGGTGGACCGGTAAGCCACCGGAAGGCCTCTGTCAGATGACCAAAAGCTCCAGCTGTGGGGCATCATATGACTAAGACCAGCGTCAGAAAACACTTGTCCTGTTTCCTGACGAATCTTGCCTAACCTATCAATCCCTAGTACTGCAACGTTATTAAACAGAAGAGGCAGATACACTGAGGAATTATGGTAATGAGTACTTTAATGGTGATGCATATCAACAAAATATATTAGGTGGTATAATCACGTCTGATAAACGTAAATCAAACATTCAGAAGTGGTCACCAAGCTATACACGACCATAATACACAGGATGATTCAAAAAGATCGACCCAATTTCAACGTGTTACGAATTCAATTCGGGTCCATTATAACACCCTGCACATCAGGGTCATTACAGAATAATGTAAAACCCAGCACTGAGCCCACACATTATCACATATATCCATAAAGTATACGTGGAGAGGATTTCGGGGGTTAACGCCCCCGCTGCTCGGTCTGAGACATGAGAATGCAGAAATTTTCAAACGAGACGACGACTCTTGATAAAGGAATTGACACATAAAGCGAAAAACTAAAATAATACCACTTGATTACAATAGAGAACAGAGGAACACAAATAGATTTGATCATGACATACTAGATACTCAGGTGACGTTTTTAGGATGAACAGAGACAATTATCTCAAAACGTGTGTCCTGGGAACCTAATAACATATATAAATGTTATGAAAATGGGATAAAAAGAAATAAAAGATAATAATCCAGCCATAGAGAGAATAGAGGTGGAGAGACACAGAGCGTCTAGCAAGGCTAGGAGTTACTGAACCCAGGAATAGCCAGTTAAAATGCGAGGACAAGAGCTGGACCTCGAGCCTCGAGCCTCGAGCCCCACAACCACAAAAAGGTGAGCACACACACGTATATTCACAACATCGTACCAATCATCTAAAGCCGAGGTAGTAAATTCTGAATTACAGTCGGATATACTTACCATACATGATGAATAGAAAAGATAAATAATTAGGAAAAAATCGGTTATATTCCGGAGAAGGAAATTCCCTGAAGAAAACAACTATGCAAGGAGCTGGGAGCCATAATGGCTGTAACCGGCTCTTGTTCATCGTTCAAAGATGTGAACTACTCTTCCCTTCACCAGACACATCTTTTAAACGTTCCAGTGAATTATATTGTTGAAGAGTTTAAGGTAGAAGGTGAAGCTTACTGATCATGTGGCACTTATGAAGGTAGTGGAATGTAAGACCATTACTCGAGATAAAGTGGAATGTAAGACCAATATTAAAGAAAATGGAGAGCGGTAATCATGAACGCATGACCATTAGACAAGGCAGAAGATGAGATAAGGCTTCGTTTGGGTTTTTAACCCCGGAGGGTTAGCCGCCCAGGATAACTGTCTTATTTCCATTGGGGTCCTCAATCTTATCCCCCAGGATGCGACCCACACCACTCTACTAACACCCAGGTACCTATTTGCTGCTAGGTGAACAGGACAACAGGTGTAAGGAAACACGCTGAAATGTTTCTACCCCTCCGGGAGTCGAACCCGGATCCTCCGTGTGTGAAGCGAGAGCTCTGCCAGCCAGGCCAAGGCGACACCTACAAGATAGTTGAATGTATGATCGCTGAAGAACACAGAGGAATGCAAGGATGTTCCTGAAGACAGAGAGGAATGTAAGACTGTTACTCAAAACAGAGTAGAATGTATTATTACCACTTCTGTAAACAACTGTGTGAACAATACTCAATATAGAGTGGAATGTGAGGCCATTACTCAAGACAGTGGAATGTGTGGTCATTACTCAAGACAGTGGAATGTGTGGTCATTACTCAAGACAGTGGAATGTGTGGTCATTACTCAAGACAGTGGCATGTGTGGCCATTACTCAAGACAGTGGAATGTGTGGTCATTACTCAAGACAGTAGAATGTGTGGTCATTACTCAAGACAGTGGAATGTGTGGTCATTACTCAAGACAGTAGAATGTGTGGTCATTATTCAAGAGAGTGGAATGTGTGACCATTACTCAAGACCGTGGAATGTGTAGCCATTACTCAAGACAGTGGAATGTGTGACCATTACTCGAGACAGTGAAATGTGTGGCCATTACTCAAGACAGTAGAATGTGAGGCCATTACTCAAGAGAGTAGAATGTGAGGCCATTACTCAAGACAGTGGAATGTGTTGCCATTACTCAAGACAGTGAAATGTGTGGCCATTACTCAAGACAGTAGAATGTGAGGCCATTACTCAAGACAGTGGAATGTGAGGCCATTACTCAAGACAGTGGAATGTGAGGCCATTACTCAAGACAGTAGAATGTGAGGCCATTACTCAAGACAGTAGAATGTGAGGCCATTACTCAAGACAGTGGAATGTGAGGCCATTACTCAAGACAGTGGAATGTGAGGCCATTACTCAAGACAGTAGAATGTGAGGCCATTACTCAAGACAGTAGAATGTGAGGCCATTACTCAAGACAGTAGAATGTGAGGCCATTACTCAAGACAGTGGAATGTGAGGCCATTACTCAAGACAGTGGAATGTGAGGCCATTACTCAAGACAGTAGAATGTGAGGCCATTACTCAAGACAGTGGAATGTGAGGCCATTACTCAAGACAGTGGAATGTGTGACCATTACTCGAGACAGTGAAATGTGTGGCCATTACTCAAGACAGTAGAATGTGAGGCCATTACTCAAGACAGTGGAATGTGAGGCCATTACTCAAGACAGTAGAATGTGAGGCCATTACTCAAGACAGTGGAATGTGAGGCCATTACTCAAGACAGTGGAATGTGAGGCCATTACTCAAGACAGTAGAATGTGAGGCCATTACTCAAGACAGTGGAATGTGAGGCCATTACTCAAGACAGTAGAATGTGAGGCCATTACTCAAGACAGTGGAATGTGAGGCCATTACTCAAGACAGAGGAATGTGTGGTCATTACTCAAGACAGTGGAATGTGTGGTCATTACTCAAGAGAGTGGAATGTGTGGTCATTACTCAAGACAGTGGAATGTGAGGCCATTACTCAAGACAGTGGAATGTGTGGTCATTACTCAAGACAGTGGAATGTGTGGTCCTTACTCAAGAGAGTGGAATGTGTGGTCATTACTCAAGAGAGTGGAATGTGTGGTCATTACTCAAGACAGTGGAATGTGTGGCCATTACTCAAGACAGTGGAATGTGTGGCCATTACTCAAGACAGTGGAATGTGTGGTCATTACTCAAGACAGTGGAATGTGTAGCCATTACTCAAGACAGTGGAATGTGTGGCCATTACTCAAGACAGTGGAATGTGTGGCCATTACTCAAGACAGTGCAATGTGAGGCCATTACTCAAGACAGTGGAATGTGTGGTCATTACTCAAGAGAGTAGAATGTGTGGTCATTACTCAAGACCGTGGAATGTGTGGTCATTACTCAAGACAGTGGAATGTGTTGCCATTACTCAAGACAGTGGAATTTGTAGTCATTACTCAAGACAGTGGAATGTGTGGCCATTACTCAAGACAGTGGAATGTGTGGCCATTACTCAGGACAGTGGAATGTGTGGCCATTACTCAAGACAGTAGAATGTGAGGCCATTACTCAAGACAGTGGAATGTGTGGCCATTACTCAAGACAGTGGAATGTGAGGCCATTACTCAAGACAGTGGAATGTGAGGCCATTACTCAAGACAGTGGAATGTTGAGGCCATTACTCAAGACAGTGGAATGTGAGGCCATTACTCAAGACAGTGGAATGTGTTTGCCATTACTCAAGACAGTGGAATGTGAGGCCATTACTCAAGACAGTGGAATGTGAGGCCATTACTCAAGACAGTGGAATGTGAGGCCATTACTCAAGACAGTGGAATGTGAGGCCATTACTCAAGACAGTGGAATGTGAGGCCATTACTCAAGACAGTGGAATGTGTGGTCATTACTCAAGACAGTGGAATGTGAGGCCATTACTCAAGACAGTGGAATGTGAGGCCATTACTCAAGACAGTGGAATGTGTGGTCATTACTCAAGACAGTAGAATGTGAGGCCATTACTCAAGACAGTGGAATGTGTGGCCATTACTCAAGACAGTGGAATGTGAGGCCATTACTCAAGACAGTGGAATGTTGAGGCCATTACTCAAGACAGTGGAATGTGAGGCCATTACTCAAGACAGTGGAATGTGAGGCCATTACTCAAGACAGTGGAATGTGTTGCCATTACTCAAGACAGTGGAATGTGAGGCCATTACTCAAGACAGTGGAATGTGAGGCCATTACTCAAGACAGTGGAATGTGAGGCCATTACTCAAGACAGTGGAATGTGAGGCCATTACTCAAGACAGTGGAATGTGAGGCCATTACTCAAGACAGTGGAATGTGTGGTCATTACTCAAGACAGTGGAATGTGAGGCCATTACTCAAGACAGTGGAATGTGAGGCCATTACTCAAGACAGTGGAATGTGTGGTCATTACTCAAGACAGTAGAATGTGAGGCCATTACTCAAGACAGTGGAATGTGTGGCCATTACTCAAGACAGTGGAATGTGTGGCCATTACTCAAGACAGTGGAATGTGAGGCCATTACTCAAGACAGTGGAATGTGAGGCCATTACTCAAGACAGTGGAATGTGAGGCCATTACTCAAGACAGTGGAATGTGAGGCCATTACTCAAGACAGTGGAATGTGTGGTCATTACTCAAGACAGTGGAATGTGCCATTATTGCTCCAAACACTAAATAATCAAAATTATAGAAGTTAATGACAAAGTTAACGAAATATATTTTGAATACGAAGAGAAATCTCAACTGTTTGGGAGGCATTCCTGGGAGGCATTCCTGGAAGGCATTCCAGGAAGGCATTCCTGGGAGGCATTCCTGGGAGGCATTCCTGGGAGGCATTCCTGGGAGGCAATCCTGGGAGGCATTCCTGGAAGGCATTCCTGGGAGGCATTCCTGGGAGGCATTCCTGGGAGGCATTCCTGGGAGGCATTCCTGGGAGGCAATCCTGGGAGGCATTCCTGGGAGGCATTCCTGGGAGGCATTCCTGGGAGGCAATCCTGGGAGGCATGCCTGGGAGGCAATCCTGGGAGGTATTCCTGGGAGGCATTCCTGGGAGGCATTCCTGGGAGGCATTCCTGGGAGGCATTCCTGGGAGGCATTCCTGGGAGGCATTCCTGGGAGGCATTCCTGGGAGGCATTCCTGGGAGGCATTCCTGGGAGGCATTCCTAGGAGGCATTCCTGGAAGGCATTCCTGGGAGGCATGCCTGGGAGGCAATCCTGGGAGGTATTCCTGGGAGGCATTCCTGGGAGGCATTCCTGGGAGGCATTCCTGGGAGGCATTCCTGGGAGGCATTCCTGGGAGGCATTCCTGGGAGACATTCCTTGGAGGCATTCCTGGGAGGCATTCCTGGGAGGCAATCCTGGAAGGCAATCCTGGGAGGCATTCCTGGGAGGCATTCCTGGGAGGCATTCCTGGGAGGCATTCCTGGGAGGCATTCCTGGGAGGCAATCCTGGGAGGCAATCCTGGGTGGCATTCCTGGGAGGCATTCCTGGGAGGCAATCCTGGGAGGCATTCCTGGGAAGCATTCCTGGGAGGCATTCCTGGGAGGCATTCCTGGGAGGCAATCCTGGGAGGCAATCCTGGGAGGCATTCCTGGAAAGGCATTCTGGAGGCATTCCTGGGAGGCATTCCTGGGAGGCAATCCTGGGAGGCAATCCTGGGGGACATTCCTGGGAGGCATTCCTGGGAGGCATTCCTGGGAGGCATTCCTGGGAGGCAATCCTGGGAGGCAATCCTGGGAGGCATTCCTGGGAGGCATTCCTGGGAGGCATTCCTGGGAGGCATTCCTGGGAGGCAATCCTGGGAGGCAATCCTGGGAGGCATTCCTGGGAGGCATTCCTGGGAGGCAATCCTGGGAGGCATTCCTGGGAGACATTCCTGGGAGGCATTCCTGGGAGGCATTCCTGGGAGGCAATCCTGGGAGGCAATCCTGGGAGGCATTCCTGGGAGGCATTCCTGGGAGGCATTCCTGGGAGGCAATCCTGGGGACATTCCTGGGAGGCATTCCTGGGAGGCATTCCTTGGAGGCATTCCTGGGAGGCATTCCTGGGAGGCATTCCTGGGAGGCATTCCTAGGAGGCATTCCTAGGAGGCATTCCTGGGAGGAATTCCTGGAAGGTATTCCTGGGAGGCATTCCTGGGAGACATTCCTGGGAGGCATTCCTGGGAGACATTCCTGGGAGGCATTCCTGGGAGGCATTCCTGGGAGGCATTCTTGGGAGGCAATCCTGGGAGGCATTTCTGGGAGGCATTCCAGGGAGGCATTCCTGGGAGACATTCCTGGGAGGCATTCCTGGGAGACATTCATGGGAGACATTCCTGGGAGGCATTCCTGGGAGGCATTCCTGGGAGGCATTCCTGGGAGGCATTCCTGGGAGGCAATCCTGGGAGGCAATCATGGGGGACATTCCTGCGAGGCATTCCTGGGAGGCATTCCTGGGAGGCATTCCTGGGAGGCATTCCTGGGAGGCATTCATAGAAGGCATTCCTGGGAGACATTCCTGGGAGGCATTCCTGGGAGGCATTCCTGGGAGGCATTCTTGGGAGGCATTCCTGGGAAGCATTTCTGGGAGGCATTCCAGGGAGGCATTCCTGGGAGACATTCTTGGGAGGCATTCCTGGGAGGCATTCCTGGGAGACATTCCTTGGAGGCATTCCTGGGAGACATTCCTGGAAGGCATTCCTGGGAGGCATTCCTGGGAGGCATTCCTGGGAGACATTCCTGGGAGGCATTCCTGGGAGACATTCCTGGGAGGCATTCCTGGGAAGCATTCCTGGGAGGCATTCCTGGGAGACATTTCTGGGAGGCATTCCTGGGAGGCATTCCTGGGAGGCATTCCTGGAAGGCATTCCTGGAAGGCATTCCTGGAAGGCATTCCTGGGAAGCATTCCTGGGAGGCATTCCTGGGAGGCAATCCTGGGAGGCAATCCTGGGAGGCATTCCTGGGAGGCATTCCTGGGAGGCAATCCTGGGAGACATTCCTGGGAGGCATTCCTGGGAAGCATTCCTGGGAGGCATTCCTGGGAGACATTTCTGGGAGGCATTCCTGGGAGGCATTCCTGGGAGGCATTCCTGGAAGGCATTCCTGGAAGGCATTCCTGGAAGGCATTCCTGGGAAGCATTCCTGGGAGGCATTCCTGGGAGGCAATCCTGGGAGGCAATCCTGGGAGGCATTCCTGGGAGGCATTCCTGGGAGGCAATCCTGGGAGGCATTCCTGGGAGACATTCCTGGGAGGCATTCCTGGGAGGCATTCCTGGGAGGCAATCCTGGGAGGCAATCCTGGGAGGCATTCCTGGGAGGCATTCCTGGGAGGCATTCCTGGGAGGCAATCCTGGGGACATTCCTAGGAGGCATTCCTGGGAGGCATTCCTTGGAGGCATTCCTGGGAGGCATTCCTGGGAGGCATTCCTGGGAGGCATTCTAGGAGCATTCCTAGGAGGCATTCCTGGAGGAATTCCTGGAAGGTATTCCTGGGAGGCATTCCGGGAGACATTCCTGGGAGGCATTCCTGGGAGACATTCCTGGGAGGCATTCCTGGAGGCATTCCTGGGAGGCATTCTTGGGAGGCAATCTGGGAGGCATTTCTGGGAGGCATTCCAGGGAGGCATTCCTCGGAGACATTCCTGGGAGGCATTCCTGGAGAGACATTCATGGGAGACATTCCTGGGAGGCATTCCTGGGAGGCATTCCTGGGAGGCATTCCTGGGAGGCATTCTGGGAGGCAATCCTGGGAGGCAATCATGGGGGACATTCCTGCGAGGCATTCCTGGGAGGCATTCCTGGGAGGCATTCCTGGGAGGCATTCCTGGGAGGCATTCATAGAAGGCATTCCTGGGAGACATTCCTGGGAGGCATTCCTGGAGGGCATTCCGGGAGGCATTCTTGGGAGGCATTCCTGGGAAGCATTTCTGGGAGGCATTCCAGGGAGGCATTCCTGGGAGACATTCTTGGGAGGCATTCCTGGGAGGCATTCCTGGAGACATTCCTTGGGGCATTCCTGGGAGACATTCCTGGGAGGCATTCCTGGGAGACATTCCTGGGAGGCATTCCTGGGAAGCATTCCTGGGAGGCATTCCTGGGAGACATTTCTGGGAGGCATTCCTGGGAGGCATTCCTGGGAGGCATTCCTGGAAGGCATTCCTGGAAGGCATTCCTGGAAGGCATTCCTGGGAAGCATTCCTGGGAGGCATTCCTGTGAGGCATTCCTGGGAGGCATTCCTGGGAGGCATTCCTGGGAGGCATTCATGGGAGGCATTCCTTGGAGACATTCCTGGGAGGCATTCATGGGAGGCATTCCTGGCAGGCATTCCTGGGAGACATTCCTGGGAGGCATTCCTTGGAGGCATTCCTGGGAGGCATTCCTGGGAGGCATTCCTGGGACGCATTCCTGGGAGACATTCCTGGGACGCATTCCTGGGAGACATTCCTGGGAGGCATTCCTGGGAGGCATTCTTGGGAGGCATTCCTTGGAGGCATTCCTGGGAGGCATTCCTGGCAGGCATTCCTAGGAGGCATTCCTGGTAGGCATTCCTGGGAGACATTCATGGGAGGCATTCCTAGGAGGCATTCCTGGGAGGCATTCCTAGGAGGCATTCCTGGGAGACATTCATGGGAGGCATTCCTAGGAGGCATTCCTGGGAGACATTCCTTTGAGGCATTCCTAGGGTGTACTCCTTGGAGGTACTTCTAGGGTTCAACCCTGGGAGGTACTTCTAGGGTGTACTTCTAGAAGGCACTTCAAATGTGCACTTCTGGCAGGAACTCCATGGAGGTAGATTGGTGCACTTCTGGCAGGCATTCTTGGGAGGTACTTCTAGGGTGCACTCCTGGGAGACACTTCTAGTGTGCACTCCTGGGAGGGAGTCCAGGGAGGCCATCCTGGGAGGTATTTCTAGCGTGCTCTCCTTTGAGGTACTTCTAGTGTGCATTACTTCTAGGTACTCTCAGTTTGCACTCCTGGGAGGGATTTATAGTGTGCACTCCTTGGAGGTACTTCTAGTGTGCACTCCTGCAAGATACTTTTAGTATGCACTTCTGGAAGGCTCTTTTGGGAGGCAATTCTGGGAAGCTCTCTTGGGAGGTACTTTTTGGAAGCACCTCTGAGAGGCACTCCTGGGAGGCACTCATCGGAGGCACTCGTGATACGTTCTTCTAGTGTGCGCTTCTTGGAGGCACTCCTTTGAGGTACTCCTAGGGTGCACTCCTGGGAGGCACTTGAGGGAGGCACTCCTGGTATCAGTTCTGGGAGGCACTTCTGGGAGTCACTTCTAGGGTGCACTTCTGAGAGTCATTCCTAGGGAGTGCTTTTGGGAGGCACCTCTTGAAGGTATTCCTGAGAGGCACTCCTGGGAGGTACTCCTAGGGTGCACTTCTGAGAGTCATTCCTAGGGCGTACTTTTGGGAGGCACCTCTTGAAGGTATTCCTGGGAGGCACTCCTGGGAGGTACTCCGAGGGTGCACTTCTGGGAGACACTCGTGGAAAGCACTCCTGGGAGGTACTCCTAGGATGAACTTTTGGGAGGCACTCCAGGGAGAAACTCCAGGGAATCACTCCAGTTAGACACTCCAGAGAGGCACTTTTGGTAAGCTCTCGCGGAGGCACCTCTGAGAGGTACTCCTGGGAGGCACTCCTTGGAGGTACTCCTAGGGTGCAATTCTGGGAGGCACTCCAAGGAGGCACTCATGTGAAGCACTCCTGGGAAACACTCCTGGGAAGCACTCCTTGGAGGCACTCCTGGGAGTCACTCCAGGGAGGCACTTCTGAGAGGCACTCATGGGCCCAAGACTGTTCAACTGCCTCCCAACATACATAAAGGGGATTACCAATAGACCCATGTGTGTCTTCAAGAAGGTGCTGGACAGGCACCTAAAATTAGTACCTGATCAGCCAGGTTATGATTCGTACTTCGGTTTACGTGGGGCCAGCAGTAACCTGGTTGATCAGACCCTGATCCACCCCGAGGCCTGGTCTCAGACCGGCCGTAGGGGTGTTGGCCCCCGAAGCGCTTTCCAAGTAAACTACAGGATTTCACTACAGGGAGACACCCAAGGGAGGCCCTCCTAGGAAGCACTCCTGGGAGGCACTCCTGGGTGGCACTCTTGGGAGGTACTCCTGAGAGGCACTCCTGGGAGGAACTGGTGAAGAACTGGCAAAAAACAGCATATTCTGTAAGGTTTGAAGACATTGTTAAATATTTAAATATTAAACAGAAACACTGTAACTTAAACCGGAAATCAGGAGAAGTTTCAGGGGCTCCCTCAACTATGAATGAAATTCATAACAGTCATGAAAAAAAAAACTTGAGTGGGAAAGTGAGAAAGTGAGAGCTTCAGGACATGGTTCATGAGTAAACAAAAATCAGACTGTATTTACCAGCATAAAAGTAAGTTGTAGGGAATTTAGTGTGATGAACATTAGTGAAAATTAAGAACAGAGTGGAATGCCTGCGGAACACCACTGCCAACTTTTCGGTAAGGATAAACTTGAAAATTTTGAAGATAATAGCAACGAAGAAAAGCTGTTTTAAAGACTGAGTGAAGATTTACCAAATAGTTCAATAGGTCACTCACACTTCAGTCACGGTATCCCAGTTTTGGAGGAGGAAGGACCAGGCTGCATCCTGTCCTGGGTCGCTCGCCGCCATGGAGCTGTACACTTCGAAAGCGTCGCTTTCTCTTAACTTCACTTCCGAAGAGAAGGTGATGTACAGATATCTGAGAGAGATAGTAACATCCTTAATTTATTATATATAAAACCTTCGAACTGCACGAGGGTTGAAGCAGCGTTTCACTCATATGCCACCAGCAGTATGAGTCACAACAGAGCTCACTATAATCCCTTCTTTCAGGGAATAAAGTAATTTTCTGTGGTGACTGGGGAGAACAAATTGTTAAGTAGTGTCAAGATACGTAATGAAAGCAAGCCTTTGTTTTAGACGAATTTTTGCTGAGCATTATCAATTCTAGAGTAAATAAGTCGAGGCTCTGTTTAAATTTCTAGACTCAGATATAAAATACACAAACATGAAATATTACAAACGGTAACTGAAAATAAACCAGTGAAGAAGTAGGACATAAACTGACAATGAATCAAAGCTAAAACACAAGTACATCCTAGAGATTTAGAGCAGCCAGTGATATGGTAATCTGATCTGAACCCTCCAGTGTGATGTAAACAGAATAGATACAGAAGAAAGAAGCAGAAGAATCGGTCCTGTGCCTTAATAAGGAGCGCATGACACCGGCGCAGATCCGAGTGAAATATTAATGTAAGAGTGAACCCAGTTGGCTGATATCTTAGACACTTAGAGGTGACGAGTAGACAGAGAAGAAGCACCGCTTCCAGAATGGCAAAGTTACATATACATGAGGCTAATTTCTACCATAACAAAACGTAAAAAGTGAAGAAGAATAGTTCATAGAATTACTGCCAAATCCCATAAGGTTTCATTGCCTTGCTCAAAGCATTCGGGCTGTGGGAGAATAACACACACAGCAGTTACTATCATGACGTGGTCCAGTCGCTCGATGAGCTGAAGACTTTAAATTAAAGATAGACGAGAAAAACAAACACAATAAACGCACAGTGGAATAAATACTCACGACTGTCAGCGAGCCGGGAAGTCAAGTGGCTACCTGAGATTTATAGCTCAGCAAATCACCTACTAAGCCAGAGTTTGTAGTGTGAGAGGGTGGTGGGCAGCACTAAAGTCAACAATCCTCCGAAACAAGCGCTTCAACGCTTAAACGACCAGCACCACAGCCATACTCACATACACACAAAATTATATACATATAAATGAACTTTTACTTCATCAATGTGTTCAGCTATAGTTCCTGGGTATAATGAAAGTAATAATCATCAGCTGCATGACCTCTTGGGCAGATGGAGGTACATTTTCTAAATCTCATAAGGTAGTTGAGCTGCAGCTCTCTTTACTGTTCAGGGTTTAAAAATCCGTATATATATGTTATGATACTAGTGAGTATCTCTTACAGAAGACTGCGATTATGGAATATGGAAAGTATCTTTCTCACATCACGCAGCAACTGAAAAATATACAGTTATCTTTACATTTTGCCACATTGATTTGGCAACAGTTATTTTTATATGCTGAGATCAGCAGTGAGTTGACTAGCTTTGATTTAGAAGAGATTCTATTTTCCGTTGTGGTAACCGTTTTCTCTGCTATTCAGAGAAGTATTATGAATAGAAAACTGTAAATTTATACCTCACCTCGTATCATGCTTCTTGAGTGCTTTGAGGAACAGGAGGCTGTGGTTACCTGGAGTTTACCTGGAGAGAGTTCAGGGGGTCAACGCCCCCGCGGCCCGGTCTGAGACCAGGCCTCCTGGTGGATCAGAGCCTGATCAACCAGGCTGTTGCTGCTGGCTGCACGCAAACCAACATACGAGCCACAGCCCGGCTGATCCGGAACTGACTTTAGGTGCTTGTCCAGTGCCAGCTTGAAGACTGCCAGGGGTCTGTTGGTAATCCCCCTTATGTGTGCTGGGAGGCAGTTGAACAGTCTCGGGCCCCTGACACTTATTGTATGGTCTCTTAACGTGCTAGTGACACCCCTGCTTTTCATTGGGGGGATGGTGCATCGTCTGCCAAGTCTTTTGCTTTCGTAGTGGGTGATTTTCGTGTGCAAGTTCGGTACTAGTCCCTCTAGGATTTTCCAGGTGTATATAATCATGTATCTCTCCCTCCTGCGTTCCAGGGAATACAGGTTTAGGAACCTCAAGCGCTCCCAATAATTGAGGTGTTTTATCTCCGTTATGCGCGCCGTGAAAGTTCTCTGTACATTTTCTAGGTCGGCAATTTCACCTGCCTTGAAAGGTGCTGTTAGTGTGCAGCAATATTCCAGCCTAGATAGAACAAGTGACCTGAAGAGTGTCGTCATCATGGGATATATGTAACCTATCCTCTGCATCACACACATTCTTTCACTGCTGAAAATACAGCGAAATAATGGGTGACTGATGAAGATATCTTTATCAGAGAAACTTAACTGTTCGCGCAGTAGAATTTTTTTATCGCATGTATCTTATATTTATATTTTTTTCCGTTGTAATATGTTATAATTATTTATATTTTTTGATTGATAGAGGACAACCTAACCTAACCCAGAAATTTGCTGCAAACCATATGTAGGAACTCTTTATAGATTTTTATGGGAGCTAAGAGGATGTGTTGATGTGTGTTGCTTGTCTCGAATGATGCAGTGGTCTATACACATCCAGGTTCCTCAGCAGAGGCTCTAACTTAGCAACCCTCAAGGAAGGTTCCTTGATGTTGTGAGGGGCTCTTGATTTAGGAAATTGGATCTGTGCTCCAGTTCCCGAATTAAGCCTGAATACCTTCCACATCCCCCCCCCCCCCAGGCGCTGTATAATCCCCGGTTTAGCGCTTCCCCTTGATTATAATAATAATAATAATAATCTAACTTAGCAAACAAACTGAGGTTTCCCATTCCATTGGAATTAAAAAACTTTTATACATCAGCATTTAAAGTCTTTTAAACTTACTTTGAACTTATTGTTCGTTTAGCATAATAGACTTCCAACTGGTTGTCTGGGATTGTTTTATAAACCAAACCGAGAGAGAAAAAAACAGAAATAAATGCATACAAGCAAGTGCAGAAAAGAATAAATACTCATACACTGCAACATATAATGTAATATGCATTAAAACTGGTATGAGTGATATTAAAAACCTTTCCAAAGTTGTATCTCATTATTAAACTGATGGAGTATTACCATCTCTTCATTGCATCATCGGCTGGTAAAAGAGAGTTGAATATTTCCTCTAGTTATCAGATTTGCTACAATAAGCCATTTTTGTATTAGCTCCACTCATTACCAACTCCTTTAGTAAGACTTACCCAGCCTTGACCCAGGGGTCTTTGCTGCAGCTGAGTGCCAGTATAATCTGGTCCTTGTGTTTGTCATCTTTGGTCTGGAAATATCGTTGCCAGGCAAACTGCCACTCCTTCTTTCCGCCGTTGGCAATGGCTGTGCAATATACGATCCCCCTCACCTCATGTGTCACACTTCTGCAAATATCAAAAAGAATATTGTAACAAAATCCTAAAGCTATTTTTTTAAGAAAAATATTACATTACAGAGCAGGCCTGGTCACAGACCGGGCCGCGGGGGCGTTGACCCCCGAAACTCTCTCCAGGTAAACTCCAGGTAAACAGGAGGCTGAACCTTTTACAGACTTCACCTAAGCCAATCTAACTCTTTTAAGATGTATAACAACAGTAACAACCGCTGGTTATAATGTGGGTGTTGGTGTACAGAATATTATGCACAACAATATATATCCTAGTAATAATTTACATGAGATTAACTAAGCTATATATGGCTATTCACGTCTATCATCTAAGACTGAGTCTTTAAGTTGCTATTAGTGAATAAAATACTGATAGTCACAGTCTCAGATTAGTGACAAACTATTTCATAATTAAAAGTAATTCAAAACCCCAGGAAAAAAAGACGAGAGGACAGCTGCAACTTGTTAGGAATACAAAAAAAGTTGCTAAGTTATAAATACTTTCTTTTCATCTTTAATGTACAATAAACAGCAGAAGTTCTTGTGTTTAAAACTATTAAGAGTATGTAAATTTAATTAATAAATATTTTTTTTATTAAATAACGTAGGTATTTCTTTAAAATATATGGAAACAAGATACAAATTTAACCCTAAACTCATAGAAGCAGGTTGGTGCCCAGTGAGTGACTTGCACCAGAGACTGGGACACCAAAGACAGACAATGGTTATAAATGACCATAATTTTTAAAGGGGTGGACCAGTAAGCCAGCGGAAGGCCTCGGTCAGATGACCAAAAGCTCCAAAAAGGCGGGTCATCATCTGACTAAGACCCGCGTCAGGAAACATTTGTCCTGTTTCCTGACGAACCTTACATAACTAACCTAACTGGGACACCATGAAGTTATCTTGCAACAGTATCCTTTATGGGGTCGCAGCTTGACAGACACGCACTGTGATGTTGCTTAAAATAGTAAGATTATGTGTGAAAAAGTGATTAGTTACGTTACTCAAAGGACTCAAGAAGTAGAGATAGTCCGAAGGCTGACTGCAGCCGAATCCGTGATATATGTACGCTCAGCAACGAACACTTTCACTTAGACCACAAGAACAGCTGAAGCCTTGAGACAAACATTCTAAGCCAAGCGGGAAGGATTTAAGGAAATCTCACTTATAGTTGATAAGTTTCTATATGTATGTGATGACCATTATTAATAGCTGGTTTATATAGTTGATAAGTTTCTATATATATGTGTGATGACCATTATTAATAGCTGGTTTATATAGTTGATAAGTTTCTATATATATGTGTGATGACCATTATTAATAGCTGGTTTATATAGTTGATAAGTTTCTATATATATGTGATGACCATTATTAATAGCTGGTTTATATAGTTGGTAAGTTTCTATATATATGTGTGATGACCATTATTAATAGCTGGTTTATATAGTTGATAAGTTTCTATATATATGTGTGATGACCATTATTAATAGCTGGTTTATATAGTTGATAAGTTTCTATATATATGTGATGACCATTATTAATAGCTGGTTTGTATAGCTCATAAGTTTCTATATGTATGTGATGACCATTATTAATAGCTGGTTTATATAAAAGAAACTAAAACTCAATTATGATTTCTATTAAAGTGTTCGAAGTCCAAAACAAATTCTGAGGCAAACCTCCTGTTAACTCTTATTAAAAACGCTGCATTTGAAGTCAAAAAAATTTCATTAATAAAATACATGCTTTATTCTAATTTTAGCAATACTTACAGCCTGCACATAAATATGGCAATTTGGACAAATTAAGACCTCATCTAAACTTTTAATAACATTAACTGATCCTACCTAATTTTATTCTGTAACATTCTGTTAACAAAGTAAGTAGAACGATTTCCATCAACATCCAATTATTTCTGTAAAAAAAGAGCACCTGGGTTAAGTAAAGTCCAACAATGTTTGAACAATAGCGAAGGAAAGAGGGTAACTGTTGTGATTATATCAAGTGTTTGGCTTAGAATTTTTCAAGAACAGTTTATCCCCCTAAACTCTGGTTTATTTAATAATATACCAGAGAACATGGATCTGTCCAGGCGGACATCCACCAGATCTTTAAATGGGCCGCAGAAAACGATATGAAATTCAATGAACAGAAATTTCAATTGCTGTGATATGGAGAACTTTAGGAAATTAAAACTATATCGGAGTATAAAACATATTCCAATCTCACAATAGAGCGAAAAACTAATGTGAAGGACGTGGGAGTGATAATGTCAGAGGGTCTCACTTTCAAAGACCACAATAATGTATCTACCGCATCTGCTATAAAAATGATAGGATGGATAATGAGGACCTTGTAAGCTAGGAATGCCAAGCCCATGATGACTCTATACAGATCGCTTGTTATATCTAGGCTGGAATATTGCTGCACACTAACAGCGCCTTTCAAGGCAGGTGAAATTGCTGACCTGGAAAATGTACAGAGAACCTTCACGGCACACATAGGTGCGATAAAACACCTTAATTACTGGGAACGGTTGAAGTTTCTTGGTTTGTACTCCTTGGAACGCAGGTGACAAAGATACATGAAAATCTACATTTGGAAAATCCTAGAGGAATTAGTTCCAAATTTGCACACGAGAATCACTCCTTACGAAAGCAAAAGACTCGGCAAACGGTGCAACATCCTCCCAATGAAAAGCAGGGGCGATACGAGCACGCTAAGAGTCAACGCAATAAGTGTCAAGGGCCAAAGACTGTTCAACTGCAACTCAGTATACATACGGGGGATTACCAATAGACCCCTGTCTGTCTTTAAGAAGGCCCTGGACAGGCATCTAAAGTCAGTACCTGACAAGCCGGGATGTGGATCGTGTGTCAGTCTACGTTCGACCAGCAGTAACGGCCTGGTTGATCAGGCCCTGATGCACCGAGAGGCCAGATCACAGACCGGTCCGCGGGGGGCATTGATCCCCGTAACCCTCTCCAAGTATACAGATATTAGAAGGAAATTTCAGTTGCAGTTATTCGATTAGAAATAATAACTAAGAATTACATAGCAGTAGGAAATGCCTAATTCCTAGCTATTATTTCCAACTGAATAACTGTAACTATCATTTCCTTAGGAACTGACAGATCTATGTTCTCTAGAATATTATTAAGTGAAACATAGTGTTTTGTAGG
Source organism: Cherax quadricarinatus (assembly GCF_026875155.1). NCBI lineage: Eukaryota > Metazoa > Arthropoda > Malacostraca > Decapoda > Parastacidae > Cherax > Cherax quadricarinatus. The sequence continues at coordinate 9,961,059 of NC_069474.1, read as the reverse complement.
CTATTTATTATTCTTAAATATTCCAACCCAAGCATTCGTTACCGTCAAGACAATTACGTTGTTTTCTTTGGTAATGTTGACTCCGTATCCCTAGTTTGCTAACTACAATAGTCGACTGACACACGGATATAAGATGTCTTACCACTTATTAATAAGATCACAAAATACGTTAAACCAATTTGGAAGCTTACCAGTGAATCTCGCTCTGCAGGCAAGAAGCTGTAAATTCTGCATTTTTTTGTAACTATGCACGACTATGTCTGTTCCTCAAAAAACAAAAAAGCTTTAAAAGATTTTTCCAAGATTTAAAAGCAAAAAATCTTAGTTAAAAAAATCAATAGCAGGACTCGTACCTGCAAATTCTGTAAGATAGTACACAGTATTTTATCCACAAAGTCAGACTCCAGATAAGTATGGGCGCCTAGTCGTAACTAGACTGTGTTTTTCCCATACAACGGAGCACCAGGATTGTTTACAGAATTATTTCATCAAATCCTGTCACATGCAGTGATCAACGAAAGACATTTGAAATGCTTAACAATTCTCAGACAAACGAGATTATTTACAAACATTGTCTCTATATCCACGCAGGACTCGAACCTGTGAACTCTGCAACAGAGCACACGGTACTTTAACCACAACGCCTGATTGTGATTTGTTAAGCATTTCAAATCTCTTTCGTTGTTCGTTGCATGTGGCAGGATTTCATGAGACAACTGAAAACAAACCTGGTAGTTCAGGGTTTGGGGAAACATCGTCTATCTCCGGCTAGGTGCCCACACTTATCTGGAGTCTATCGTTGTGGATAAAATACTGTGAACTCTGATGCAGAGTTTGCAGGTTCGAGTCCTGCAGTGGACCGATATATATATATACCTACATACATTTATATATATATATATATATATATATATATATATATATATATATAATATATATATATATATATATATATATATATTATATATATAATTATATATATATATATATATATAATATATATATATATATATATATATATATATATATATCAATATATATATATATTATATATATATATATATATATATATATATATATATATATATATATATATATATTTATTTATATATGTATATATATATATATATATATATATATAATATATATTATATATATATATATATTTATATATATATATATATATATATATATTTTTTTATTTTTATTATCACACCGGCCGATTCCCACCAAGGCAGGGTGGCCCGAAAAAGAAAAACTTTCACCATCATTCACTCCATCACTGTCTTGCCAGAAGGGTGCTTTACACTACAGTTTTTAAACTGCAACATTAACACCCCTCCTTCAGAGTGCAGGCACTGTACTTCCCATCTCCAGGACTCAAGTCCGGCCTGCCGGTTTCCCTGAATCCCTTCATAAATGTTACTTTGCTCACACTCTAACAGCACGTCAAGTATTAAAAACCATTTGTCTCCATTCACTCCTGTCAAACACGCTCACGCATGCCTGCTGGAAGTCCAAGCCCCTCGCACACAAAACCTCCTTTACCCCCTCCCTCCAACCCTTCCTAGGCCGACCCCTACCCCGCCTTCCTTCCACTACAGACTGATACACTCTTGAAGTCATTCTGTTTTGCTCCATTCTCTCTACATGTCCGAACCACCTCAACAACCCTTCCTCAGCCCTCTGGACAACAGTTTTGGTAATCCCGCACCTCCTCCTAACTTCCAAACTACGAATTCTCTGCATTATATTCACACCACACATTGCCCTCCAGACATGACATCTCCACTGCCTCCAGCCTTCTCCTCGCTGCAACATTCATCACCCACGCTTCACACCCATATAAGAGCGTTGGTAAAACTATACTCTCATACATTCCCCTCTTTGCCTCCAAGGACAAAGTTCTTTGTCTCCACAGACTCCTAAGTGCACCACTCACTCTTTTTCCCTCATCAATTCTATGATTCACCTCATCTTTCATAGACCCATCCGCTGACACGTCCACTCCCAAATATCTGAATACGTTCACCTCCTCCATACTCTCTCCCTCCAATCTGATATTCAATCTTTCATCACCTAATCTTTTTGTTATCCTCATAACCCTTTAAACTCTTTCCTGTATTCACCTTTAATTTTCTTCTTTTGCACACCCTACCAAATTCATCCACCAATCTCTGCAACTTCTCTTCAGAATCTCCCAAGAGCACAGTGTCATCAGCAAAGAGCAGCTGTGACAACTCCCACTTGTGTGTGATTCTTTATCTTTTAACTCCACGCCTCTTGCCAAGACCCTCGCATTTACTTCTCTTACAACCCCATCTATAAAATATATTAAACAACCACGGTGACATCACACATCCTTGTCTAAGGCCTACTTTTACTGGAAAAAATTTCCCTCTTTCCTACATACTCTAACTTGAGCCTCACTATCCTCGTAAAAACTCTTCACTGCTTTCAGTAACCTACCTCCTACACCATACACTTGCAACATCTGCCACATTGCCCCCCTATCCACCCTGTCATAACGCCTTTTCCAAATCCATAAATGCCACAAAGACCTCTTTAGCCTTATCTAAATACTGTTCACTTATATGTTTCACTGTAAACACCTGGTCCACACACCCCCCTACCTTTCCTAAAGCCTCCTTGTTCATCTGCTATCCTATTCTCCGTCTTACTCTTAATTCTTTCAATTATAACTCTACCCTACACTTTACCAGGTACACTCAACAGACTTATCCCCCTATAATTTTGCACTCTCTTTTATCCCCTTTGCCTTTATACAAAGGAACTATGCATGCTCTCTGCCAATCCCTAGGTACCTTACCCTCTTCCATACATTTATTAAATAATTGCACCAACCACTCCAAAACTATATCCCCACCTGCTTTTAACATTTCTATCTTTATCCCATCAATCCCGGCTGCCTTACCCCCTTTCATTTTTCCTACTGCCTCACGAACTTCCCCCCCACTCACAACTGGCTCTTCCTCACTCCTACAAGATGTTATTCCTCCTTGCCCTATACACGAAATCACAGCTTCCCTATCTTCATCAACATTTAACAATTCCTCAAAATATTCCTTCCATCTTCCCAATACCTCTAACTCTCCATTTAATAACTCTCCTCTCCTATTTTTAACTGACAAATCCATTTGTTCTCTAGGCTTTCTTAACTTGTTAATCTCACTCCAAAACTTTTTCTTATTTTCAACAAAATTTGTTGATAACATCTCACCCACTCTCTCATTTGCTCTCTTTTTACATTGCTTCACCACTCTCTTAACTTCTCTCTTTTTCTCCATATACTCTTCCCTCCTTGCATCACTTCTACTTTGTAAAAACTTCTCATATGCTAACTTTTTCTCCCTTACTACTCTCTTTACATCATTATTCCACCAATCGCTCCTCTTCCCTCCTGCACCCACTTTCCTGTAACCACAAACTTCTGCTGAACACTCTAACACTACATTTTTAAACCTACCCCATACCTCTTCGACCCCATTGCCTATGCTCTCATTAGCCCATCTATCCTCCAATAGCTGTTTATATCTTACCCTAACTGCCTCCTCTTTTAGTTTATAAACCTTCACCTCTCTCTTCCCTGATGCTTCTATTCTCCTTGTATCCCATCTACCTTTTACTCTCAGTGTAGCTACAACTAGAAAGTGATCTGATATATCTGTGGCCCCTCTATAAACATGTACATCCTGAAGTCTACTCAACAGTCTTTTATCTACCAATACATAATCCAACAAACTACTGTCATTTCGCCCTACATCATATCGTGTATACTTATTTATCCTCTTTTTCTTAAAATATGTATTACCTATAACTAAACCCCTTTCTATACAAAGTTCAATCAAAGGGCTCCCATTATCATTTACACCTGGCACCCCAAACTTACCTACCACACCCTCTCTAAAAGTTTCTCCTACTTTAGCATTCAAGTCCCCTACCACAATTACTCTCTCACTTGGTTCAAAGGCTCCTATACATTCACTTAACATCTCCCAAAATCTCTCTCTCTCCTCTGCATTCCTCTCTTCTCCAGGTGCATACACGCTTATTATGACCCACTTCTCGCATCCAACCTTTACTTTAATCCACATAATTCTTGAATTTACACATTCATATTCTCTTTTCTCCTTCCATAACTGATCATTTAACATTACTGCTACCCCTTCCTTTGCTCTAACTCTCTCAGATACTCCAGATTTAATCCCATTTATTTCCCCCCACTGAAACTCTCCTACCCCCTTCAGCTTTGTTTCGCTTAGGGCCAGGACATCCAACTTCTTTTCATTCATAACATCAGCAATCATCTGTTTCTTGTCATCCGCACTACATCCACGCACATTTAAGCAACCCAGTTTTATAAAGTTTTTCTTCTTCTCTTTTTTAGTAATTGTATACAGGAGAAGGGGTTACTAGCCCATTGCTCCCGGCATTTTAGTCGCCTCATACGACACGCATGGCTTACGGAGGAAAGATTCTTTTCCACTTCCCCATGGACAATAGAAGAAATAAAAAAGAACAAGAGCTATTTAGAAAAAGGAGAAAAACCTAGATGTATGTATATATATATATGCATGTGCGTGTCTGTGAAGTGTGACCAAAGTGTAAGTAGGAGTAGCAAGATATCCCTGGCAAATTGTAAGTTATTATCTTAAGGCATTATTGATACAGTATTATTAGTTTTTCATTATTTCAAAACGGTATACATCCTTTGGATTTTCTTGAGAATCATGTTTAACTGATAAAATAAGTTATTAGTTTGGTGTAGTTCAGTCTATTATTGCTCAAGATATTCCTCTAAATTAATTATTAAATTGGCAAATAAGATCCATACGAAGCACAAACAACCCAACGTATCACAACTTTAACAGGATGAGAGAAATAAAAAGAAACAAAAACATTTTAAACCCAAATTGGGAAAACAAAGACGAGGAAGAAAAAAGTCTTCATCCACATTAGGCGTAAGGAATGGTGATTTTTTTTGGCAAGATAAATGGGAACATTTCTCACGACCTGCGAATTAGTTGCATGAAGACCCTCTCATTGGAGGCTTTCGCCATTTAACCAAAATCTTCCGATGCCTTCTCGATACTCTCTTACCATATACTCATAACAATAATGGGTTCTCCACAGACGGCGATACCTAAATAAAAAAAAGTCTCACTCAATCAAGTTGGGTGTTTTCATCCACTGTCTGTAGAGGCTGGTGGCAAGGTGCACACAGTCAGAGTGGCCCAGTCTGCAGATCCAGTTTGTCAACTGAGCATGTTCCTTTTGCATCTTTAGCATGCTCTCCTCATTGTCGAGTTCCAGTGTGATGTAAAGGGGCACCAAAAGCGACAGCGCGTACTTCTGTAGGAAAGAGGCGAGGAAATGATTCGTTTATATTGTTTAGCTAAGATGTAGGTGCAAGTATGCCCGTTTATGTTTGACTTTTTGTAATATATGTATACATATATATATATATATATATATAATATATATATATATATATATATATATATATATATATATATATATATATATATATATATATAAATATATATATATATATATATATGTATGTACATATATATATATATATATATATATATATATATATATATATATATAATATATATATATATATATATATATATATATATATGTATATATATATACATATATATATATATATATATATATATATATATATATATATATATATATATATATATATATATATATATATATATATATATGCACCTGGAGAAGAGAGAAGTGTAGAGGAGAGAGAGAGATCTGGAAATGTTGAGTGAATGCGTGGGAGTTTTGAATCAAGTGTGAGAGTAATGGTGGTTGGGGATTTTAATGCTAAAGTGGGTAAAAATGTTATGGAGGGAGTAGTAGGTAAATTTGGGGTGCCAGAGGTAAATGTAAATGGGGAGCCTTTAATTGAGTTATTTGTAGAAAGAAATTTGGTAATAAGTAATACATATTTTATGAAAAAGAGGATAAATAAATATACAAGGGATGATGTAGCACGTAATGAAAGTAGTTTGTTAGATTATGTATTGGTGGATAAAAGGTTGATGGGTAGGCTACAGGATGTACATGTTTATAGAGGGGCAACTAATATATCGGATCATTATTTAGTTGTAGCTACAGTTAGAGTAAGAGGTAGATGGGAAAAGAGGAAGGTGGCAACACAAGTAAGAGGGAGGTGAAAGTGTATAAACTAAGGGAGGAGGAAGTTCGGGCGAGATATAAGCGACTATTGGCAGAAAGGTGGGCTAGTGCAAAGATGAGTAGTGGAGGGGGTTGAAGAGGGTTGGAATAGTTTTAAAAAATGCAGTATTAGAATGTGGGGCAGAAGTTTGTGGTTATAGGATGGTGGGGGCAGGAGGAAAGAGGAGTGATTGGTGGAATGATGAAGTAAAGGGTGTGATAAAAGAGAAAAAGGTAGCTTATGAGAGGTTTTTACAAAGCAGAAGTGTTATAAGAAGAGCAGAGTATATGGAGAGTAAAAGAAAGGTGAAGAGAGTGGTGAGAGAGTGCAAAAGGAGAGCAGATGAAAGAGTGGGAGAGGCACTGTCAAGAAATTTTAATGAAAATAAGAAAAAATTTTGGAGTGAGTTAAACAAGTTAGGAAAGCCTAGGGAAAGTATGGATTTGTCAGTTAAAAACAGAGTAGGGGAGTTAGTAGATGGGGAGAGGGAGGTATTAGGTAGATGGCGAGAATATTTTGAGGAACTTTTAAATGTTGAGGAAGAAAGGGAGGCGGTGATTTCATGTACTGGCCAGGGAGGTATACCATCTTTTAGGAGTGAAGAAGAGCAGAATGTAAGTGTGGTGGAGGTACGTGAGGCATTACGTAGAATGAAAGGGGGTAAAGCAGCTGGAACTGATGGGATCATGACAGAAATGTTAAAAGCAGGGGGATATAGTGTTGGAGTGGTTGGTACTTTTGTTTAATAAATGTATGAAAGAGGGGAAGGTACCTAGGGATTGGCGGAGAGCATGTATAGTCCCTTTATATAAAGGGAAAGGGGACAAAAGAGATTGTAAAAATTATAGAGGAATAAGTTTACTGAGTATACCAGGAAAAGTATACGGTAGGGTTATAATTGAAAGAATTAGAGGTAAGACAGAATGTAGGATTGCGGATGAGCAGGGAGGCTTCAGAGTGGGTAGGGGATGTGTAGATCAAGCGTTTACATTGAAGCATATATGTGAACAGTATTTAGATAAAGGTAGGGAAGTTTTTATTGCATTTATGGACTTAGAAAAGGCATATGAGGAGCAATGTGGCAGATGTTGCAAGTATATGGAATAGGTGGTAAGTTACTAAATGCTGTAAAGAGCTTTTATGAGGATAGCGAGGCTCAGGTTAGGGTGTGTAGAAGAGAGGGAGACTACTTCCCGGTAAAAGTAGGTCTTAGACAGGGATGTGTAATGTCACCATGGTTGTTTAATATATTTATAGATGGGGTTGTAAAAGAAGTAAATGCTAGGGTGTTCGGGAGAGGGGTGGGATTAAATTATGGGGAATCAAATTCAAAATCGGAACTGACACAGTTATTTTTTGCTGATGATACTGTGCTTATGGGAGATTCTAAAGAAAAATTGCAAAGGTTAGTGGATAAGTTTGAGAATGTGTGTAAAGGTAGAAAGTTGAAAGTGAACATAGAAAAGATTAAGGTGATGAGGGTATCAAATGATTAGATAAAGAAAAATTGGATATCAAATTGGGAGGAGGAGTATGGAAGAAGTGAATGTTTTCAGATACTTGGGAGTTGACGTGTCGGCGGATGGGTTTATGAAGGATGAGGTTAATCATAGAATTGATGAGGGAAAAAAGGTGAGTGGTGCGTTGAGGTATATGTGGAGTCAAAAACGTTATCTATGGAGGCAAAGAAGGGAATGTATGAAAGTATAGTAGTACCAACACTCTTATATGGATGTGAAGCTTGGTGGTAAATGCAGCAGCGGGGAGACGGTTGGAGGCAGTGGAGATGTCCTGTCTAAGGGCAATGTGTGGTGTAAATATTATGCAGAAAATTCGGAGTGTGGAAATTAGGAGAAGGTGTGGAGTTAATAAAAGCATTAGTCAGAGGGCAGAAGAGGGGTTGTTGAGGGGGTTTTTAGTCATTTAGAGAGAATGGATCAAAGTAGAATGACATGGAAAGCATATAAATCTATAGGGGAAGGAAGGAGGGGTAGGGGTCGTCCTCGAAAGGGTTGGAAGAGGGGTAAAGGAGGTTTTGTGGGCAAGGGGCTTGGACTTCCAGCAAGCGTGCATAAGCGTGTTAGATAGGAATGAATGGAGACGAATGATACTTGGACCTGACGATCTGTTGGAGTGTGAGCAGGGTAATATTTAGTGAAGGGGATTCAGGGAAACCGGTTTTTTTCATATAGTCGGACTTCAGTCCTGGAAATGGAATACAATGCCTGCACTTTAAAGGAGGGGTTTGGGATATTGGCAGTTTGGAGGGATATGTTGTGTATCTTTATACGTATATACTTCTAAAACTGTTGTATTCTGAGCACCTCTGCAAAAGCAGTGATAATGTGTGAGTGTGGTGAAAGTGTTGAATGATGATGAAAGTATTTTCTTTTTGGGATTTTGTTTCTTTTTTGGGTCACCCTGCCTCGGTGGGAGACGGCCGACTTGTTGAAATATATATATATATATATATATATAATATATATATAATATATATATATATATAAATATATAATATATATATATATATATATATACAGGGAGGTACTACCGTCCTGCCAAGTGAGTGCAAAACGAAAACCTGTTATTGTTTTACATGATGGTAGGATTGCTGGTGTCTTTTCTCTGTCTCATAAACATACAAGATTTCAGGTACGTCTTGCTACTTCTACTTGCACTTAGGTCACACTACACATGCATGTACAAGCATATATATACACACCCCTCTGGGTTTTCTGCTATTTTTTTTTCTAGTTCTTGTTCTTGTTTATTTCCTCTTATCTCCATGGGGAAGTGGAACAGAATTCTTCCTCCATAAGCCATGCGTGTTGTAAGAGGCGACTAAAATGCCGGGACCAAGGGGCTAGTAACCCCTTCTCCTGTACAAATTACTAACTTTAAAAAAGAGAAACTTTTGTTTTTCTTTTTGGGCCACCCTGCCTTGGTGGGATACGACCGGTTTGTTGAAAGAATATATATATATATATATATATAATATATATATATATATATATATATATATATATATATATATATATATATATATATATATATATATATATATATATTTATTATATATAAATATATATATATATATAATATATATATTATATATCTATATATATATATATATACAGTGGTCCCTCGATTATCGACGGTAATCCGTTCCTGGAAGCCGGTCGATTATCGAAATGGTCGATTTACGAATCAATTTTCCTCATAAGAAATAATGTAAATTCAATTAATCCGTTCCTGACACCCAGAAGTATTAAAACAAAAAAATTTTTTACATGAAATATTCATGTAGTACATAAACAATACAATGGGAAATGATGAATGAAACATTAACAGCATAACACTTACCTTTATTGGAGATTCTTCTTAGTGTATGGAGACTGGAGGAGGAGGAGAGAGTGGATTGTTTATAGTTTGGAAGGGGAATCCCCTTCCAGCAACACCTCAGGTACCATTTGCTTTTCTGGGGTTGCTTCTTTTCTCTGTTTCTTAATGCCACTAGGACCAGCTGAGAGTCACTGGAGTCCTGTCTCGCAAAATAACTGTGCAGAGAGCTCTGTTTCTGGCGTCTCTTTAAAACTTCCCTAAAATGGGCCAAGACTCTGTCACTGTACAAGTTGCCGATATGGCTTGCAACATCCTTCTCTGGGTGATGTTTCTCCATAAATCTTTCCATCTTACCCCACATAGTAAAAATCTCCTTAATTTCTGAAGAAGGCACCTTCTTCTATCTCTCTTCCTCCTCCTCTGCAGCAAGATTCTGAGCTGCGATCTGTTGCTCTTCCTGCTGAAGCTCTTGCAGCTCCTCAGTGGTTAGCTCTTCGTTGTGGTCCTCCACCAACTCTTCCACATCCTCCAAACTCACATCCAACCCCATGGAACTATCCAGTGCCACAATAGAGTTCAAAACTGACATAGGCTCATCAGGGTCAGCCCCAAACCCTTCCAAATCCCTCTTGTCGACACAATCTGGCCACAATTTTCTCCAAGCAGAGTTCAAAGTCCTGGTAGACACTCCCTCCCAAGCCTTACCTATAAGGCTTACACAATGGAAAATACTGAAATGTTCTTTCCAAAAATCTCGTAGGGTCAAGTGAGTGTCTGAGGTCACATTGAAGCACCTTTCAAACATTGCTTTGGTGTACAGTTTTTTAAAGTTTGCAATGACCTGCTGGTCCATGGGTTGGAGGAGAGGAGTGGTATTCGGGGGCAAGAACTTTACTGAGATGAACCCAAACTCAAACCCAAACGAGGCCCGCTTACCTCGTGCATACGCGTCTGGGACGACGGGTCGAGACGGGTCGATAAACGAATTTCGGTCAATTTCCGAGTCAATATTTTGTCGAAAAAACCGGTTGATTTCCGAAATGGTCGACTTTCAGGCCGGTCGATTATTGAGGGACCACTGTATACATATATAAACGGACGGGGATAGAACCAGCGATCAGAGAGTCTCAAAACTCCAGACCGTAGCGTTAGCCACTGAGCCAGCTAGCCAAAATTAGATTCATCCAACTAGGTATATTTCTACACCATAGGAAGGATAGCATAGGCACCACTGTGACCACAAATGCAAGTTTTTACAGACGAATCTCCGGCTAGCTTGGACGTGATGAACTCTAGCTGCAGTCCCTTCAAAGCCGTGAACATGACTCACGAAATCGTAATGACACGATGGCAAACAAATCATACCACGGACGGGGATAGAACCCGCGATCAGAGAGTCTCAAAACTCCAGACAATCCTTCCTATGGTGTAGAAATATACCTAGTTGGATGAATCTTATTGTGGCTAGCTGGCCCAGTGGCTAACGCGACGGTCTGGAGTTCTGAGACTCTCTGATCGAGGGTTCTATCCCCGTCCATGGTATGGTTTATTTGCAATCGTGTCATTACAATTTCGTGAGTCAGAGTTGCACATGTGTCGCCGAGGTCAGTGGTCACCTGCGGTCATACCTGTCCTAAGCTCTGGGAGTTAGTGTGGGGTGTTACCAAGCACCATGGCTTGTTGTAGTGTTTTAGAATCTCAGGTTAAAGTGTTGAAGAAGGAGATTCTACTTCTTCAGCAGGAAAATAGGAGGCTGAAGCTTCGCCTAGATGAGTCTGGGAGTGATTGTGAGAAGGATTTAGCTGGTAAGGAGGAAATGGTCACCAGCAGTAATAGTGGCAACCGCTTTAAGTGGGAAGTGGTTCACAGTTCAGGAAGAAGGAAGACGAGGGGGGTTAACAGAGAAGATGTGAAGGTTGGAAATCGATTCCCAGGTAAGATATATGGACCATTCTTTTTGTAACATAGACAGAATGGTCAGACAGAGGGTGTGACTTCCTGGAGCTGGTGTTGGTGACATAGTCAGCAGGTTGGATAATATTATGTCAGGTAATGGGAGCAAGCCCATTATCTGTCTTAGTGCTGGGGGTAATGACATTGGGAAGGTCAGGAGAGAGGAGCTGCTGGATAAGTACAGGTCAGCCATAGAAGTAGTTAGGTCTAAGGGAGGGATCCCAGTCATATGTAGCAGCTTGCCTAGAAAGAGAATGGGCAATGAATGGATGTCTAGGGCAATTGGTATAAATTGCTGGCTAGACAGGTACTGCAAGGAAATTGCAATCCCATTCATTGATAACTGGGACATATTCTTTGCCAAACGTGATATGTATGCAAGGAATGGGGTTCATCTCTCTGGGGATGGAGTGGTTGCATTAGCCAATTCGATTGAGAGGGTAATTGATGATTTGTCTAGGAATTTAAACTGATAGATTATAGAGGCATGGGTATTTGTGGGAAACAATCAGGCTGCAGTATTATGGTTAAAAACAGCAGTTATTACCAGTATACTTCAGGGATATGTTTAAAAGACAATATTCAAAATAAAGTTGCTAGTAATGGCAAATCAATTGATCAACAAACAAAGAGAGATAACAGAGGGCAACGAGTGACTAGCTCCCTTAAGATTTACTATACAAATAGTAGGAGTCTAAGAAATAAGATAGATGAGCTAAGATTGCTTGTAAGTGTAGGTAATGTAGATATTATTGATATAACATAGACCTGGTTCAACCTGAAAGATGGAGAAATGCCTTCTGAATGCAACATACAGGGTTATAAACTATTCCACACTGATAGGGTCAACAGGAAGGGTGGTTGAGTGGCGATGTATGTCAGAGAAAATTTAAATTGTTGTCTTAGACATGATATAAGATTAGAAAAATCGAACACAGAATCTGTTTGGCTACAGTTTCTCGAGGGTCGTGACAAATTAGTTCTGGGTGTGATTTATAGGCCCCCCAAACCTTGACAAGGAGTGCAGTAAGCTGTTATGGGACGAAATTCATAAAGCATCTAGATATAAAAATGTTGTGATAATTGGAGATTTTAACTTTAGAAAATTGATTGGAACAATATGACAGGAAATCTTGAGTCTAGTGACTTTCTTGATGAGGTTCAGGATTGCTTTTTATAACAGTTTGTGACAGAACCAACTAGAGGAAACAATCTGCTTGACTTGGTTTTTGCCAACAAAGAATCATTAATTAATAATCTTGAGGTTAATGATGAGCTTGGGGAAAGTGATCATAAATCACTTAGTTTCAATATATCATGGAATTACCCAGAAAGCTGCAATCAAATCTCTGTCCCTGACTTTCGCTTGGATGATTTCATGGGACTGAAAAATTACCTGGGTGGGCTAAGTTGGGATAACCTGACTATGGGTCAGGTAGATGATCTTGGTTGCCAGTATGACGTTTTTCAGAGCATAGTTCTAGCTGCCCATCTATAAATATATTGAACAACCACGGTGACATCACACATCCTTGTCAAAGGCCTACTTTTACTGGGAAATAATCTCCCTCTCTCCTACAAACTCTAACCTGAGCCTCACTATCCTCGTAAAAACTCTTCACTGTTTTCAGTAACCTACGTCCTATATCATACATCTGCCACATTGCCCCTCTATCCACCCGGTCATATGCCTTTTCTAAATCCATAAATGCCACAAAAGCCTCTTTAGCCTTATCTAAATACTGTTCACCTATATGTTTCCTTGTAAACACTTGGTCTACACACCCCCTACCTTTCCTAAAGCCTCCTTGTTCATCTGCTATCTTACTCTCTGCCTTAATCTTAATTCTTTCAATAATAACTCTACCATACACTTTACCAGGTATACTCAACAGACATGTTCCTCTATAATTTCTGCACTCTCTTTTATCCCCTTTGTCTTTATACAAAGGAACTATTCATGCTCTCTGCCAATCCCTAGGTACCTTACCCTGTTTCATACATTTATTAAATAATAGCACCACCCACTCCAGTACTATATCCCCACCTGCTTTTAACATTCTTATCTTTATCCCATCAATCCCAGGTGCCTGGGATTGATTGGATAAAGACCTCTCTCCCTGCTTTGGTTGCTCCTTTGCAACATTGCACAGCTCCTGATGACGCACCGAGATGTGTGAAAGTACTTGAGCTAAAGATTTCCACCCCCTTTCGCGGCCTGTCCTGCATATTATGTAATAAAACATTCCTATTGGTAAAAAAAATAGTTTAAAAGATGGGGTGGTAGGGGAAGTGGAATATTCAGGAAGAAATCCAAATATTCTTCCTTGAAGCCTTTTTATCCACTTCGCCGAGGCTATGGGTCCCACAATTTACACCAGAGGTGGACCCCATCATATATATGATATATATATATATAATATATATATATATATATATATATATATATATATATATATATATATATATATATATGTACTCACCTAGTTGAGGTTGCGGGGGTCGAGTCCGAGCTTCTGGCCCCGCCTCTTCACTGATCGCTACTAGGTCACTCTCCCTGAACCGTGAGCTTTATCATACCTCTGCTTAAAGCTATGTATGGATCCTGCCTCCACTACATCGCTTCCCAAACTATTCCACTTACTGACTACTCTGTGGCTGAAGAAATACTTCCTAACATCCCTGTGATTCATCTGTGTCTTCAGCTTCCAACTGTGTCCCCTTGTTACTGTGTCCAATCTCTGGAACATCCTGTCTTTGTCCACCTTGTCAAT
>NC_069474.1:9926761-9941761 GCF_026875155.1 Cherax quadricarinatus | reverse complement strand
CTGCCTCACGAACTTCCCCCACACTCACAACTGGCTCTTCCTCACTCCTACAAGATGTTATTCCTCCTTGCCCTATACATGAAATCACAGCTTCCCTATCTTCATCAACATTTAACAATTCCTCAAAATGTTCCCTCCATCTTCCCAATACCTCTATCTCTCCATTTAATAACTCTCCTCTCCTATTTTTAACTGACAAATCCATTTGTTCTCTAGGCTTCCTTAACTTGTTAATTTCACTCCAAAACTTTTTCTTATTTTCAACAAAATTTGTTGATAACATCTCACCCACTCTCTCATTTGCTCTCTGTTTACATTGCTTCACCACTCTCTTAACCTCTCTCTTTTTCTCCATATACTCTTCCCTCCTTGCATCACTTCTACTTTGTAAAAACTTCTCATATGCTAACTTTTTCTTCCTTACTACTCTCTTTACATCATCATTCCACCAATCGCTCCTCTTCCCTCCCGCACCCACTTTCCTGTAACCACAAACTGGCCTGGTGGCCTGGTGGCTAAAGCTCCCGCTTCACACACGGAGGGCCCGGGTTCGATTCCCGGCGGGTGGAAACATTTCGACACGTTTCCTTACACCTATTGTCCTGTTCACCTAGCAGCAAATAGGTACCTGGGTGTTAGTCGACTGGCGTGGGTCGCATCCTGGGGGACAAGATTAAGGACCCCAATGGAAATAAGTTAGACAGTCCTCGATGACGCACTGACTTTCTTGGGTTATCCTGGGTGGCTAACCCTCCGGGGTTAAAAATCCGAAGGAAATCTTATCTTATCTCTTAACACTACATTTTTAAACCTACCCCATACCTCTTCGACCCCATTGCCTATGCTCTCATTAGCCCATCTATCCTCCAATAGCTATTTATATCTTACCCTAACTGCCTCCTCTTTTAGTTTATAAACCTTCACCTCTCTCTTCCCTGATGCTTCTATTCTCCTTGTATCCCATCTACCTTTTACTCTCAGTGCAGCTACAACTAAAAAGTGATCTGATATATCTATGGTCCCTCTATAAACATGTACATCCTAACGTCTACTCAACAGTCTTTTATCTACCAATACATAATCCAACAAACTACTGTCATTTCGCCCTACATCATATCTTGTATACTTATTTATCCTCTTTTTCTTAAAATATTTATTACCTATAACTAAACCAATCAAAGGGCTCCCATTATCATTTACACCTGGCACCCGAAACTTACCTACCACACCCTCTCTAAAAGTTTCTCCTACTTATTCTCTCACTTAGTTCAAGGGTTCCTATACATTCACTTAACATTTCCCAAAATCTCTCTCTCTACTCTATATTCCTCTCTTCTCCAGGTGCATACACGCTTATTATGACCCACTTTTCGCATCCAACCTTTACTTTAATCCACATAATTCTTGAATTTACACATTCATATTGTCTTTTCTCCTTCCATAACTGATCCTTCAACATTATTGCTACCCCTTCCTTAGCTCTAACTCTCTCAGATACTCCAGATTTAATCCCATTTATTTCCCTCCACCGAAACTCCCCTTCACCTTTGTTTCGCTTAGGGCCAGGATATCCAACTTCTTTTCATTTATAACATCAGCAATCATCTGTTTCTTGTCATCCGCACTACATCCATGCACATACAAGCAACCCAGTTATATATATATATATATAATATATATATATATATATATATATATATATATATAATATATATATATATATATATTTATATAAATATATATATATATATATATATATATATATATCGTGCCGAATAGGCAGAACTTGCGATCTTGGCTTAAATAGCAACGCTCAAATTGCCATGTAGGACAAGAGAAAATTTGTGTATACAATAATTTCGCTCAAAATCTTTCTTAACCTAACGAAAAAAATATATTTCACTGTGTTTGTTTAGTATTAAATTATTGTAAACAAATCTAAAATATATTTAGTTGGGTTAGGCTAAAATAAATTGTTCTTGTTATAATAAGGTTAGGTAAGTTTTCTAAGATTCTTTTGGTGCAAAATTGTAAATTTTTACATCAACATTAATGAAAAAAATATATCTTTAAACGTATAAGAGAAAATTTTAGAAAGGACTTAATTTTAAACGAGTTCTTGCTAATTGACCAGTTTTACATATTTGGCACGACCATATATATATATATATATATATATATATATATATAATATATATATATATATATATATATATATATATATATATATATATATATATATATATATATATGTATATATATATATATATCGTGCAGACTAAGCGTGGGTATACCTACCTTGAAGCTGTCATACACGGGAGTCTCCTTAATAATCTTCTCCATAAGCTCTAAGTTGCTAGAGAGGGCAATGAAGGGCAACATTTCCTTCTCATTCTTCACGTACATGGTCACGTCCAGAGCTGTCTTGTAGGAGAGCTTCCCTGTGCACGTACATTGAGAAGAAGAGAAAGAAGGTTGGTCTTATATCTTATGTCTGTCTCTATTAATTTTCTTTACCAGGAATTTTTAAAAGTAACAATAAATATTAATTTAAAGATTGTTTAGATATGTTTTAGCTAACCTAGATTGACCTTTTATTTTATTATCTTAGAATAATGAGACATAACTTTCTTGGCTAATAATGATTAGATATTTTTTATCTACTTACGATGTAACTTTCATTTGAAAATAAATATGAAACAAATAATAATTTAAAACACTGTTATTGAATTTAATAAGTTTATATCATATTATATAGAATTTTTTTACTAAATATAAAAAATATGTAAAAAATTTAATAAATAAATATGATAATCAATACAGAATTTTACGTGTCGCTCCACTAACATTAGAACATAAGAACATAACGAAGAAGGAACACTGCAACATGCCTACTGGCCCATGCGAGACAGGTCCATGTCACCCCCCGCATTAGACCAATGACCCACCCAGTCAGGTCACATCCACTTAAGGAAGGAGCACGGTATCAGACCTAGTAGCACAGGCTAGTCAGATCCAGCTCACACCCACCCACACCCACTCACGTATTTATCTAACCAGTTTTTAAAACTACACAACGTTTCGGCTTCTATAACTGTACTCGGGAGTTTGTTCCAATCATCCACAACTCTATTACCAAACCAGTGCTTTCATATATCCTTCCTGAATCAGAATTTTTCAAATTTAAAACCATTGCTGCGAGTCCTGTCTTGGCTAGATATTTTCAGCACGCTATTTACATCCCCTTTCATTTATTCCTGTTTTCCATTTATACACCACAGTCTGGTAAACTGACATACAGTATTACCTAGAATACAGTACTGGTAAACTGACATACAATATTACCTAGAACACAGTACTGGTAAACTGACATACAGTATTACCTAGAACACAGTACTGGTAAACTGACATACAGTATTACCTAGAATACAGTACTGGTAAACTGACATACAATATTACCTAGAACACAGTACTGGTAAACTGACATACAGTATTACCTAGAACACAGTACTGGTAAACTGACATACAGTATTACCTAGAATACAGTACTGGTAAACTGACATACAGTATTACCTAGAACACAGTACTGGTAAACTGACATACAGTATTACCTAGAACACAGTACTGGTAAACTGACATACAGTATTACCTAGAATACAGTACTGGTAAACTGACATACAGTATTACCTACAACACAGTACTGGTAAACTGACATACAGTATTACCTAGAACACAGTACTGGTAAACTGACATACAGTATTACCTACAACACAGTACTGGTAAACTGACATACAGTATTACCTACAACACAGTACTGGTAAACTGACATACAGTATTACCTACAACACAGTACTGGTAAACTGACATACAGTATTACCTACAACACAGTACTGGTAAACTGACATACAGTATTACCTAGAATACAGTACTGGTAAACTGACATACAGTATTACCTACAACACAGTACTGGTAAACTGACATACAGTATTACCTAGAACACAGTACTGGTCCACAGACATACAACATCACATAGAACCCAATACTGGTCCACAGACATACAACATCACATAGAACACAATACTGGTCCACAGACATACAACATCACATAGAACACAATACTGGTCCACTGACATACAACATCACATAGAACACAATACTGGTCCACAGACATACAACATCACATAGAACACAATACTGGTCCACTGACATACAACATCACATAGAACACAATACTGGTCCACAGACATACAACATCACATAGAACACAATACTGGTCCACAGACATACAACATCACATAGAACACAATACTGGTCCACTGACATACAACATCACATAGAACACAATACTGGTCCACTGACATACAACATCACATAGAACACAATACTGGTCCACTGACATACAACATCACATAGAACACAATACTGGTCCACAGACATACAACATCACATAGAACACAATACTGGTCCACAGACATACAACATCACATAGAACACAATACTGGTCCACTGACATACAACATCACATAGAACACAATACTGGTCCACTGACGTACAACATCACATAGAACACAATGCTGGTCCACTGACGTACAACATCACATAGAACACAATACTGGTCCACTGACGTACAACATCACATAGAACACAATACTGGTCCACTGACGTACAACATCACATAGAACACAATACTGGTCCACAGACATACAACATCACATAGAACACAATACTGGTCCACTGACGTACAACATCACATAGAACACAATACTGGTCCACTGACGTACATCACATAGAACACAATACTGGTCCACAGACATACAACATCACATAGAACACAATACTGGTCCACTGACATACAACATCACATAGAACACAATACTGGTCCACTGACGTACAACATCACATAGAACACAATACTGGTCCACTGACGTACAACATCACATAGAACACAATACTGGTCCACAGACATACAACATCACATAGAACACAATACTGGTCCACTGACGTACAACATCACATAGAACACAATACTGGTCCACTGACGTACAACATCACATAGAACACAGTACTGGTCCATTGACGTACAACATCATATAGATCACAGTACTGGTCCACTGACGTACAACATCACATAGAACACAGTACTGGTCCATTGACGTATAACACCATATAGATCACATTATTGGTCCACTGACATTTAACATCACAGTACTGGTCCACTGACATACAACATCACAGTACTAGTCCACTGACATACAACATCACAGTACTGGTCCGCTAACATACAACATCACATAGAACACAGTATTGGCCCACTAACATACAACATCACATAGAACTGGTCCACTGACATACAAAGTCACCTAGAATTGGCCCACTGACATGCAACATCACATAGAACTGGTCCACTGACATGCAACATCTCATACAACTGGTCCACTTACATACAACATCACAGACAACTGGTCCACTGACATACAACATCACATAAATCACAATACTGGTCCACTGACGTACAACACATAGAACTGGTGCACTGACATACAACATCACACAGAACTGGTGCACTGACATACAACATCACACAGAACTGGTGCACTGACATACATCACACAGAACTGGTGCACTGACATACAACATCACATAGAACTGGTGCACTGACATACATAAATCACATAAATCACATAAATCACAATACTGGTCCACTGACGTACAACACATAGAACTGGTGCACTGACATACAACATCACACAGAACTGGTGCACTGAAATACAACATCACACAGAACTGGTGCACTGACATACATCACACAGAACTGGTGCACTGACATACATCACACAGAAATGGTGCACTGACATACATCACACAGAACTGGTGCACTGACATACAACATCACACAGAACTGGTGCACTGACATACAACATCACACAGAACTGGTGCACTGACATACAACATCACATAGAACTGGTGCACTGACATACATCACATAGAACTGGTGCACTGACATACAACATCACATAGAACTGGTGCACTGACATACAACATCACACAGAACTGGTGCACTGACATACAACATCACATAGAACTGGTGCACTGACATACATCACATAGAACTGGTGCACTGACATACAACATCACATAGAACTGGTGCACTGACATACAACATCACACAGAACTGGTGCACTGACATACAACATCACATAGAACTGGTGCACTGACATGCAACATCACACAGAACTGGTGCACTGACTTACAACATCACATAGAACTGGTGCACTGACATACAACATCACACAGAACTGGTGCACTGACTTACAACATCACATAGAACTGGTGCACTGACATACAACATCACACAGAACTGGTGCACTGACATACAACATCACATAGAACTGGTGCACTGACATACAACATCACATAGAACTAGTGCACTGACATACAACATCACAGTTTCTTAAGTGTTAAAGAATATAAAATTCCTGGATGGACTGGATTTAAATAATTAACTGGCCATCCCCACAAACACTAACAAACAACTGGCTACTAAACAGTCGTTCGTCACCCTATCACAAAATACAAAACTTTAAGAGAACATCAACGCTTGTATAAAGTACCACTGATGAAGTAGGTCAAAAATATACGAGTATTGTGCAAATTAATTGGGACAGAAATAAATTTTGTAATTATCTCGTATGTCTTATTCACCGGTTTAATTTGGGTTCTATTTTTTTATAGGAGTTTGTTGCTGACTTCTGTCAATCATCCAGCAGTGATGTTTCCCTGCCACTCTCGTCAGTGCTACAACAGTTGTTCTGTAAGCTATTCCTGCAAGCCTGCTCTGTGAGTGAGTGTGGTTTCGCCAAATTCTCCCCTTCATTGCATGATTACTGCTGAAATTTATGATGGATGTTGCACCTAAGAAACGTCTAAGTATTGTAGCTCTTAGAAAACATGCTGACTTGTGTATCAGACAGATCGCTGAAAATTTGAGCCTAGCAAAGTCAACTGTTGATCGGATTCTGAAGAGAGCTGACGACACTGATGAGTGAGGAGCGGTGTGTCGAGCAAGGTGTGGAAGAAAAATGCAAGACAGCACCTCAGGATGACAAGGTTACCATAAGAAATTCTGTAAAGGATCCCAAGAATACCAGCAAAGATCTAAAGAGAGAATTGGCTCCTTGAAGTTGACAGAAAGCCGGTAAAGAAACAATTGACTGCTGCTATAAAAAAGAAAAATTACGGAAAGGTATATTTTCAGTTGAGGCACATTCTGAAGTACATGGGTGCAGATCAGTGGTAGTGAGATAGAGCACATGCTAACCTCTTCGGAATGGGTGCACTCAACAAGCGCCAAAACACCCACCAAAGATGTTTTGGAGTAGTTGTAGTGCTACTGGACAGCTTGTTATTGATGAGGAAACGATGAACAGTAAGAAATACAAGGCAATTCTGGAAACTCATTGGCTTCCCATTGTGGACAGAAACTTTCCTGAGGGAGAAGGCATTTTCCAACAGGATCTTCCTCCATGCCACACTTCCCGAAAATTGCTGACGCTCCTCGAACAGAGACTATGGGCAATAATTAACGCAGCATCGCGAAATAGGACTGTTCTAGTATGGAGGAACTAATAGCTGTTGTTATTAGGATCTGGTACGACGACGAACTTGCGAAATGTGTTCAGCATTGGTCGATTCTATGCCAAAGCGAGAAGCAATGCTTGTTAGAGCAAAAGGTAGTCATATTTCTTATTAAATCAATTATCTGTCATATCATTACTGTGCATTTTTCAAATAAACATTAATTTTCCAAATAAATGTCTTATTTCATCGATCCCAATTAATATGCACTATATGTATGTATGAAAAAAATCCACTGGAGTGGAATGAGCACAAGAGGTATGCTGAACACATTCTAATTGGAGTATTCCACCTAATCTGTGTATACCTTGGTGTGACTGAGAAAAAAAGATGGAAGGAAATGGACTCATTGATGTTCTACTAAAGGCAGGCCAGGAGGATCTGGCCCTGCGTATAGAGTACTGGGTGGGAAGAATATGAAAGGGATATGTTGTCCCATAAGATGTTTATGGAAGGTCTTGAAAGGCTTCTTGTAAAGGAATTACTTGAAAGAACACAACCAGTTCACCTTCGAAGGCCTACCTGCACAAGAAAAGCAGAGATTAAGAGACCTCAGCTCTTCGCCAAGTAAAGAGAGACTGCAAAAAGTGCAATAATAATCCAGACAGGTATTGGACATTTCAAAAAGACATTTTTAATGGGCAGATGGGGAAAACTCCTCAGTTCTGGGTATCCTACATGGACCATGATATCGTACAGACTGAGAACATTACTATTACATTACGAGGTGCCTGAAAGACCTTGAGAATTTACACCTCCCAGTCAATCATCACTCAATTTATCTAAAGCTTGCCTGTGAAACGTGGTACTCTTAATCTATGTGGCATTAATTTTCAAACTGCCTTTATAGGACATATGACCCTAGGATGTCTCCTTTGATATGTTCCTGTTCCTCTAATGTTTAATTTTTATTACTGTATTTAGAATTGTTTAGTTGGTTTATTGTTATTTCTGTTTTTTTTATGTTAGGTTTATTTCATGGAAGTCTTCTTCAAATTATCTCTAATTATTATTTTTATTTATTTGTCAGTTATAAGCTTATTATTCCATTAATATTTTTCAGAAGGGAAATCCAACAGCTCCATTTTCCCTGTCAGTAATTAATACCAAAGATCATTTTGATTTCCTACTGTATAAGTGTATCATTAAAATATTGAAAGTGGTACCAAGATCATGAATCATTTCCTGATGTACTGTATATAAATTTATTATGCTTGGCGTCCATCTTTGAAAAGCCGACCATTTTGAATATATTTTGTTGAAATGTCTCTTTCGTTTACCTAAGTAGACTCAAATTACCTTTGATACAAATTTGGTGATTTTGCCATTAAACCAATTCTTGAGATTTTGATCACGATACTGATGATTAATGAAAATAATATTTAACTGCACACTTTTTGATGCTGAAATTAAGTAACGGAAGATTAGATATCAGATTGAAGGGAGAGAATATAAAGGAGGTGAACGTGTTCAAATATTTGGGAGTGGACGTGTCAGCAGATGGGTCTATGAAAGATGAAATGAATCATAGAATTGACGAGGGGAAAAAGGTGAGTGGTGCACTGAGGAGTCTGTGGAGACAAAGAACTTTATCCATGAAAGCAAAAAAGGGAATATATGAGAGTATAGTTATACCAACACTCTTGTATGGGTGTGAGGCATGGTTTGAGAATGTTGTAACAAGGAGAAGACTGGAGGCATTGGAGATGTCATGTCTGAGGGCAATGTGTGGTGTAAATATAATGCAGAGAATCCGTAGTCTGGAGATTAGGATGAGGTGTGGGATTACCATAACTATTATCCAGAGGGCTGAGGAGGGGTTGTTGAGATGGTTTGGACATGTAGAGAGAGTGGAACGAAATTGAATGACTTCGAGAGTGTATAAATCAGTAGTGGGGGGAAGGCAGGGAAAGGGTCGGCCTAGGAAAGGCTGGAGGGGGGGGGTAAAAGAGGTTTTGTGTGCTAGGGGCTTGGAGTTCCAGCAAGCGTTCGTGAGTGTGTTAGACAGGAGCGAATGGAGACAAATGGTTTTTAGGACTTGACGTGCTGTTGGAGTGTAAGCAAGGTTACATTTATGAAGGGACTCAGGGAAACCGGCAGGCCGGACTTAAGTCTTGGAGATGGGAAATACAATACCGGCACTCTGAAGGAGGGGTGTTAATGTTACAGTTTTATAGCTGTAGTGTAAGCATGCCTCTGGCAAGATAGTGATGGAGTGAATGATAATGAAAGTTTTTCTTTTTCGGACCACCTGCCTTGGTGGGAAACGGCCGATGTGTTAATAAAAAAATAAAATTTAGGAAAACTAATTTTCTTAGCGCATTTAATTAAATTTGTAATATCCACCTCCCATATGCTGAATTATCCACCCCTCACAAACTATCAAGTAATCATCCATTCTTCTTTCCACCACTCAAACTCATATTATCCACTTCTCATATGCTCCATTACAAACCTCACAAACACAATCATCTAATATTCACATGCTGTATTATCCACTTCTCATACACCATTCAGCCACTTCATACACCCTGTCATCCATCCTGAATCATCCATCATTCTCGCTGCATCATTCTTCACTCAAGCGCTTCGTCATCCCATACTCATACCCCCATGATTACACATTCCATTAAACTTACCAGCTAAAGCAAGGTCGAGAGCATCATCAATTAGCTGGGCTCTGTTAGTGACAGGTATCACAGTGAAGTCCAAAAGGAGCTGCTGGATGATGAGGTCCCAGTTATGTAAGTCGTAGTTAACTCTGTAATAGCCAGTTCTCTGCAAGTTGAAGATAACCCACTGCTCCTTGCTCGGGAGAGCCTGGACCGAGAGCTGAGACTCAGTGTTCCTCATCCATACTCTGGGTTGTGTCAGGTTGAAACTGAGCTCGTCCTGCCAAGTGTACGTCAGAGGCACCCACCACTTAGTGTAGTCGCTGTCTTTGACATTATTCTCCAATTCTAATGATATCTTTTCCTTGAAATTAAAATAGGGTAGACCCATTAGGTTATCTATAAAATTAACTGTCTATAAATTTCTGTCTCTGTCTCTGTCTCTCTAAAAAACAAGTGAATTTCCACGCCCTTCCGCGATTTTTCAATATATATATTACATATATATATATATATATATATATATATAATATATATATATATATATATATATATATATATATTATATATATATATATATATATATATATATATATATATATGTCGTGCCGAATATGCAAAACTGGTCAATTAGCAAGAACTCAATTAAAATTAAGTCCTTTCTAAAATTTTCTCTTATACGTTAAAAGATATATTTTTTTCATTAATGTTAATGAAAAAAATTTTAATTTTGCACCAAGAAAATCTTAGAAAACTTACCTAACCTTATTATAACAAGAACAATTTATTTTAGCCTAACCCAACTACATATATTTTAGATTTGTTTACAATAATTTAATACTAAACAAACACAGTGAAATATATTTTTTTCGTTAGGTTCAGAATGATTTTGGCGAAATTATTGCATACACAAATTTTCACTTGTCCTATATGGCAAGATGAACGTTGCTGTTTAAGCCAAGATCGCAAGTTCTGCCTATTCGGCACGACATATATTATATATATATATATTTATATATATAAAATATATATATAAAATATATATATAATATATATTATATATATATATATATATATATATATTTGTACATATATGTATATATGTATATATATATATATATATATATATATATATATATATATATATATATATATATATATATATATATATATATATATATATATATATATGTATATATATATATTAATGCATTCACGAACAAGTGCTTTTAAGCAAATAACAGCTGCACTGACCGAGACTCGAACTCTCGGGCTTTAACACGCCAAAATCGTAGCCTATCAAAATTAATTCGATGTGCCCTAAACCACCGAACCATCAGTTTCACATACAACAGAGGTCTAGTAGCACCAGACGTCACTCCTGCTACGGACACATACGTGGCTGTGGCAAACAAAGAACTAATTTCATTCTCCTCTCATTTGCATGCATTAATATGTAAAACTGCTTGTGTAACTGGTATTCGAAACAAGAGGAGAACGAAATTAATACTTATCCTTCCACAGCCACGTATGTGTCCGCAACAGGAGGGACGTCTAAAGCTGCTAGACGCCTGTTGTGTGTGACATTGATGGTTCAGTGGTTTAGGGTGTCTCGAATTTTGACAGGCAACGAGGGTGGTGTTTTAAAGCTCGAAGGTTCGAGTTTTAACATGCAATCACCAGACATAATCGCTCTCATGGCAACTTTGCTCACAGGAATGATAACACACACCATCTTTCCAACTGGATATCAGATCCTGAGGAAAGACAGAGGAAGTAGAAGGGGTGAAGCAGTTGCACTACTCATTAAAAACCAATGGAGTTTTAAGGAATTGGAGAGAGGAGACAGGAGAAGCAAGAGACTACATAATAGGAACACTTCAGACTGGAGGTCCCGAGGCGGTTATTGCACTATTGTATAGCCCGACACAAAACAAAAAAGAGTAAAAGAACGATGAAGACACATTGGCTAAGTGAACTATAAAAGAAGGGACGACACACGCATGAGGAATTTCCTGCACGAGGTTCAATGGGAAAGAGAACTGGCGGGAAAGTCAGTAAATGAAATGATGGGATATGTGACAACAAAATGCAAAGAAACAGGAAAGGCTCGTAGCCAAGGGTAACAGACATAATGGGAAGGCCAGAACTAGTTCTTGATTCACCCAAAGGTGTAGAGAGTCTAAAACTAAATGTGCTAGAAAATGGAAAAGTAAAGTAGGCAAAGGACCCAGGAAAATAAGGAGATTAGTCGAAGAGCCAGAAATGAATATGCAAAGATAAAGAGAGGTACAGCGGCAATACGAATATGGCATAGCAGCGAGAGCCAAGTCTGACCCGAAGCTGTTGTACAGTCATATCAGGAAGAAAACAATAGTCAAGGATCAGGTAATCAGGCTGAGGAAGGAACGACTGGGAAGTATGTGAAGAGCTCAACATGAGATTTACAGAAGTATTTACAGTGGAGACAGAAAGGACTCTAGGAATCCGAAGTGGTGGGGCACACCATCAAGTGCTGGACACAATACATACAACCGAGGTGGAGGTGAAGAGGCTGCTAAGCGAACTAGATACTTCAAACGCGATGAGCCGGAACAGCATCACTCCATGGGTCCTAAGAGAGGGAGTAGAGGCGCTCTGTGTGTCACCAAAACAATCTTCAAAACATTAATCGAAACATGGCGACTACTTGAGGTATGAGAAACAGCAAATGTAGTCCAAATTTTTAAGAAATGATACAGATTTGCGGAATTAAACTATAGACCAGTGTCACTGACATATATCGTTTGCAAACTCATGGAGAAAATTATCAGATGAGAGGTGGAACACCTAGAAAGGAATGAGATTACGACAACTAGCACGGTTTTATGGAGGGGAAATACTGTGTCACAAACCTGCTGGAGTTCTATGACAAGGTGACGGCAGTAAGACAAGAGAGAGAGAAGGGGGGGGGAAGTAGATGGCATTTATTGGACTGTAAGAAGGCTTTTGACACTACAGTTCTACACAAGAGATTAGTGCAAAAGCTGGAGGGTCAGGCAGGTATAACAAGAAAGGTACTGCAATGGATCAGAGAATACCTGACAGGTAGTCAACAACGAGTAATGGAACGTGACAAGGTGTCAGAGTGGGCGCTTGTGACGAGCGTGATGCTACAGGGGTCAGTCCTAGTACCAGTGCTGTTTCTGTTATATGTGAATGACATGACGGAAGGGATAGACTGTAAAGTGTCACTGTTTGCAGACGATGTGAAGCTAATGAGGAGAATTCAATCGGATGTGGAACAGGCAGGACTACAAAGGGACCTGACAGGATGCAAGCCTGGTCTAGCAACTGGCTCCTGGACTTCAACCCCCATCAAGTGCAAAGTCATGAAGATCGGGGAACTGCATTTAAGACAGCAGACAGAGTACAGTCTAGTGGGGCCATAGGCTGCAGACCTAACTAAAGGAAAAGGATCTTGGGGTGAGTATAATACCAAGCGCATCTCCTGAAGTGCACATTAACCAAATAACGGCTGCAGCATATGAACGCCTGGCAAACCTAAGGATAGCAGTCTGACACCTCCGTAAGGAATCGCTAAAGACTCTGTACACCGTGTTCGTCAGGCCCATATTAGAGAATGCAGCACCAGTCTGGAACCTACACCTGGTCAAGCACGTAAAGAAATTAGAGAAAATGCAATGGTTTCCAACATGACTAGTACCGAAGCTAAGGGGCGTGTACTACGAGAAGAGCTTAAGGAAAATCGACCTGACGACTCTGGAGGATAGAAGGGACAGGGGGGGACATGTACCCAGGATGTTCCAGAGATGGAACACAACAACAAGGGTCACAATTGGAACTTGAAAACTCAGATGAATCACAGGGATGTTTTGAAATTTCTTCAGTCGTAGAGCTGTCAGGAAGCGGAGTTGTCTGGAAAGTGATGCGGTAGAGGCAGGAGCCATACATAGCTTTAAGAAGAGGTATGATAAAATTCATGGAGCAACCAGTAAAGAGACGGGGCCAGGAGCTATGATTCGACCCCTGCAACGACAATTAGGTGAATACAATTAAATGAGTACACACACACACACACACACACACACACACACACACACATACTCAAGGCAAGAGTAATAGAGCGATGGTTGACACACTGGCCAAAGTGGCCAGAGGGGCTCACGCTTGCAGGGCAAAGCTACTGATCATGGGTGACTTCAACCACAAGGAAATCGATTGGGAGAACTTGGAGCCACTTGGGGGACAAAAAACGTGGAGAGCTAAGATGATGGAGGTGGTACTGGAAAACTTAATGTACCAACATGTAAGGGACACTACCAGAGAGATAGCAGAGGATGAACCAGCGAGACTGGAGCTAGTATTCCCCTTGAGTAGTGCAGATATTGAGGACATCACATATGAAAGACCCCTTGGGGCCAGCGATCATGTGGTTTTAAGATTGGAATACACAGTAGAGTTATAAATGGAGGGGAAAACAGGAAGAGCCGGATGAAATAAGCCAAACTACAAGAAAGGGAACTACGCATGAATGAGGAACTTCCTGAACAGGGTTCAGGAAGCAGAGGAGAGGTTTGCACTCAAGGGTACAAAAAATGCACAGGTAAGAAGGAAGGTCCAACGACATTATGGAAATGACATAGTAGCGAAAGCCAAATCTGACCCGAAGCTGTTGTACAGCCATATCAGGAGGAAAACAACAGGCAAGGACTAGGTAATCAAGCTAAGGAAGGAAGGAGGAAAGATCACA
>NC_069474.1:9914261-9921761 GCF_026875155.1 Cherax quadricarinatus | reverse complement strand
CATTTCTCTATTAAAATTCACCATATATGAAAGTTTAAAGCCTATCAACATAGGAATTCTTCTATTATTACCCAGAATCCAACATCCTCAGATATTTTTGTCTATGTTACTAAATCGTCAAATTTGAATTTACATAAACTCAGCTTACTGGATACTAAACTGTGAGTAATCTGCAGCACTTCTTAAAATCTGCAGCATTTCTGAAAATCTGCAGCATTTCTTAAAATCTGCAGCATTTCTTAAAATCTGAAGCATTTCTTAAAATCTGCAGCATTTCTTAAAATTTGCAACATTTCTTAAAATCTGCAGCATTTCCTAAAATCTGCAGCATTTCTGAAAATCTGAAGCATTTCTTAAAATCTGCAGCATTTCTGAAAATCTGCAGCATTTCTGAAAATCTGCAGCATTTCTTAAAATCTGCAGCATTTCTTAAAATCTGAAGCATTTCTTAAAATCTGCAGCATTTCTTAAAATTTGCAACATTTCTTAAAATCTGCAGCATTTCCTAAAATCTGCAGCATTTCTTAAAATCTGAAGCATTTCTTAAAATCTGAAGCATTTCTTAAATCTACAGCATTTCTTAAAATCTGCAGCATTTCTTAAAATCTGTAGCATTTCTTAAAATATGCAGCATTTCTTAAAATCTGTAAGATTTCTTAAAATCTGCAGCATTTCTTATAAATCTGCAGCATTTCTTAAAATCTGCACCATTTCTTAAAATCTTCAGTATTTCTTAAAATCTGCAGCATTTCTTAAAATCTGTAGGATCTCTTAAAATCTGGAGCATTTCTTAAAATTTGAAGCATTTCGTAAAATCTGCAGCATTTCTTAAAATCTGCAGCATTTCTTAAAATCTTCAGTATTTCTTAAAATCTGCAGCATTTCTTAAAATCTAAAGCATTTCTTAAAATCGGTAGCATTTCTTAAAATCTGCAGCCAGCATTTCTTAAAATCTGCAGTATTTCTTAAAATCTGTAGCATTTCTTAAAATCTGAAGCATTTCTTAAAATCTGCAGCATTTCTTAAAATCTGAAGCATTTCTTAAAATCTGCAGCATTTCTTAAAATCTGAAGCATTTCTTAAAATCTGAAGCATTTCTTAAAATCTAAAGCATTTCTTAAAATCGGTAGCATTTCTTAAAATCTGCAGCCAGCATTTCTTAAAATCTGCAGTATTTCTTAAAATCTGTAGCATTTCTTAAAATCTGAAGCATTTCTTAAAATCTGCAGCATTTCTTAAAATCTGCAGCATTTCTTAAAATCTGCAGCATTTCTTAAAATCTGAAGCATTTCTTAAAATCTGCAGCATTTCTTATAATCTGAAGCATTTCTTGAAATCTGCAGGATTTCTTAAAAACTGAAACTGTCCATAAGAGGTTAACTCAAATATAATTAACGTGATTTTAACTAAAGGGAATAATTTCAAACTAGTTTACACATATAATTTGCGCCTGCATATTTTGACTAGACTCTTCACCTGCATATTTTAACTAGACTCTTCACCTGCATATTTTGACTAGACTCTTCACCTGCATATTTTAACTAGACTCTTCACCTGCATATTTTAACTAGACTCTTCACCTGCATATTTTAACTAGACTCTTCACCTGCATATTTTAACTAGACTCTTCACCTGCATATTTTAACTAGACTCTTCACCTGAATATTTTGACTAGACTCTTCACATGCATATTTTGATTAGACTCTTCACCTGCATATTTTAACTAGACTCTTCACCTGCATATTTTAACTAGACTCTTCACCAGCATATTTTGACTAGACTCTTCACCTGCATATTTTAACTAGACTCTTCACCTGCATATTTTAACTAGACTCTTCACCTGCATATTTTAACTAGACTCTTCACCTGCATATTTTAACTAGACTCTTCACCTGCATATTTTAACTAGACTCTTCACCTGAATATTTTGACTAGACTCTTCACATGCATATTTTGATTAGACTCTTCACCTGCATATTTTAACTAGACTCTTCATCAGCATATTTTGACTTGACTCTTCACCTTCATATTTTAACTAGACTCTTCACTTGCATATTTTAACTAGACTCTTCACCTGCATATTTTGACTAGACTCTTAAGCTTCACTTAACTAGTATACAACATTTCTTAATGCAAGAAGCTGTGCAAATAATGTTTGTCGGAAGTTATGTGATTTATTCCATGAAACTTGCGATTGGCTGTATAATTTTCGTCACTGGACACCTGCAGGAATCGGGTTCAATTCCTGGCGAAGGGTGGTAACATTGGTCGTGTTTCCTTACATCGGTTGTCTATGTTCACCCATCAGTAAAGTGCAGTAAGTGTAGATAATACCCATAGTCCACCGTTAGTGATATACACGTATTGTCATAAATTTGTGCCCCCCTAAAATTCTAACACCCCAACTACTTTTGATTGTCATTGTTGTATTCAACGACCATTCTACCTCATAGTCTTAATTGTGTTTAATATCTACAGAATCTATCTCCCTTTTTACAACTTACCGCATCACTGTTCTATCTTATTTTATTATAAACTAGCCATAACTTGTCCTCAATAATTCTACCTCACTTTAAGAAGTACTCAATTGCCCAATTTTATTCTAAAATCCCTATTATTGCCGAATTTTGCTTTAAACTATATTGACCAAACTTATTGTAAACTTCTTTTATTGACCACTTTTATTCTATACTTTTTTAAACTAGTATTTTCAACTACAACTTTTATATTATCCTGTCTACCATCTTACTAGCATATTATAACCAAGTCATTGTCATTTTTATTTTTATCATTTTTTTATTATTCTTTTGCTACCTTAACTTGTGTATTTTATCCTGTCAATTTAAATGTAGTTATACTCTAATTCTTGTAAACAACTTATATAAGACCTTAGTGCAATTACAGTTGAGAGTCTTGTGCCTTTTTTATATTATTAGATTAAACTCAGTTGTACTATAACTCATTCTAGCTCAATACATAGTCAATACCAAATTCACTATATTAGACCATAGTGCAATTACTAGTGAGAGACTGGTGCTATTTTTAATTTGTATTTTTATATTATTAGATTAAACCTAGTTGTACTATAGCTCATTCTAACTCAAAACATAGACTCCACAAAAGTCATTATATTAGACCTTAGTGCAATTACAAGTGAGAGTCTTGTTCTATTTTTAATTTGTATTTTTATATTACTAGTTTATACCTAGTTGTACTTTAGTTCATTCCAGCACAACACATAGACAACATCAACTTCATTATGTGTAGTAGTGACTATACTCTATATCACCAAAATACTCTAGCTATATACTTATCCAAACTTCCCACCACTACAGATATCAGTACTAGAACTCAACACACAACTCAGGATATAAATAACCATAATTTAAACCTAGAAGATGATTGATCACGTTGACCTTGATCTAAACTTCCATAATCTGACACCCAATCAAAACCTATTGGAAAGTAACTGCCTTTATTACACAGCATCACAAGCCAGCACTATCCTAAACAATGCTAAAAGTCTATCAGTACTTAACTACAACATCAGGTCCTTAAGCAAACACTATGATGACCTCCTACCACTCCTTGAATCACTAAAGACACCCTTCTCCTGCATTATTCTTACTGAGACCTGGCTTAAGCAGAACACAATAGATATCTACCCTCTACCAGGATACACAGCAATTCACAACTGCAGACCAAACAAAGTTGGGGGTGGTATTGCAATCTATTACTCTAACCAATTATCTTGTATTAGCACCACTTGCTTTAGTGATGAATACATTTTTGCTAATTTTACTGTAAAAAACCTTAAGACACCTATAACAATCGGTGCCATTTACCGGATACCTCACACAAACATACCAAATTTCAGTGAGAAATTAATGTCACTAATAACAAACAGACAAATGAATAAGCACCACCTTCTCTTAGCTGGAGACTTCAACATCAACCTTGGCTTACTAGATGATCAGCCAGTAACTGATTTCATCAACAATATGAACAAAACACTTCTCATACCAACAATAACTAAACCAACCAGGCTCACTGAGACAAGTGCAACCATAATAGACCACATATGGACCAATATACTAGCCCCCCTTAAATCAGGGATAATCACAGATAGCACTACAGACCACTACCCTACCTTCCTCCTGACAAACATTAGTAAACCACCACTTGAATACAACAAAGTCTCATTTAGACTCCATGATGAGGCCTCAATAAGGAAGTTCACAGCTGACCTAGAGCCTGTTGACTGGCCTACAGAATTCTCCAAGGCCAGTGGTATTGATGACTGGACACACATTTTTCTTAACAAATTACTTAGACTATACAACAAATATTGTCCTATAAAAACGAAACAGATCACAAACAAACGGCTTGGTTGCCCATGGCTAACCAGCACCATTCTGAAATCCATTGACAAGAAACACCAATATAAAAAGCAAAATAGACAGGGCTTAATACACAAAGATATTCTTAAACACTATTCATCAGTTCTCACCAAAGTAATAAAGAAAGCCAAACTATACTACTCCAGTAGATTCACAGACACTAGAGGAGATATAAAAACGACCTGGAAAACACTCTCTCAGATTCTAGGGACCCACAAACTGAAAAAAAACAAGAATATTGTCCTAACTAAACCTAATGAAACACCACTACATCCCACTGACACAGCTAACAAGATAAACGACTTCTTCTCAACCATAGGATCTAATCTCGCCAATAAAATTTCACATACCAATGCCCATGCCGGGGACTACATAGATGGGAATTTCCCAAATTCCTTCTATCTTGCACCAACTGAGCCCACGGAAGTCAACGAAATTATAAAGTCACTTAAAAATAACTCAGGGAATCTGTCTCATGTCCCACCATTACTGTACAAGCGAGCGGCCCATGTCCTTTCGCATGCTGTTTCATTACTTTTTAACAAGTCACTAGAAACTAGCACCTTCCCGAAACTACTCAAGATGGCAAGGGTTACACCAATACATATAGGTGGTGACCCTACAGACTTAAACAACTATAGGCCAATATCTAACTTACCATTGCTATCCAAAATATTTGAGAAACTCGTGCACAGGAGACTGTATTCATTTATAATGGCACAAAACATACTCAACCCCTGCCAATTTGGATTCAGGAAAAAATAAAAGCACTAATGATGCAATCATAAAAATGCTAGATCTGCTTTACACAGCATTGGAAAATAAGGAATATCCACTAGGAATTTTTATTGACCTAAGAAAAGCTTTTGACACAGTAGACCACGACATCCTACTCCACAAACTTGACCATTACGGTATAAGAGGCCATGCGCTTACTTATTTCAAATCTTACCTTACTAATAGGTATCAGTATGTCACCATTAAAGACAGCA
Source organism: Cherax quadricarinatus (assembly GCF_026875155.1). Taxonomy (NCBI): domain Eukaryota; kingdom Metazoa; phylum Arthropoda; class Malacostraca; order Decapoda; family Parastacidae; genus Cherax; species Cherax quadricarinatus. Next base: position 9,916,369 of record NC_069474.1, on the reverse strand, counting down.
TCAGCAACACGGCCACTTGATACTGGAGTTCCGCAGGGAAGTGTCCTTGGTCCCCTGCTCTTCCTCATATACATCAATGATCTTCCAGACATATCCCAACACCTGAAACCCATTCTCTTTGCTGACGACACGACTTATGTCATCTCTCACCCTAATCTTGCCACCCTCAACACCATTGTTAACGAGGAGCTGATCAAAATATCGATTTGGATGACAGCCAATAAACTTACGCTAAACACTGACAAAACCTACTATATTATGTTTGGTAGCAGAGCAGGAGATGCACAAATTAACATTAAGATTGACAACACTCTAATTACCAGACATAATGAGGGCAAATTCCTAGGCCTATACCTTGACAACAACCTGAATTTCAGCACCCATATCCAACATATAACCAAAAAAGTATCCAAAACGGTTGGGATCCTACCGAGATACGGTACTACGTGCCGCAAAATGCCCTTCTCACACTATACCACTCACTTATTTATCCATACCTCACCTATGCTATTTGTGCTTGGGGATCAACTGCAGCAACACACCTAAAGCCAATGATAACCCAACAAAAAGCTGCAGTAAGAATAATCACTAAATCCCATCCCTGGCAACACCCCCCCCCCACTCTTCATAGATCCAATCTTACTCCCTGTTCAGTACATCCACACTTACTACTGTGCAATCTACATCTACAGGGCCTTAAACTCTAATATCAACCTTGACCTAAAACGCTTTCTTGATAGTTGTGACAGAACTCACAGGCATAACACCAGACACAAACATCTCTACGACATTCCCCATGTCCGACTAAACCTTTACAAAAATTCAATGTATGTCAAAGGCCCTAAAATCTGGAACACCCTACCTGAGAACTCTAGAACTGCAGACACATTCATCACCTTCAAAACTACCATTAGAAAACATCTTATCTCCCTGATACACCCCATCAACTAACTACACGAATACCACCTGGTGGTTCACACTTACACTCACTCACCCATTTGACCATAAACAGAAATATTAATCTCAGTCTTAAAATAATGAATCCTGTGATACTCCAATACTGAAACTATGTACTATGCCAAAACAAAAGCATTCACATTGCTAAACTCACAAACTAGTATTTAGTCACTTAGCCATAATACCAACTTACCTCATAATTTGTAATATTTTAAAATTAAGAATTAAACTAAGTCTGCCCGAAATGCCTAGCCATGCTAGGTGTTCTAGTGGTACACTCTGTAATCATTATTTTACTACATGTAAACCACACAATAACCAAATTCTGTAAACTCAGCATTGTAATCCTTATAGAGAATAAACTTTGAATTTGAATTTGAATTTGAATCAGTAAAATGGGTACCTCGGTGTTAGTCGACTGGTGTGGGTCGCATCCTGGGACAAATCTAACCCAATTTGCCCGAAATGCTGTGCATAACAAGAGGCTTTATATATAGTAGTATGTCACTGATGTCAACAGAGTTAAATCGGAGGCTGCCATAGTGAAGAGCTCTGTTCCACAAGGCACAGTACTCGCCCCCATCTTATTCCTTATCCTCATATCAGACATAAACAGAGATATACACCACAGCACCGTATCATCCTTTGCGGATGATACTAGGATCTGCATGAGGCTGTCATCTGCTGAGGACGCGGTTAACCTCCAAGAAGATATAAACAAAGTTTTCCAGTGGGCAACGGTAAACAATATGATGTTCAATGAGGACAAATTCCAACTACTCCGTTATGGAAAACTGGAGGAGATAATAACTAGAACAGAGTATACTACTGACTCCGGCCATACAATAGAGCGGAAAAATAATGTAAGGGACCTGGGAGTAGTAATGTCTGAGGATCTCACTTTCAAGGATCACAACAGTGCCACGATCGCACGTGCAAAGAAAATGATAGGATGGATAATGAGAACTTTCAAAACGAGAGATGCCAAGCCCATGATGATCCTTTTCAAATCACTTGTTCTCTCTAGGCTGGAATACTGCTGTACATTAACATCTCCATTCAAAGCAGGTGAAATCGCAGATCTAGAGAGTGTACAGAGATCTTTACTGCACGTATAAGTTCTGTCAAGCACCTTAACTACTGGGAACGCT
>NC_069474.1:9804261-9909261 GCF_026875155.1 Cherax quadricarinatus | reverse complement strand
GGCATTTTCTACTGTTTTGCAATAAAAGAACTTGGAAAATAACACTTACTTGCAAGGAACAAAAATTATTATTATTATTATTATTATTATTATTATTATTATTATTATTATTATTATTGTTGTTGTTGTTGTTGTTGTTGTTGTTGTTGTTGTTGTTTATTTTATTATTATTATATTATTATTATTATTATTATTATTATTATTATTATTATTATTATTATTATTATTAATAGATTAATTATCATCACTATTATTATTGTTAGTAGTAGTAGTATAAAACTAATTTTATTATCATTATTAAGAGAAATATTGATGCCTCGATATATTCCTTTCGGTGTTTTGATGCTTTTATTGGGCTATTGATACAAGGAATTGTAGCTACCATTCTCTTTATCAGATCAAACCTGATAATCTGTCATTGATCAGAACTGTATAAATTCTCTGGGATCTGGGGAGTCTTATGAATATAATGTTAATTCTGTTTTGTGCAAAATAGGCGGTAACATATCCCTCAGCAATGGTAACTTTAAACGCAGTGTTAACCTTTTAGTGTAATTATAGTCAATTATTGCGATAATTACCTATTAGCAAGGTGCGATAGTTAACTATTAGCAAGGTATAAATCTGTAGTGGAGGGAAGGCGAGGTAGAGGTCGACCTAGGAAAGGTTGGAGGTGAGGGGGTAAAGGAGGTTTTATGTGTGAAGGGCTTTGACCTCCAGCAAGCATGCGATAACGTGTTTGGTAGGAGCTAATGGAGACAAATAGTTTTTAGGACTTGACGTGCTGTTGGAGTGTGAGCAAGGTAACGTTTTTGAAAGGATTCAGGGAAACCGGCAGGCCGGACTTGAATCCTGGAGATGGGAAGTACAGTGTCTACACTCTGAAGGTGGGAAAAAGCCGATGTGTTAATAATAATAATAATAATAATAATAATAATAATAATAATAATAATAATAATAATAATAATAATAATAATAATAATAATAATAATAAATAATAATAATAATAATAATAATAATAACAATAATAATAATAATAATAATAATAATAATAATAATAATAATAATAATAATAATAATAATAATAATAATAATAATAATAATAATAATAATAATAATAATAATAATATAATAATAATAATAATAATGTTAACTCACCATCCGTTGAGAAAGTTCATGATGCCTTTCCTGAAGGTGGTGCTGGAGAGGAAGTGACTCATCATGTAGATGATGGAAGAACCTAAGACGGAAACAAACTATGAGTGATGCTGAAGGTGAGGGTGAAACATTCCGAAAATACATCGCAAAAATAAATTTTCCTATTTAGTTTCTGTAGAAACTGATGAAATCGTGAACTAGGGTCCAGTATTAATAATGACCTTATAAAGGAAGAGATTTATGCAAAATACGTCTTCCCATAAGTTAATGCAACTTAATGGTGTACACTACTCAAGAAGAATCTCCGTATCAGGCTGCATGTGAGTTCGAATATGAAGGAGATATCGCACCTTCACATCTATTCCACGATGACACATAATCATAAGAACATAAGAAAGAAGGAACACTGCGACAGGCCTACTGACCCACGCGAAGCAGGTCCATGCCACCCCCCCCTGGCCTAGAACAATGACTACCTAGTCAGGTCACTTCCACTTAAGGAAGGAGCACGGCACCAGACCTGGTAGCACGAGCTAGTCAGGTCCAACTCACACCCACCCACACCCACTCATGTATTTATCTAACCTATTTTCAAAACTACACAACGTTTTAGCCTGAATAACGGTACTCGGGATTTTGTTCCACTCATCCACAACTCTATTACCAAACCAGTACTTTCCTATATCCTTCCTGAATCTGAACTTTTCCAACTTGAAACCATTGCTGCGAGTCCTGTCTTGGCTAGGTATTTTCAGCATGCTATTTACATCCCCTTTATTTATTCCTGTTTTCCATTTATACACCTCAATCATATCCCCCCTAATTCTACGCCTTTCTATTATTATTATTATTATAATCAAGGGGGAAGCGCTAAACCCGGAGGATTATACAGCGCCTGGGGGGGGGGGATGTGGAAGGCATTCAGGCTTAATTCGGGGAACTGGAGCACAGATCCAATTCCCTAAATCAAGAGCCCCTCACCAACATCAAGGAACCTGTCGGTATTGTATACCATTTTGATATTCATCTTCCTTGAGGGGCCTACGCCTTTCTAGAGAGTGCAGATTCAGGGCCCCCAGTCTATCCTCATGGGGCAGATTTCTGATACATGGGATCAACTTTGTCATCCTCCTCTGTACGTTTTCCAGTGTATTTATATCCATTCTGTAATATGATGATCAGAACTGTGCAGCATAGTCTAAATGATGCCTAACCAAGAACTGAAGAACACCCTGAGGACTTCTATTATTTATACTTCTTGATATGAAGCCAAGGATTCTGTTAGCTTTATTGCGAACACTTATGCACTGTTGTCTTGGTTTCAGATTACTGCTAACCAGAACTCCCAAATCCTTCTCGCAATCAGTAGCATTAAGATCTGCACTATTCAGTTTAAAAGTGGCATGGTTATTGTCCTGCCCAACATTTAGCACTTTGCATTTGTCTATATTAAACTGCATCTGCCACTTCTCCTACCACTGCATCAGTCTACTCAAATCATCCTGGAGTGCACTAATGTCCTCAATAGAATGAATTGGACAGCCTATTTTGGTGTCATCAGCAAATTTGCTTATGTAAAGTAAAAGGACACAAGTGCAACTAATGTGACATTTTATTGTAGCAACGTTTCGCTCTCCAGGAGCTTTGTCAAGCCATTACAAACAGTACATGGACACAGAGGGTATATATAGGCTCAGAGTGAGGTGCAATACAAATTTGCTTATGTCGCTATTTATTCCTTTATCTATATCGTTTATGTAAATTGTGAACAACAAGGGGCCCAACACTGACCCCTGAGGAACACCGCAAGTGACGTGCCCCCCATTCTGATTTCTCCCCATTTATGTAAACTCTCTGCTGCCTATTTGTCAACCACGCCTCAACCCAGGATAAAATTTCTCCTCCTATTCCGTGTGCCTTAAGTTTCCTCAAAAGTCTCTGATGTGGAACTCTATCGAAAGCCTTACTGAAGTCCATATACACATTATCATATTCATTACCATGATCTACCTCCTCAAACACTTTAGCGAAAAAAGTTAGTAAATTTATAAGACAGGAACGCCCCTTAGTGAAACCTTGTCGAGATTTATTTATCAATTTATGCCTATCAAGATGGCTACGAATTGCCTCTGCAATTATTGATTCCATAAATTTTCCCACTATGGAAGTAAGGCTTATTGGTCTGTAGTTCTAAGCCTTGTAAATAGGTATTACATTTGCCATTTTCCACTTATCAGGCACTATGCCATTTTTGTAGATGAATGGTTCAGAGAACCGATATATTAATAAATTAGACACATGTGCAACTCTTGGGTATCTTTATTGAGGAAACGTTTCGCCACACAGTGGCTTCATCAGTCCATGCGTAGGAGAAACTTGAAGAACAGGAGGAGAATGAGGTAATCAGTCCCTCAACCTTGAGTCGATGTGTTCAGTCCATCAATCTTGAATAGATGGATGGACTGAACACATCGACTCAAGGTTGAGGGACTGATTACCTCATTCTCCTCCTGTTCTTCAAGTTTCTCCTACGTATGGACTGATGAAGCCACTGTGTGGCGAAACGTTTCCTCAATAAAGATACCCAAGAGTTGCACATGTGTCTAATTTATCACTATGCCATTTTGTTGCGACATGCTGAAAAGATTAGCCAAAGGTTTGCAAAGTTCCTCTTTATATTCCTTTAAAACCCTTGCAAATAATTCATCAGGGTCTGGGGATTTGTTAGGTTTTAAATTCTCTATTTGTCTGAGGACCATGTCACTAGTTACCGCAATCGTGCATAGTTTATTATCGTCCTGTTCTACATAATTTATTATTTCTGGAATTTCGCTAGTATCTTCCTGAGTGAAAACTGAGAGGAAGTAAGAGTTGAAAAATTCACACATATCCTTATCACTGTCAGTGATCTGACTAGAGTTACTCTTAAGTGGGCCTATCTTGTCCCGAATCTTACTTCTGTATACCTGAAAGAACCCTTTTTGGTTAGTCTTCGAATCCCTTGCGACCTCAGCCTCATAATCCCTTCTTGCTTTTCTTATTCCTTTCCTTATTTCTCTCTTTAATTGAATATATTGATTTCTTAACTGCCTCTTTCCTCTTTTGATACGCCCATATATGCCTCTCTTTTGACCAATGAGATGTTTTAATCTATTGTACATCCATTTGGGATCATTTTTGTTAGCTCTAATTTCCCTACTCGGAACAAAAGTTGTCTCGGCAGCTAGAACTATGCTCTGAAAAACGTCATATTGGCAACCAAGATCACCTACCTGACTCATAGTCAGGACATCCCAATTTAGCTCACCCAGGTAATTTTTCAGTCCCATGAAATTGGCCAAGCAAAAGTCTGGGACAGAGATTTGATTGCAGTTATCCGGGTAACTCCATGATATATTGAAACTAAGTGATTTGTGATTACTTTCCCCTAGCTCATCATTAACCTCAAGATTATTAACTAGTTATTCTTTGTTGGCAAGAACCAAGTCAAGCAGATTGTTTCCTCTAGTTGGTTCTGTCACAAACTGTTCTAAAAAGCAATCCTGAACCGTATCAAGAAAGTCACTAGACTCAAGATTTCCTGTCACATTGTAACAATCAATTTGTCTAAAGTTAAAATCTCCCATTAACACAAAATTTTCATATCTAGATGCCTTATGAATTTCGTCCCATAGCAGCTTACTGAACTCTCTATCAACGTTTGAGGGCCTATAAATCACACTCAAAATTAACTTTTCACGACCCTCGAGAAACTGCAGCCAAACAGATTTTGTGTCCGATGTTTCTAATCTTATATCATGTCTAACACAACAATTTAAATTATCTCTGACATACATCGCCACTCCATCACTCTTCCTGTTGACCCTATCAGTATGGAATAGTTTATAACCATGTATGTTGCATTCATAGGGCATTTCTCTATCTTGCAAGTCGAACCAGGTCTCTGTTATACCAATAATATCTATATTACCTGCACTTGCAAGTAATCTTAGCTCATCTATCTTATTTCTTAGACTCCTACTATTTGTATAGTAAACCTTAAGGGAGCTAGTCACTCGTTGCCCTCTACTATCTCTCTTTGTTTGTTGGACAATTGCTTTATCTTTACTAGCAACTTTATTTGGGATATTTTCTTTTAAACATATCCCTGAGGTATCCTGGTTATATCTGCTGTTTTCAACCCTAATACTGCAGCCTGATTGTTTCCCACAGACACCAATACTTCTATAATCTATCAGTTTAAAGTCCTAGACAAGTCATCAATGACCCCCTCAATTGAAATGGCTAATGCAACCACTCCAGCCCCAGAGAGATGAACCCCATCCCTTGCATACATATCATGCTTGCCATAGAATATGTCCCAGTTATCAATGAATGGAATTGCAAGTTCCTTGCAGTACCTGTCTAGCCAGCAATTTATACCAATTGCTCTACACATCCATTCATTGCCCACTCCCCTTCTAGGTAAGATGCTACATATAATAGACCTGACTACATCTATGGCTCCTGTCTCCTGCCATTCCTGATGTCATTTCCACCAGCACTAAGACAGATAATGGGCTTGTTCCCATTGCCTGACATAATAATATCTAACCTGCTTATTATGTCACCACACCACCTACTGGGAGACACACCCTCTGTCTGACCTTTTTATCTCTGTTACAAAAGGCATGGTCCATATGTCTTACCTGAGAATCTCTCACAATCAGAATATTCTTACCTTGATAAGCAGGAGAGTCAGCTGTACCTTTAATCTCACTAACCACTGAAGTACACTCGTCCTGGAAAACAGAGAATCTATTTCCTATCTTCACATCTTCTCTGCTAACCTTCCTTATCATCCTTCTTCCTGAATTGTGAACCACTTGCCACTTAAAGTGGCTGCCACTCTCCAAATCACTGCTGGTAACTTTTTCCTCTTCACCAGCTACCACCATCTCACACTCACTCCCAAACGTATCTAGACGAAGCTTCAGCCTCCTGTTTTCCTCCTGAAGAAGTAGAACCTCCTTCTTCAACACTTTAACCTGAGATTTTAAAACACTACAACAAGCCATGGTGCTAGGTAACACCCCATGTTAATCTCAGACAGCTTAGGACAGGTATGACCACACGTGATGTGACCTCAGCGTACTGAGGTCACATCGATCTCTTCTGGAATATCACTCATACAGAAACAGTACCGATCCTAATACTGATCCTTGTGAAGGTCCACTTGTTACATTTGCCCGTTCTAGCACCTCCTCCCACACACTGATTCACTGTAGTGTACTCCTTTTTATACCTGTCGTCCCATGTTAAATTGCCTGTCTCTTGTAAGGACAGGTGCCATGTGTCTTATTACAGTCCAAGAGTATGTAGTTCATCCATACCTCTACTTCTTGCTTCACTTCTCTTACATTTGCCATCGAGTTTCGGCATTTCTGCGAGACAGAATTTGCCATCTCCAAACCTGTATTTCATGTTATTTATGAAAACTCTTTTCTCCAATTGCTTTTCACTCTCCTGCTGATTAGCCCGGTGGCCTGGTGGCTAAAGCTCCCGCTTCACACACGGAGGGCCCGGGTTCGATTCCCGGCGGGTGGAAACATTTCGACACGTTTCCTTACACCGGTTGTCCTGTTCACCTAGCAGCAAATAGGTACCTGGGTGTTAGTCGACTGGTGTGGGTCGCATCCTGGGGGACAAGATTGAGGACCCCAATGGAAATAAGTTAGACAGTCCTCGATGACGCACTGACTTTCTTGGGTTATCCTGGGTGGCTAATCCTCCGGGGTTAAAAATCCGACCGAAATCTTATCTTATATCTTATCTTACATATTATGCATGCCATTGTTACTGGCTTGATTTTTTATTTTTCCTCACTTTTTACCTCTTCTCGGTTTCAGAGTTACATTCCTATATTCTTGGTCTCTTGCAATTACCCCATAACCAGTGACCTATTGTAAATTTTAGCAACATGTTTGGACAGTGGTTCAGCATATCTTCATAGAATCAGTAGTGACACTTTAACAAGTTCCTTTGCCTTTGATATGTCCATCTCTCTCAAAAGTCTCTTCACCTTTTCCCCTTTTATGTGTACGGTACCCAGGACCAGATGCATCCTTTATTTTCGACTCTCTGGTTCCACCGAGAACACTTTGTTAAATCTTTTGTTCTTTGTAGTGTCACTTGAGCTCTTCTCTTTCCTCCTTAGATTTACGTACTATTTTACTGCTTTTTTTTCTTCTTATATGTTTGTGTATCAATATTGGTTCGGATTTGACTTGTGTTGCAATGTTATTCTCAAACTGGTACTCACTTTCTCTTCTCACACTTATTAATTTCTGTTCCTTCCCCCTTTATCCTATCTTTCGATTTTTATATTTTTTTCCCACAATCTTTAGCCTCGTGTTTTTTCCTCTTTGTATCTTTAATTAAACCTGGGGATATTTTTGTTTTTACCGATACCTCTTCTTCAATTAGATATGGAGTTCTCAGCATAACTTAAATGATGAATCACACGCTCCATCATCTCGTTCGTTGCTCCATCATCTCGTTCGTTGTGTTTCCTTCAGTACTGGATGATTGCTAGCGTCAATACGGGATTAGCATTTTAAAACAATTTGAAAAATGTACAATAGGCTGGTAGATAGCAACTCTCATAGGAGAGAGTTTTCTCCTGTCTGTTCAGTGTGTAATGGAAACCACTTATTTTTTTTATGATCCTGCTGGTATTTCTGATCTTTCTTCCATCTGATGATAGATAAATCTTACAAATATCTACTGGCTTTCAGAATAAGCAATCCATACCTTTACTTGTATGTGTACTTACTATTCGAACTTAATACTGTAATATTTCCTTTAAAAAGTACAAGACCTGGTCTGAGACTAAGCTGTGGGGATGATAATCTTCAGGACCACTAAGAGGTAGATCTTTTTTCTTATTTTTTTTTGCTTTAGCAGTAACAGAAGAACTAGACCCTCGCCACTAAGACGTATTCTGCAGTGTGCCAACTTACCCTTGAAATATGAGATATCATCAAACAGTTCCTCAATTTTATCTGGCTTGAAGACAGGTAGACTTATACTATGGGAAGATGGTTGACTGTCTATTCTGAGAACACGTTGGAACGTCTCCAGCATTGAGTGCTCCAGTGTCTTATTTGATGGCATCACCTGAAAGAATGAGAGCAATGAGCTTCCTGGTAGTCTTAGGTCCTCAATAAAACCAATAAAATAAAATTATTAACTGAGAGTTTTTTTTAACATTTTGCAATTTAATTAATATAATTTATCTTAGAAATAGGTTATTTTGGGCTGATTCATTTAAGCTATAAATTCCACCTTCTCTCTGTCAACAATCCAAAAATGCGAAGTAAATGGAGCGATACATGTGAATAGGATCTGTGGATTTTTTTAACTAATCGAAAACAAAATAATAGGGATATTGTTAATTTCCTAAAATATATATGAAGTGTAAATACTTTATTGCCATAATCACGAAAGCGACGTCCATCTGAAGTTCATGGTAGATAACGTGCTCAGCCTTCCTCTGGATGACTCACAAAAGGAACAAGTTTTACTACCAAGCAGATGTGATCATCAACTTCCCAAATCTCTATTCCCTCCTTCCCATCCTCATCAACAGCGTCCAGTCATAATAGAATCAAAGGCACTTAATACCGACTAACTGACAAGACACTTGTGCAACATCTGTGTATCTTCACAGTGACACATTTCGTCAACAGGAGTTTTATAGTTGATTATAAGACAGGAGAAAGAAAACTTACAGAGAACCAGATAAGCGGAATTAGTAGTAATCACAAGTGAGGGGGTGAGGGGGTTAGTGAAGATCTAATTTCCTTGCCGTGGAAGTAATAGTCAGGTTTGACTTATGTTTAAACAGTAGTAGTAGTAGTCAGTTAGCCATGTAATAAAATCCTGTTAGTTACGAGTGTTGAGAGCTACTCATTTAAACATGTTTAATTTTTATACATTGAATATAAATATGACAAGAGCCACTAGACAGTCTGCGTTGCTCCTCAGGTTTAAATTCGAAAATGATATGCACATTATATACCATTTTCATTGTTCCAGACTATGGAGCTGAACTATTCTCCAGGTTGAGGGAATACCCAATACCCACCTTTAACGATTGATAGACTGATCACATCATCTTAACCTCGCCAATTATCTGCTGTCTCCATTATTATTCAACTCGGTAATTAACTGAGGAAGCCTACCTTGCAGACGAAACGTTTCAGTAATAAAGATACCCAAGTTAGGTCTTTAGGTTTCATTATTTGTGGGCGCTAGTGAAAATGTAATTTATGGGTTATGTAAGTAGTGGTCAGGTTTGACACGAAATTAAGAAGTGGCCCAACGTATAGGAAGTTCTGTTAGTTACGAAGCCTTTGTACTATATTTTCTGTTGTAAGATTTTCATTCTCTATTCATCAGTCATCACAAGCATGACTATGTCCTCGGCAGGCCGGAGGTGGTAGTCAGACCTAGTCACACTAGTGCTCGGGATTCTGTCCAGTGTCGGGTTTTGCCCTGAGAAAAGACGAGGTTATTGAGGTGTGGGGAAGAAAAAGAATCATATAGAACAGTGGAAAGAAGACACCAGCTACCCATCATTGATGTATATAATTACTACATCACACGAGAACATGAAGGCATGCCGCATGCCCGTCATAGGGTGTATGGCACATCGATGGTAGGATTGTAATCATCCATCTTCGGCAGTGGGATGGAACTATCGGGTCCCCATCATAGGACAAATGACCCCAACTTGTACATTACAGATCCTCCTTCAGGAACCAATAATAGGTCTTCATCTGATGAAGATTTGTTTCATGTTATTGCTCTTGAGGATATCATTATTTCCGTATTAGACTGATAAGGTTTCCTGGTGGGCCAGATGCTGAGTGAAAATTCACATTAACATGGCTGGAACAATTCCCCAAAAACCCTCTCTTAGGAGAGGAACTCAATGACAACATTCCAATCCATCTTGGACTATTATCAAATTACTTTCTGGAGTAAGAAGAGTAGAGAAGGCAGAAGATAGTGCCTTCTCTACATTTCTCGCCCCAATTGCAACTTAACGATTGGTCAAAACTGTCCAATTTACAAGGAAGAGAGTTTAAAACAAAAACAAAAGACTAAACATCAAAAGAACATTACAAAAGAACATTGACAGTCATCGAAAGAACTGAATTCCGTTATGTCTCTAAATCCTATTAATTCTTGTCACTCAAACGGGATTTCATAATGTCACTGGAAAAATATCAAGAAACTGAATTGTATATACTCTGATCAACACCAACATCCTCTTTATTATAATTCACAGTGAAGAAGTCATGTATAGGGAATTGAACTATCACTGTGACTCAAACATAATTAGAGACCCTGGCCCCATAGTATAATTAGATATAAGAGGAGGATTCCAGGCTCAGTGAGATTTAGAGCGGCGCAGCCTTCATGTTTTAGTTCTTTAGTATGACTAATCTGAAGGAGAATTAATCGTGTGTAGCTCAAAAATACTGACAGTACAGATGGTCACTGATTGTATAGGACAGTGGTTTGTAGACTCTATCTTCTAGAATTTAATTGATTTGTCACTAATAACTTTAAAGAAGAGACTATTCCATTGCTTCACGAGTTCGTGAAAAATCCTTTGCTATAATTCGTGTCAAAACTCTTCATCAAAGGTCTGGGAGGGACTTAGAACTCGGGTGCTTTGTTACTGTAAAGATGAATGAGGACAGATGATCGTAATATATTTTGCTGCTGCAGGAACCTCTATGAGCAGAACAAAAAAAAACATAGTCGTCGAATATCATTAGCCTTGTATAGTTCTTTCTGTGAACTCTCTCGGGGTAACACACTGCGGATTAACATTAGAAGGATGGCTCTCGCTATCGTTAATAATCCTGAACGTGTTTATCTATATAGTAACAGAATGGCCAACACAATTCAATTATCCTATGGTGTGATCCTTTATCCAAGGATGCTATGTTGTAATCCATTATTTTAAAAAAGGAATAAGATTCCTATCTCAGAGAATATTAACCACAAATATGCAGTATCGATAAGTCAACAGTTGATGCAGATACCCAGCAATGGTAAGCTGGGCATCAGTATCATACATAATAACTATTATCAGTAAGGTAGAGAATGCTTAATCAGTGTTTGTCAGTACCAGAATATCAACGGATTCTTCACTTGTATTCAACGACTGGTTGATTACTGATACCTGATACGAAGCAACAACACTGGTATGCCAGTTATAGTGTGGTACATAGTCTGTGGTACGACCATTGAGTTATAGTGTGGTACACAGTCTGTGGAACGACCATTGAGTTATAGTGTGGTACATAGTCTGTGGTACGACCATTGAGTTATAGTGTGGTACATAGTCTGTGGAACGACCATTGAGTTATAGTGTGGTACATAGTCTGTGGTACGACCATTGAGTTATAGTGTAGTACATAGTCTGTGGTACGACCATTGAGTTATAGTGTGGTACGTAGTCTGTGGTACGACCATTGAGTTACAGTGTGGTACATAGTCTGTGGTACGAACATTGAGTTATAGTGTGGTACGTAGTCTGTGGTACGACCATTGAGTTATAGTGTGGTACGTAGTCTGTGGTACGACCATTGAGTTATAGTGTGGTACGTAGTCTGTGGTACGACCATTGAGTTATAGTGTGGTACGTAGTCTGTGGTACGACATTGAGTTATAGTGTGGTACGTAGTCTGTGGTACGACCATTGAGTTACAGTGTGGTACGTAGTCTGTGGTACGACCATTGAGTTATAGTGGGGTACGTAGTCTGTGGTACGACCATTGAGTTATAGTGTGGTACATAGTCTGTGGTACGATCACTGAGTTATAGTGTGGTACGTAGTCTGTGGTACGACCATTGAGTTATAGTGTGGTACGTAGCCTGTGGTACGACCATTGAGTTATAGTGTGGTACATAGTCTGTGGTACGACCATTGAGTTACAGTGTGGTACGTAGTCTGTGGTACGACCATTGAGTTATAGTGTGGTACATAGTCTGTGGAACGACCACTGAGTTATAGTGTGGTACGTAGTCTGTGGTACGACCATTGAGTTATAGTGTGGTACATAGTCTGTGGTACGACCACTGAGTTATAGTGTAGTACATAGTCTGTGGTACGACCATTGAGTTATGGTGTGGTACATAGTCTGTGGAACGACCATTGAGTTATAGTGTGGTACATAGTCTGTGGTACGACCATTGAGTTATAGTGTGGTACATAGTCTGTGGAACGACCATTGAGTTATAGTGTGGTACATAGTCTGTGGTACGACCATTGAGTTTATAGTGTGGTTACATAGTCTGTGGAACGACCATTGAGTTATAGTGTTGTACATAGTCTGTGGTACGACCATTGAGTTATACTGTGGTACGTAGTCCGTGGTACGACCATTGAGTTACAGTGTGGTACATAGTCTGTGGTACGACCATTGAGTTATAGTGTGGTACGATGTCTGTGGTACGACCATTGAGTTATAGTGTGGTACGTAGTCTGTGGTACGACCATTTAGTTATAGTGTGGTACGTAGTCTGTGGTACGACCATTGAGTTATAGTGTGGTACGTAGTCCGTGGTACGACCATTGAGTTATAGTGTAGTACATAGTCTGTGGAACGACCATTGAGTTATTGTGTAGTACATAGTCTGTGGTACGACCATTGAGTTATAGTGTAGTACATAGTCTGTGGAACGACCATTGAGTTATAGTGTGGTACATAGTCTGTGGTACGACCATTGAGTTATTGTGTAGTACATAGTCTGTGGTACGACCATTGAGTTATAGTGTGGTACACAGTCTGTGGTACGACCATTGAGTTATAGTGTAGTACATAGTCTGTGGTACGACCATTGAGTTATAGAGTTGTACATAGTCTGTGGTACGACCATTGAGTTATAGTGTAGTACATAGTCTGTGGTACGACCATTGAGTTATAGTGTAGTACATAGTCTGTGGTACGACCATTGAGTTATAGTGTAGTACATAGTCTGTGGTACGACCTTGAGTGATAGTGTAGTACATAGTCTGTGGTACGACCATTGAGTTATAGTGTAGTACATAGTCTGTGGTACGACCATTGAGTTATAGTGTAGTACATAGTCTGTGGTACGACCATTGAGTTATAGTGTAGTACATAGTCTGTGGTACGACCATTGAGTTATAGTGTAGTACATAGTCTGTGGTACGACCATTGAGTTATAGTGTAGTACATAGTCTGTGGTACGACCATTGAGTTATAGTGTAGTATATAGTCTATGGTACGACCATTGAGTTATAGTGTGGTACATAGTCTGTGGTACGACCATTAAGTTATAGTGTAGTACATAGTCTGTGGTACGACCATTGAGTTATAGTGTAGTACATAGTCTGTGGTACGACCATTGAGTTATAGTGTAGTACATAGTCTGTGTACGACCATTGAGTTATAGTGTAGTACATAGTCTGTGGTACGACCATTGAGTATTAGTGTAGTACATAGTCTGTGGTACGACCATTGAGTTATAGTGTAGTACATAGTCTGTGGTACGACCATTGAGTTATAGTGTAGTACATAGTCTGTGGTACGACCATTGAGTTATAGTGTAGTACATAGTCTGTGGTACGACCATTGAGTTATAGTGTAGTACATAGTCTGTGGTACGACCATTGAGTTATAGTGTAGTATATAGTCTATGGTACGACCATTGAGTTATAGTGTGGTACATAGTCTGTGGTACGACCATTAAGTTATAGTGTAGTACATAGTCTGTGGTACGACCATTGAGTTATAGTGTAGTACATAGTCTGTGGTACGACCATTGAGTTATAGTGTGGTACATAGTCTGTGGTACGACCATTGAGTTATAGTGTAGTATATAGTCTATGGTACGACCATTGAGTTATAGTGTAGTACATAGTCTGTGGTACGACCATTAAGTTATAGTGTGGTACATAGTCTGTGGTACGACCATTGAGTTATAGTGTAGTACATAGTCTGTGGTACGACCATTAAGTTATAGTGTGGTACATAGTCTGTGGTACGACCATTGAGTTATAGTGTGGTACATAGTCTGTGGTACGACCATTGAGTTATAGTGTGGTACATAGTCTGTGGTACGACCATTGAGTTATAGTGTGGTACATAGTCTGTGGTACGACCATTGAGTTATAGTGTGGTACATAGTCTGTGGTACGACCATTGAGTTATAGTGTGGTACATAGTCTGTGGTACGACCATTGAGTTATAGTGTGGTACATAGTCTATGGTACGACCATTGAGTTATAGTGTAGTACATAGTCTGTGGTACGACCATTGAGTTATAGTGTGGTACATAGTCTGTGGTACGACCATTGAGTTATAGTGTGGTACATAGTCTGTGGTACGACCATTGAGTTATAGTGTGGTACATAGTGTGTGGTACGACCATTGAGTTATAGTGTGGTACATAGTCTGTGGTACGACCATTGAGTTATAGTGTAGTACATAGTCTGTGGTACGACCATTGAGTTATAGTGTGGTACATAGTCTGTGGTACGACCATTGAGTTATAGTGTGGTACATAGTGTGTGGTACGACCATTGAGTTATAGTGTGGTACATAGTCTGTGGTACGACCATTGAGTTATAGTGTGGTACATAGTCTGTGGTACGACCATTGAGTTATAGTGTGGTACATAGTGTGTGGTACGACCATTTGAGTTATAGTGTGGTACATAGTCTGTGGTACGACCATTGAGTTATAGTGTGGTACATAGTCTGTGGTACGACCATTGAGTTATAGTGTGGTACATAGTCTGTGGTACGACCATTGAGTTATAGTGTGGTACATAGTGTGTGGTACGACCATTGAGTTATAGTGTGGTACATAGTCTGTGTACGACCATTGAGTTATAGTGTGGTACATAGTCTGTGGTACGACCATTGAGTTATAGTGTGGTACATAGTGTGTGGTACGACCATTGAGTTATAGTGTGGTACATAGTCTGTGGTACGACCATTGAGTTATAGTGTGGTACATAGTCTGTGGTACGACCATTGAGTTATAGTGTAGTACATAGTCTGTGGTACGACCATTGAGTTATAGTGTGGTACATAGTCTGTGGTACGACCATTGAGTTATAGTGTGGTACATAGTGTGTGGTACGACCATTGAGTTATAGTGTGGTACATAGTCTGTGGTACGACCATTGAGTTATAGTGTGGTACATAGTCTGTGGTACGACCATTGAGTTATAGTGTGGTACATAGTGTGTGGTACGACCATTGAGTTATAGTGTGGTACATAATGTGCGCTGTCAAAATTTGGTAATAGCGTAATAAGAAATCTGAGCTATTGAAAACTAGTCACAGTATGGTAGAAAGTCTGAGCTGTTGAAAGTTAGTTATACTGTAATAAAAAGTCTGAGGCGTTGAAAGCTAGTCATAAGGTAGTCAGTCTGAGGTAATGATAGGCGATAAAAGGCGTGGATATCGGTTAATTATATCAAAGTATATAAGATAAGATAATTTTTCGTTCGGATTTCTAACCCCGGAGGGTTAGCCACCCAGGATAACCCAAGAAAGTCAGTGCGTCATCGAGGACTGTCTAACTTATTTCCATTGGGGTCCTTAATCTTGTCCCCCAGGATGCGACCCACACCAGTCGACTAACACCCAGGTACCTATTTGCTGCTAGGTGAACAGGACAACCGGTGTAAGGAAACGTGTCGAAATGTTTCCACCCGCCGGGAATCGAACCCGGGCCCTCCGTGTGTGAAGCGGGAGCTTTAGCCACCAGGCCACCGGGCCACCACCACCATATGATGATCTTGGTTTAAGTATCTCTCCCATCCAGCGAGTTAAACCCGTTTATCTGCCGTCAATCCTACTGCATTTACTGATTCACTAATAAATGTTATAATCTGTTTTTGAATTGCTAAGTGTAGAATTTAAAACACCTGCACACTACCTATACACAGTAACTATCTACATGCAGTTACTATCTACACGCAGTATCTGCATTGATTAACTATAAACAGAGAAACTACCTACACACAGTAAGTTTTACATACTTGTGTCCTTTTGTCTAACATATTGTCAGTAATTCTACCAACTTTAATACACTAAGTAACTACCTACACTAGTAAATATTTACACTTAGTAAATAACTTCAATCAGTAACTGCTCACATTCAGCGATTACCTGAACCCAGTTACTACAGAGCTTCACCAGGAGTCACAAGTACTGTAAAGTAAAAGGACACAAGTGCATCTAATGTGACATTTTTATTGTGGCAACGTTTTGCTCTCCAGGAGCTTTATCAAGCCGTTAAAGCTCCTGGATAAAGCTCCTGGAAAGCGAAACGTTGCCATAATAAAAATGTCACATTAGTTGGTAATTCTACCAACTTTATTACAGTCACAAGTACTGTACATAAAGACAACTACAGCAACAGGCACGATAAAAGCACAATCCATCATCTACATACCTTCCCTAACATGCACATCACAGGTACAGTACATCACTAAACTGGAGAAATGGTCTGGTGATACCGACAAGATGTGGAAAAAGACACTTATGTGCAGTTCAGGACATTTATTACGGGAAACGTTTCGCCACGAGCTGCTTCTTCAGTCAGTAGTTAGGTGGAGTGTCGCTTAGGTAGTAGTAGTAGTGGAACTAATGAAGATTGAGACACTTACGCAACGTATGGGAATCTTTATTGAGTAAACGTTTCTCCACACAGTGGCTTCATCAGTCCAATACAAAGCAGTGAGGAGGAGTTTGAGGTAATCAGTCCCTCAGCCTGGAGTCGATGTGTTCAGTCCATCAGTTTTGTTAAAAGTGCAGCATAGGCTGAGGGACTGATTACCTCAAACTCCTCTCTCTGCTGTGTATTGGACTGATGAAGCCACTGTGTGGAGAAACGATTCCTCAATAAAGAGTCCCATATGTTGCATAAGTGTCTCAATCTTCAACTTGTCGGTTTTTAAACCATTTATCACACAGTGGAACTAATGTTATCTCAGTATTAGGACTGAAGAAGTCACTCGTGGAGAAACGTTTCCTTTGACAAGTGTCCTGAACTGTACATAAGTATCTTTTTCCACATCACTAAGTTAGCTACACTGTCATGCACCATGCAAGTTAGGAACGAGTTTTCCCGTCATGCAAAATTCTTCCCCACCATGCAAGATTTGGTTTAGAATTTGGTTTAGCAAACACTAGGAATTATTTATTAGAAAGTGTTTCAGTCCTGGGACCTTGATCACTTCTGTAATCCAAATATGACACACGTGCAACATGCATGATACAAGTGCTGCTGTTTACCAACATAGCTAACTGAGATGAGATGCAGGTAAGTAGCAAAGCCTTCGCTTAGCCACAAGTTGTTCCACCATCGAGGGGTAACTAGGTTGCCAAACCACTGGTGGGCTATCTCATGCGCCTGCAGCGACACAACTCTTTCCTTGTGGTCCTCGTTGTCTTCTTCTGGCTCGTACAACATCATTCTTTCCCTATCCAGAAACAAAAATTAGTTTATATATGTCATGCCGAATTGGTAAAACTTGCGATTTTGGCTTAAATTGTAGCAACACTCTTCTTGCCTTACAAGGCAAGCGGAAATTTGTGTATGCAGTAATTTAGCAAAAATCATTCTGAGCCTATCGAAAGAAATATATTTCGTTGTGTTTGTTTATTTTTAAATTATTGTAAACTTACCTAAAATATATTTAGTTGAATTAGGCTAAATTAAATTCCACTTGTTATAATAAGGTTAGGTAAATTGTCTAAGGTTCTTTAGGTGCAAAATTATTAATTTTTACATTAACATAAATGAAAAAAATATAACCTTAAACATATAAAAGAAAATTTTAGAAAGAACTTAATTTTAAAAGAGTTCTTGCTAATTGACCAGTCTTACGTGTACGGCACGACACAAACACACACACACACACACACACACACACACACACACACACACACACACACACACACACACACACACACACACACACACACACACACACACAAAGTCATGAAGATTTTGGAAGGGCAAAGAAGGCCGCAGACGGAGTACAGTCTAGGGGGTCAGAGACTACAAACCTCACTCAAGGAAAAAGATCTTGGGGTGAGTATAACACCAGGCACATCTCCTGAAGCGCACATCAACCAAATAACTGCTGCAGCATATGGGCGCCTAGCAAACCTCAGAACAGCATTCCGACATCTTAATAAGGAATCATTCAGGACCCTGTACACCGTGTATGTTAGGCCCATATTGGAGTATGCGGCACCAGTTTGGAACCCACACCTAGCCAAGCACGTGAAGAAACTAGAGAAAGTGCAAAGGTTTGCAACAAGACTAGTCCCAGAGCTAAGAGGTATGTCCTACGAGGAGAGGTTAAGGGAAATCAACCTGACGACACTGGAGGACAGGAGAGATAGGGGGGACATGATAACGACATACAAAATACTGAGAGGAATTGACAAGGTGGACAAAGACAGGATGTTCCAGAGATTGGACACAGTAACAAGGGGACACAGTTGGAAGCTGAAGACACAGATGAATCACAGGGATGTTAGGAAGTATTTCTTCAGCCACAGAGTAGTCAGTAAGTGGAATAGTTTGGGAAGCGATGTAGTGGAGGCAGGATCCATACATAGCTTTAAGCAGAGGTATGATAAAGCTCACGGCTCAGGGAGAGTGACCTAGTAGCGATCAGTGAAGAGGCGGGGCCAGGAGCTCGGACTCGACCCCCGCAACCTCAACTAGGTGAGTACCACTAGGTGAGTACACACACACACACACACACACACGTAAAGAAACTAGAGAACGTGCAAAGGTTCGCATCAAGAATAGTCCCAGAGCAAAGAGGTATGTCCTACGAGGAGAGGTTAAGGGAAATCAACCTGACGACACTGGAGGACAGGAGAGGTAAGGGAGACATGATAACGACATACAAAATACTGAGAGGAATTGACAAGGTGGACAAAAACAGGATGTTCCAGAGATGGGACACAGCAACAAGGGGACACAGTTGGAAGTTGAAGACACAGATGAATCACAGGGATGTTAGGAAGTATTTCTTCAGCCACAGAGTAGTCAGGAAGTGGAATAGTTTGGGAAGCGATGTAGTTGAGGCAGGATCAATACATAGCTTTAAGCACAGTCATGATAAAGCTCACGGTTCAAGGAGAGTGACCTAGTAGTGACCAGAGAAGAGGCAGGGCCAGGAGCTTGAAGTCGAACCTGCAACCTCAACTAGGTGAGTACAACTAGGTGAGTACGCACACACCCACACACACACACACACACACACACACGCACGCACACACACACACACACCACACACACACACAAACAAAACCCCACAAAAAAAAAAAAAAAAAAAAAAAAAAAAAAATGGGTGGCCCTAGAGGACGGAAAACCAGAGATCTGGTAGACGAACCAGGGAGGAAAGACGGGGAGTTAGAGCTCCAAAAAAGGGAGGAAGAGTGGGGAAGGGAAGATAGTAGAGCTTGGTAAAAAATGGAGGGCAGATAGCTGAAGAGTGCAGAAGGGGGAAGTACAGTCTTAGAAAGCAGAAGCTAGGATACAGTGCTTAGAAGAGAAACTGCAAAGCCTGAAACAGATTAGAGAGACAAATTACAATTCAGATGTGACATCAGGAAATTTAATGTCAGGCGCAGACAAGGACGGAAAAGCAACAACGAGAACATGACGTACACGAAGGCCCTATCAGATCCACGTGGGCCGGGGAAAAGACGAGGAGCACACTAAGATCAAATACAGGTCAAAAGACAATAAAGGGTATGCTATATGCAGAGATTCTAACAGCCAACTGCAGTAGAAAGGGGGACAGCTGGTCATGAAAGACAGTTCACTGAGAATAGAAGTTTCAGATATGACAGGGATTGAAGGCAAGAACATGTCAATGGAAGGAAATAAAATGCCTCAGAGGAAGCAGGTGGAGACTCAGTGGGAGGAGGAAAGGGCGAGGTCAGTTTTTGTGTACGGGCTCCAAGAAGCCAAGGGGGACAACTTTGGGAAGAAATAAAACAGGAGGAGAAAAAAATGATTGAAGGCATCATGAAAACAATAGGTGAGGGCGATATGACCCAGGTGACAAATTTTCAGAGAATTGGGTGGTTTGCGAGTGGAAGGATACGGCCTGTCAGAGAAACTTTCAAGGAAGAATCAGTTCGAACCAGGATTCTGCAAGAGAAAGCAAGACTGAGGGACAAACAGGGGTACCAAAGAGTATACCTCGACCGCGACAGAACACAAGAAGAAAGGATACACTAAAAGGGAGAGGGTACAGAGACGCAAGGGGGAACGAGAGGCAATGACGAAAATGAGCGGGACCCAAACAGGAGGAAGGGCAAACACACCCCACAGAATCTCCCACCAAAAGACTCCAACCGCGACATTCCAATGCAACTGAGCAACCTATACTACAACCCACTCACTGTTCCCTCTGCCACCAACCCCCATATCAAAAACCTCACCCCAACAGCTGTCCCTTTGGGCATTCTGACCCCACCCCCATCATCACAAACCCACCAACACCACAGCCCCCATATAGGCCCCCCACCAAGGCTCTCGCTCCCCCAACCCCCAATATTCTTGCATGACCACAATGATAGAAAAGAAACTGAAAGTTTGGTACACAAACGCGGAGGGAAATAATGAATAAACATGAGGAGGGGAACGAAAGAATCAGTGAAAAATCCCCCAGACATCATAGCACCCACAGAAAAAAAACTCGCTGAGACAATAACAGACACAATCTTCCCAACGGGATATCAGATCCTGAGGAAAGATAGAAGGAGTAGAGGGGGGGGAGGGTTGCACTGCTCATAAAAAAACCGATGGGGATTTGAGGAAAGGGAAAGGGCCCATGGACATGATTGGAGAAAGAGACTACATTGTAGGTACAATTCATCTGGAAAAACATAAAGTAGTCATTGGAGTGATGTATAACCCACCACAGAACTGCAGGAGGCCAAGAGAGGAGTACGAAGAAAACAACAGGGTGATGGTGGACACACTGCTGAGGTGGCAAGAAGAGCTCACTCGAGGAGAAGCAAAGTTACTGGAAAATGGGCGATTTCCAACCACAGGGAGATCGACTGGGAAAACCTGAGCCACATGGGGTCCCGAAACATGGAGAGCCAAGATGATGGATGTGGTACTTGAAAACCTCATGCATCAACATGTCAGGGACACAACCAAGAGAGAGGGGAGGATGAGCCGCAAGACTGGATCTTGTTTTTCACCCTGAGCAGTTCAGACATTGAAGACATCACTTACGAGAGGCCCTTTGGGAGCTAGTGATCACGTGGTTCTGAGTTTGATTATATAGTAGAGTTACAAGTGGAGAAGGTAACAGGAACTGAAGGGGACAGGCCAAAGTATAAAAGGGGGGACACACGGGTATGAGAAACTTCCTGCAGGGGGTTCAGTGGGACAGGAAATGGTAGGAAAATCAGTAAACGAGATGATGGAATATGTGGCAACAAAGTGCAAGGAGGCAGAGGAAAGTTTTGCCCCCCAAAGGGGAAACAGAAAAATAGGAGACCAAAACGAGTCCTGGTTTACCCAAGGTGTGGGGAGGCAAAAACTAATGCACAGAGAATGGAAAAGGTACAGGAGGCATAGGACCCAGGAAAACAAGGAGATTAAGTAGAAGAGCCAGAAACGAGTATGCACAGATAAGAGGGAGGCCCAGCGACAGTATGAAAACGACATAGCATCGAAAGTCAAATCTGACCCGAAACTGCTGTTAGCCACATTAGGGGGAAGACAACAGTCAAGGACCAGGGGATAAGGCTGAGGAAAGAAGGTGGAGAACTCACAGAAAAAGATCAAGAGTATGTGAGGAGCTCAACACAAGATTTAAGGGAAATATTTACAGTAGAGACAGGAAGGACTCTGGGGGGACAGACCAGATGGGGACACCAGCAAGGAATACACCAACAAGGGGTTGGACGACATACATACAGATGAGGAGGAGGTGAAGAACTGCTAAGGGACATCGAACCTCAAAGGCAATGGGACCGGACAACATCTCCCCGTGGGTCCTTTGAGAGGGAGCAGATAAGTTGTGCTGCCACTTACCACAATCTTCAACACGTCCCTGGAAACTGGGCAACTACCTGAGGTATGGAAGACGGGAAATGTAGTTCCCATTTTTAAAAAGGAGACAGAAAAGAGGCACTTAACTATAGACCTGTGTCATTGACGTGTATAGTATGCAAAATTATGGAGAAGATTATCAGGAGGAGAGTGGTGGAGCACCCGGAACTGAACAAGAGTATAAATGCCAACCAGCACGGATTCACGGAAGGCAAATCCGTGTCACAAACCTTCTGGAGTTTTTAGATAAAAAACAGAAGTAAGACACGAGAGAGAGGGGAGGGTTGATTGCATCTTCTTGGACTGCAAGAAGGGCCCTTTTACACAGTTCCTCCCCAAGAGATTAGTGCAGAAGCTAGAGGCATCAGGCGCATATAACAGGAAGGCACTGCAAATGGATCAGAGAATACCTGACAGGGAGGCAACAACGAGTCATGGTACTAATGATGTATCACAGTGGGCACCTGTGACGAGCGGGGTCCCACAGGGGTCGGTCCTAGGACCATGCTATTTTTTGGGATATGTGAACGACATGATGGAAGGTTAGACTCAGAATGTCCCTGTTTGCAGATGATATGAAGTTAATGAGGAATTTAAAATCTGATGAGGACCAGGCAGGACTTCAAAGAAAACCTGGACAGACTGGACACCTGGTCCAGCAAATGGCTTCTCGAATTTAATCCTGCCAAATGCAAAGTCATGAAGATAGGGGAAGGGCACAGAAGACCACAGACAGAGTATAGGCTAGGTGGCCAAAAACTGCAAAACCTCACTCAAGGAGAAAGATCTTGGGGTGAGTATAAACACCGAGCATGTCTCCGAAGCACACATCAATCAGATAACTGCTGCAAACATATGGGCGCCTGGCAACCTGAGAACAGCATTCCGATACCTTAGTAAGGGAAACGTTCAAGACACTGTAAAACCGTGTAAAGTCAGGCCCATACTGGAGTATGCAGCACCTGTTTGGAAACCCGCACTTGATAAAGCCGTCAAGAAACTAGAGAAATTACAAAGGTTTTGCCACAAGGTTAGTTCCAGAGCTAAGGGGAATGTCCTATAAAAAAAGATTAAGGAAATCGGCCTGACGACACTGGAGGACAGGAGGGTCAGGGAGACATGATAACGACATATAAAATACTGCGTGGAATAGACAAGGTGGACAAAGACAGGATGTTCCAGGAGGGGACACAGAAACAAGAGGGCCCCAATTGGAAGTTGAAGACACAAATGAGTCAGAAGGATATTAGGAAGTATTTTTCAGTCCCTAGAGTTTGTAAGGCAGTGGAATAGCCTAGAAAATGACGTAGTGGAGGCAGGAACCATACACAGTTTTAAGACGAGGTTTGATAAGCTCTGGAGCAGGGAGAGAGAGGGCCCAGTAGCAACCGGTGAAGAGGGGGGGCCAGGAGCTAAGACTCGACCCCTGCAAAACCCCAAATAGGTGAGTACACACCACACACCCACACCACACACACACACACACAAAACATCATATACATATATATATATATATTATATATAAAAAATATATATTTTATATATATATATAAAATATATATATAATATATATATATATAATATATAGATAGATAGATATTTGATATATGGAACTTAAGGACTGTTAAGAGTATGTTGACCAATAATTCCCCGTTACACTGTGTTGGTGGTGTTTACAGGACTTTGTGCCATTGCTACAACTTATCTTTTGTTGGGCAGATGGGCAAACCTCTAGATGTCAGAATAACACAACATCTATATTCAGTAAGAATAGCTCAGGAATCAAATGGGATATTCAACCACACACGAGTTTGCAAAATCTCTGGTAAATGGTAGTAAGCCAAGGTCTTAGTTCCATGTACTTCATGGCTAGAAAGAAATATTTTAGAATCGGCAGTTATAAAACATGATAAACATTCATTATACGATGATAGTCGCACATTATTCAAGTTCGAGGTTGTTGTGCATAGCCTAAAACCGTGTTCATATACGAATGCCCTGGATTGTCTTAAGTATCGTTCCACTCCAAGGAATTAGGGTCTGCTTCCCTGCCATCTTACCTGGAGTTTACCTGGAGAAGGTAAACTACAGAAACTCAAGACTTATCGCCACAGAAGACAACACTCAATACCGAAGAATCCTGGAATCATCACTTATTTCTATATCCGACAACTTCAACCAGAATAGTGGCTTCTATAACATAGCTGAACCACTTGCCAAGAAACTTCTTCATCGCTATCCCACATAAGAACACTGTAGAAGGTCTGCTCACAAACTTATCCAATCTCCTTTCCAAGCTACCCAAGTTTTTAGACTCTATAACCCCACTCGGTACATCATCAGATGCAGCATTCTTCACCTGACCTCAGCCGGACTATAAATACTCGCGTTCCTTCCACCCCAGGTAGTTCTGTTTGTGACTTGAAAAAGCCCACTGTGTGGGCGAAACGTAGTCAATAAAGGATCACATTATACTGCATTTGTGTTTATATTGCCATTGTGTCGGTATTTTATACCATTTATTTCCAGAGAATCATGGGCTTGGCGTCCCTAGTTTTGAAGGTTCTTATTATCCATCCTATCATTTTCCTAGCAGATGAGGTAGATACATTGTTGTGGTATTTGAAGGCGAGATCCTTTAACAGTATCACTCACATGCACTGCACATTACCTTTCCACTCGTATGCCCTGATACATTTTTAATTTCCTCGAGTTTCCCATATCTGAGTAGTTGAAATTTCTCCTCATTAAACTTCATATTGTTTTGAGAGGCCCATTCGAATTTTTGGTTGATGGGCGCTGGGAGTCTCATAAGAACATAAGAAAGAAGGAACACTACAACAGGTCTACTGACCCATGCGAAGCAGGTCCATCCCACCCCCGGCTTAGAACAATGACCACCTACTCAGGTTACTTCCACTTAATAGAGGAACACGGCATCAGACCTGGTAGCACAAGCTAGTCAGGTCCAACTCACACCCACTCATATGTTTATCCAACCTATTTTTAAAACTACACAAGGTCTTAGCTTCTATGTCGGTACTAGGGAGTTTGTTTCACTCATCCACAACTTTATTACCAAACCAGTGCTTCCCTATGTCCTTCCTGAATCTGTACTTTTCCAACTTGAAACCATTGCTGCGAGTCCTGTTTTGGCTGGATATTTTCAGCACGCTATTTACATCCCCTTTATTTATTACTGTTTTCCATTTATACACCTCAATCATATCCCCTCTAATTCTACGCCTTTCTAGAGAGTGCAGATTCAGGGCCCTCAGTCTATCCTCATGGGGAAGATTTCTGATACATGGTAACAGCTTTGATATCCTCCTCTGTAAGTTTTCCAGTGCGTTTATACCCATTCTGTAATACGGTGACCAGAACTGTGCAGCATAGTCTAAATGAGGCCTAACCAAGGATAAATAGAGTTGAAGAATAACCTGAGAACTTCTATTATTAATACTTC
Source organism: Cherax quadricarinatus (assembly GCF_026875155.1). NCBI lineage: Eukaryota > Metazoa > Arthropoda > Malacostraca > Decapoda > Parastacidae > Cherax > Cherax quadricarinatus. The sequence goes on along the minus strand of NC_069474.1, from coordinate 9,883,482 downwards.
TTGATATGAAGCCAAAGATTCTGTTAACTTTACTGCGAACACTTATGCACTGTTGTCTTGGTTTCAGATTACTGCAAACCAGAACTCCTAAATCCTTTTTGCAATCAGTAGTATTAAGATTTTCACTATTCAGTTTATAACTGACATAGTTATTGTCCTGTACAACATTTAGAAATTTGCATTTGTCTATATTAAACTACATCTGCCACTTCGACAATTGCATCAGTCTATTCAAATCATCCTGGAGTGCACTAATGTCCTCATTAGAAAGAATTGGACTGCCTATTTTGGTGTCATCAGCAAATTTGCTTATGTCGCTATTTATTCCCACATCTATGCCGTTCATGAAAATTTTGAAAAACAACGGGCCCAACACTGACCCCTGAGGAACACCACTTGTGACGTGCCCCCATTCTGATTTCTCCCCCTTTATGCAAACTTTCTGCTGCCTATTTGTCAGCCATGCCTCTACCCAGGAAAAAATTTCTCCTCCTATTCCGTGTGCCTCTGATGTGGAACTCTATCGAAAGCCTTACTGAAGTCCATATACACAATATCATATTCAATACCATGATCTACCTCCTCAAACACCTTAGCGACAAATGTTAGTAAATTCGTAAGAACGGAACGCCCCTTAGTAAAACCGTGTTGAGATTCATTTATCAATTTATGCCTTTCGAGATGGCTATGATTTGCCTCGGCAATTATTGATTCCATAAATTTTCCCACTATGGAGGTAAGGCTTATTGATCTATAGTTCAAAGCTAATGACATGTCACCTGCCTTGTAAATAGGTATTACATTTGCCATTTTCCACTTATCAGGCACTATGCCAGTTTGTTGCGACATGCTGAAAAGATTAGCCAAAGGTATGCTAAGTTTCTCTTTACATTCCTTTAAAACCCTTGCAAATAATTCATCAGGGTCTGGGGATTTGATAGGTTTTAATTTCTCTATTTGCCTGAGGACCATGTCACTAGTTACCGCAATCGTACATAGTTTATTATCGTCCAGATCTACATAATTTATTATTTCTGAAATTTCGCTAGTGTCTTCATGAGTAAAAACTGAGAGGAAGTGAGTATTGAAAATTTCACACATATCCTTATCACTTTCAGTGATCTGACCTGAGTTACTCTTAAGTGGGCCTATCTTGTCCCTAATCTTACTTCTGTGTACCTGAAAGAACCCTTTTGGGTTAGTCTTCGAATCTCTTGGGACCTTTAGCCTCATTATCTTTTTTTGCTTTTCTTATTCCTCTTTTTTATTTCTCTCTTTAATTAAATATATTATTTCTTAATGGCTCATCCCTTCTTTTGATACGCCTATATATGCTTCTCTTTTGATCAATGAGATGTTTTAATCTATTCATCCATTTGGGATCATTTTTGTTAAATCTAATTTCCCTACTCGGAACAAACGTTGTCCGAGCAGCTAGAACTATGCTCTGAAACATGTCATATTGGCAACCTCCACCAGCTACCTGACCCAAAGCGAGATCATCCCAATATAGCCCATTCAGGTAATTTTTTAGTCCCATGAAATCGGCCATGCGGAAGTCTGGGACAGAGACTTGATTGCAGTTTACTGGGTAATTCCATAATATATTGAAACTAAGTAATTTGTGATCACTTTCCCCATGGTCATCACTAACCTAAAGATTATTAATTAGTGAGTCTTTGTTGGGAAGAACCAAGTCAAGTAGATTGTCTCCTCTAGTTGGTTCTGTCACAAACTGTTTTAAAGATCAATCCCAAACCGTATCAAGAAAGTCACTAGACTAAAGATTTCCTGTGAAATTGTTCCAATCTCCCATTATCACAACATTTTCATATAGTGATGCCTTATGAATTTCGTCCCATAGTAGCTTACTGTACTCCCTCTCAAGGTTTGAGAGCCTATAAATCACTCCCAAAATTAATTTTTCATACCCCTCAAGAAACTGTAGCCAAACAGATTCTGTGTCTTTAAATTATCTCTGACATACATCACCACTCGACCACCCTTCCCGGTGACTCTATCAGTGTGAAATAGTTTATAACCCTGAATGCTGCATTCACAAGGCATTCTGTATCCTTCAAGTTGAATCAGGTCTCTGTCATAGCAATAATATCTATATTGGTAGATAAGACACGTAGGCAACATTTATTCAACTTTATTCCGAAACGTTTCGCCTACACAGTAGGCTTCTTCAGTCGAGTACAGAAAGTAGGCAGGAGCAGTAGAGATATGAAGACGATGTAATCAGTCCATCACCCTTGAAGTCGTAGATTTGAGGTTGTCAGTTCCTCAGCCTGGAGAAGTTCTGCTCCAAAGTCTGGAACTAACTCCCAGTGGCTACATTCTCACTACTACTACTCTGCACCTCTCCTTCCGACAGTATTTAAGTCTCAACACTGTCTCTTGTTCTTCAGTTAGTTCCAGACTTTGGAACAGAACTTCTCCAGACTGAGGGACTGACAATCTCAAATCTACGACTTCAAGGGTGATGGACTGATTACATCGTCTTCACATCTCTACTGCTCCTGCCTACTTTCTGTACTCGACTGAAGAAGCCTACTGTGTAGGCGAAACGTTTCGGAATAAAGTTGCCTAAATGTTGCCTATGTGTCTTATCTACCAACCTGTCGGTATTGTATACCATTTGATAATCACAATATCTACATTACCTGCACTTGCAAGTAATCTTAACTGTGTCTTCGATGGAGGTCACTGCCATCATGGTAATCCGGATATCATCCGCAAAGGAAGACACGGAGTTATGGCTTACATCTCTATGTCAGAAATGAGGATGAGGAATAGAATGGGAGCGAGTACTGTGACTTGTGGAACAGAGCTTTTTACCGTGGCTGCCTGGAGCTTTATTCTGTTTACTGTTACTCTTTGTATTCTATTTGTCAGGAAGTTATAGATCCGTCTACCAACTTTTCCTGTTATTCCTTTATCACGCATTTTGTGTGCTATTACACCATGGTCACACTTGTTTAAAGCTTTTGCAAAATCTGTGTATACTACATCTGTATTTTGTTTATCCTCTACACAGCATCCAGGACCTTGTCATAGTGGTCCAGTGGCTGGGACAGGCAGAAGCGACTTGCTCTAAACCCGTGTTGCCCTGGGTTGTGTAACTGATGGGTATCTAGGCTATCTTGCTTCTTATAGCCCTCTCAAAGATTTTTATGATATGGGATGTTAGTGCTATCGGCCTGTAGTTCTTTGCAATTGCTTTACTGCCACCTTTGTGGAGTGGGGCTGTCTGTTGTTTTTAGTGTGTGTGGGATGACCCCTGTGTCCATGCTCCCTCAACATAAAATGCTGAAGGCACGTGATAGGAGCTTCTTGCAATTCTTGATGAACACAGAGTTCCATGAGTCTGGGCCTGGGGCAGAATGCATGGGCATGTCATTTATTGCCTCTTCAAAATCTTGTGGAATTAGAATAATATCCAAGATTTTTGAAATGACCAAATTTTGGGTCTCGTTCATAAAGAATTCATTTGGATTGTCAACCCAAAGTCTGGGCAGCGGCTCGCTGAACACTGAGTCATACTGGGACTTTAGTATCTCACTCATTTCTTGGCTATCATCTGTGTTTGTCCCATCCCGCCTAAGCAGGGGTCCAGTACTGGATGTTGTTTTTCCCTTAGATTTAGCATAATAGAAGTAATTTTTTTTCAGTTTCCTTTATGGTTTCTAGTTCTTCTTTTGATTCATGTCTCCTGTGAGGGAAAAGTTCAATAGATAGGAGTAGCGAGGGAGTATATGGTAACAATAGTTTCATTGCCGGCTACTTGTTAAGGTAGGGTAAGTCAAGCTCCCACTGTTCCCCCCCCCCCTTTTTTCCCCCTCCTCGAAAGTGATAGTTTGATTGCCGGCTGCTTGTTAAATTAAGGTAGGGTCAGTCTAGCTCCCGCTATCCCTTCCCCTCCCTTCTCCCCCCCCCCGAAAGGTGACGTGTGGGGCTCCGGTCAAACAGTAAATCACTCGACTCACAGCTCCCAACACTACTGTAAGTACACGCCTGATCATATTTTAGTGGACTTATTGGTTGAAAGCTTCACTTTTGACCAATAATTAACTTAGTCCTTTCAGTCTTGATAGGTTAAAATTTTTTAATAATCACCACATCTTTTAGGTATTGTACTTATCATGGAGAGTGATTTCTTAAGCAGTGGGTAATCTGTCTCTCTTTACAGCTTGAAAGGACAGAGAGGGTCACCTGCTAAACAAATTGAAGGAGACGGACTAACGTTCTGAGGCGTCCCAATTTCTGAACCACTTACCTGTTTGTATATGCAAGTAGCATGACATAACCCCTCATCATTGCAGTGGAAAAAACCTGCTTTCCTGTCATCTGGACGGATTATTGACGGCTAGAAAATCTGTGAAGAATGAGCCGGTGGGTTGTCATCAACACCTGCGACCCCTCTCCCCCCCATCATCGGCAACGGCTACGATTTCAACAACACGCAGTGTCACCAACACCAGACACCCAAGTTTTATATATATATATATATATATATATATATATATATATATATATATATATATATATATATATATATATATATATATATATATATATATTAGCGTTGAATTCAGATATCATTTATATTTTTCATTTTTCATTTTCTTTAAGGTAGGATTAATATTTCATATTTAAGTGTTTTATATTTTATATTTTCTAAATAATAAAGTGTTTATGTTTGTCAGTTTTTGTTCTTTTTCTATTCATTAATTTTCCTGATGAGGAGCCAACCTTGGTAATACTGTCTGAAGTTGTTACAGGGCTGAGTAAGCCTTCACATCTCCTGTAAGAATCCTTCAGTTTAAGTTCGATATTTGCAATTTCATTGACTAGTGCCTCCTTTCATATTTTAGATACATTGGCCCCACTAGGCAGCTCTATGACTCTTTGCCTTCGTCTGCATAGAGAACGTTTCTCTCTTTCTAGTTTACATTTCTCCTTCTTTTTCTTAATGGAATGTGTCTTGAGCAGATCTCAAGAACCACATAATTCATTTTTTTCAAGGCAAATGTTCGGATCCGTATGGTTTAGGATTTCTTCCCAGGTTGTTTCATTTAGGACATGATTTACGTGATCCCATTGTATGTTTTTGTTATTGAAATTTAATTTCGTGAAGAGACCTTCATGACTGCTCACATTTTGCTAGTCTGGAGGCCTGTTCATACATGTCTGTACCTCCATTATGTTGTGATCTGAGTGTATTGTCTTTGATACGGTTATATTACGTATCAGATCGTCGTTGTTAGTGAAAATGAGATCCAGCGTATTTTCTAGTCTTGTAGGCTCTACTATTTGATAGTTTAAGGTGAACTTGGCTCAGAGATTTAATACTTCGTGTGTGTGTGTGAATTTTCATCCGAGTTGCCTCCTGGGGTGATCTCCGCTTAAACATTGTTATACTCCTCCATATTAGGTGTCACATGTTGAAATCTCCTAGTAGTAAGAGTTTTGGAGCAGGAGTTGGGAGATTTTCTAGACAGTGGTAAATTTTCACAAACTGCTTGGAATAGACCAGCATCTGCCCAAAGAGCCTGCTAGGATAGATAAACAAAATGTAATTTCTTGCATTTGTGATGTAATTTCTGGAGTTCGTGAAATAATGTTTGGTGATTGCAATATAATTTTTTAAGATCACGTTGTAATTTTTGGTCGTCGAGATGTAATTTTTGGTGTTCGTGATGTAATTTTCGATATTCGTGTTTTTATTTTTAGTGTTCATGGCATAAATTTTGGTGTTCATGGTGTAACTTTTATTGAGTGAGATGTAACTTTTGGTGATTATGATGCAATTTTTGGTGTTCATGATGTAATTTTTGGTGTTCATGACGTAATTTTTGGTGATCATGATGTAATTTTTGGCATTCATGATGTAATTTTTGGTGATCATGATGTAATTTTTGGCATTCATGATGTAATTTTTGGTGATCATGATGTAATTTTTGGCATTCATGATGTAATTTTTGGTGTTCATGATGTAATTTTAGTGAATGAGGTGTAATATTTTGTGAATAAGACGGAAGGTGACACGGAATCTTGATACAAAAAAAAATGCAGGAGGTGAGGGGGGGGGGGATCTTGATTGGAGGAATTTTAGATTGGTGTTAATTTCGTTATTGGTGTTCATGATCCATGGAAATGGACTATGGTCTGTGGTGTGGTAGGAGGATGGGAAACCAGAGGATGCTTTCGTTTCGAGGAGTTAGAGGTGTACTCACCTATTTGAACTCACCTCTTTGTGGTTGCAGGGGTCGAGACATAGCTCCTGGCCCCGCCTCTTCACTGACCACTACTAGGTCCTCTCTCTCCCTGCTCCATGAGCTTTATTATACCTCACCTTAAACCTGTGTATGGTTCCTGCCTCTATTACATCACTTGCCAGACTATTCCACTTCCTGACAACTCTATGACTAAAGAAATACTTCCTAACTTCTCTTTAACTCAGCTGAATCTTCACCTTCCAAATGTGACCCATTGTTTCTGTCCACTTTATCTATTCTTCGCAACATTTAATATATTGTTATGTCTCCCCTAACCCTCCTCTCCTCCAGTGTCGTCAGGCCGATTTCCCTTAACTTTTCTTCGCAGGACATTTTCCATAGCTCTGGAACTAGCCTTGTTGCAAACCTTTACACTTTCTCTAATGTCTTGACGTGATTGACCAGGTGTGGGTTCCAAACGGGAGCTGCATACTCCAGTATGGGCCTGATGTACACGGTGTACAGAGTCTTAGACGATTCCTTACTGAGGTATTGGAAAGCTATTCTCAGGTTTGCCAGGCGCCCATATACTGCAGCTGTTATTTGGTTAATGTGGGCTTCCGGCGACGTGCTCGGTGTTATACTCACCCCCAGATCTTTTTCCTTGAGTGAGGTTTGCAGTCTTTGGCCGCCTAGCCCATACTCTGTCTGCAGTCTTCTTTGCCCTTACCCGATCTTCATGACTTTTCATTTGGCAGGGTTAAATTCTAGGAGCCAGTTGCTGGACCACGCCTCCAGACTGTCCTGGTCTCTTTGTAGACCTGTCTGGTCCGCATCTGATTTAATTCTCCTCATTAACTTCACATCATCTGCAAATAAAGACACTTCTGAGTCTATCCCTTCCGTCATGTCATACACATACACCAAGAATAGCACTGGTCCTAGGACTGACCCCTGTGGGACCCCGCTCGTTACAGGCGTCCACTGTGATACCTCATCGCGTACCATGACTCGCTGTGTGTGTATGTGTGTGTGTGTGTATGTATGTGTATGTGTGTGTGTGTGTGTGTGTGTGTGTGTGTGTGGTGTGTGTGTGTGTGTGTGTGTGTGCGTGCGTGCGTGTGTGTGTACTCACCTAGTTGTACTCACCTAGTTGAGGTTGCGGGGGTCGAGTCCGAGCTCCTGGCCCCGCCTCTTCACTCTTCACTGTGTGTGTGTGTGTGTGTGTGTGTGTGTGTGTGTGTGTGTGTGTGTGTGTGTGTGTGTGTGTGTGTGTGTTGGTAGTGTGTAAGTGTGTGTGTGTTGGTAGTGTGTAGAGAACTGGTTGCAATGGGTTCAACTTATCTTATGTGGGACAGAATGGTAAACCTCTAGATGTTAGGACATTACAACACAAATATTCGATACAAACTGCCGAGGAATCAAATGCTATTTTCAGCTCTCTTAGAGTCTGTAATAACTCGGCAAACTGGTCAGAAGCCAGAGTCATGGTACCTTGTTCTACTTGGCTTAAAAGGAATATTTTAGAATTAGCGATTATAAAACATGATAAACAATTATTATATAATAATAGTGAGGGCTTATTAAAATTAGACTCGTTTATAGTAAAGGCTATTGTGCATACCTTTAAACTGGACTCCTAAACAAACACCATGGAATGTCTTAGTGTTGCAATGCTACACCAAGGAATTAGGGTTTGTTTTACTGCTGGTTTTGATGATTAGACCTGCATCTGCTTCAGAATCTCGTGGGACAGACAAACCATAGCCAAATTGCTTTTGGATAAACTACAAATGTCTCGTCTTTAAATGAGTAACTGTAAGTGAATCGGCTGTGGATCTGTTTTCTAGATGTTTGAAAAAAAATTCCTAACACAATTGCCAGATATATCTATATTTAGAAGGTTAAGTCTTTTACAGCAAATCAAGGTATGACCGAATTTTTAATAATTGTCATGTCACTGATGTTACGTTCAAGAGGTTATTGGTACAGTTTCAATGCTTGTGGGTTGCCTGACTTCTAATGCTTTAATATTCAGTCTTTCTGGCATGGGGCACTAGGCACTGGCGATGGGTATGCCTGGGTCACCTATCACCTCCTGCATCTCTCCACATCGTTTTTTTCTGTAACACTGCAAGTTCCTGATGATGTGTTGATTGCAACACGAAAGGACATCATTCAATTCCCCCTCGTGGTTGTTTGTATTACTGCATGACTAGGCATGAAATGACAAGTCATGCTTGGTGTGATAGTGGCCTTCTCTGTAATTAGTATTTTATATTATGTAAACCACACAATATCCTATAATATGTAAACCCCGCATTGTAATCTTTATAGAGAATAAACTTGATTGATTGATTGATTGACTAATATTTTTTTACCAAACTGCGGCAGGCCAGGATTTGACCCCACGACACATTGTCCCGCCTGAAGAGACAACACAACGTGCGTGTCACCCTATCCACTACACCATCGATCCTACAAACAACATGAGCCTAGCGAACTAGACTTGTTTCATGTACATGTCGCCCTACCATCTGAGCCATCGATGGCTCAGATGGTAAGGTGACATGTACAGTGTTTAGCCTCATGAGGCGGGACACTGTGTCGTGGAGTCGAATCCTGGCATGCTGCAGTTTGATAAATGATTCAGTCCTACTTGCTTCGTGGTTTCATTGCTATATAAACTGATTGTTGAGGCGGGTATTCAGACATGAGGAGGCTTAAATTAATCTTTGAATATCCACTGCCACGAGTGTCCTCGCAACATGAAACAAGTCTAGTTCCCTAGGCTCATGTTGTTTGTAAGATCAGTTGTGTAGTGGATAGGATGACACGTACGTTGTGTTGTCTCTTGAGGCGGGACAATGCGTCGTGGGGTCGAATCCTATCCTGCCACAGTTTAACTGATATATATATATATATATATATATATATATATATATATATATATATATATATATATATATATATATATATATATATATATATATATATATATATATGCAAAACAACCACTCTGAAAGAATAGAGAAATTCCAAGCGCTTTCGTGACTACTCACATTATCAAGGAATTAGGAAAGTAAAGCATCCAAGGAAGGTATATAAGGGGGTCTGGCCAACACCTCACTATCAGATCCCACAACGGTTAAACACCTGACGCGCGCCGGCCCAACTGGACAACCACCAACAAACTATTCTACCCAAGAAAATTTTTAAAATTATTATTTGTCCAGTGTATTACTAAATTCTTCCCAAATTCTATTAATTATAAATGGATCTAATTTATATAAACCAAAGGAAATATTCATATTATTGTCAAAACTGCTTTTTATGAAACAAGATTCAATTATATTCCTGTCGACCATGGACTTGCTTGATACTACTTTCTCAACTTTTTGAAAATCAATTGGATGGTTAAAATCTCTTACATGAATAAATAGAGCATTGGAATCTTGTCCAGTTCTAATGCTATATTTATGTTGTTTTAATCTTAGTTCGAGATTTTTACCAGTTTGACCGTAATAAACTTTATCGCAAATTTTACAAGGATTCTTATAGACACATCCATCAGCATTTTGGGGGGAATTCTTTATCAAAAGTTTTTTTACTGTATCAAGATTTTTGAATACAACTTTGATATTAAAAGTCTTAAGAAGAGAAGGCATATCAACCAAGTTTTCATGATAAGGGAGAACCAACATATTTTTAGTTGAATAAGGCTGGTTGTCCCTTTTTGGATTGTAAAAAGTATTTCTAGCAACTTTAAAAGATTTATCAATTACATTTCTTGGGTATTTTAAATCTATTCTTTCAGAGTGGTTGTTTTGCATATTCTGAAATCACCTGTTTACTGTGATCTTATTGCATAAATATATATATATATATATATATATATATATATATATATATATAATATATATATATATATATATATATATATATATATATATACATTATATATATATATATATATATATATATATATATATATATATATATATATATATATATATATATATATATATATATATATATATATATATATATATTAGAAATTCCTAATAAATAAACAATTATTTACTAAAGAAAATAAAGAATCAGTAAAAATATTTCTTTCAGCCTTCACAAAATGCTTGAGAAAATTTAAATATTTTATATAACTATTTCTTTTTTATGTTAGCTTACTGTATTAAAATAAAGAAAATAGAAACAGAATCAAATCAGTCTTACTCAAAACCAACGATGATTCCCCAACCCTCGAAGGCGACGCCAAATCCGGATGGTACTGCTACGAAGTCGAGCTTGGGCAGTGAGTAGGGCACGCTCAAGTAATCCTCAAAGAAAGAGAGTAGCTTTGGTACCACCTGCTGTATCATGGACGTCTTTTCAAGAACGTCTGGCCGCGCCCATACTGCTCGGGTTTAGTATCCATTAGACTTGCACATTAGAGCAGATATTTGTTGGTACGGATATACTGATGAAGTTTTATGCCTAATGAATAAGAATATAGATATAAACCATTTCTTTGTTGGCTTAAATATTCTAGCTCTAAGTACAGGGTCTCCATAAAACACTCCCTGATTTCAAACAGGTATAACATGTAACTTTATTGTAATAATCTTTCACAGTTAGTAGCTTTAGATACAGGATTTCATTCAGTTTCATGTGGTGTAAGGTAGCATTAAAGGCACTCAGTGTGCGCCCCTTTGGCTGCTCGGCAAACGTTGATGGGATAGTCCTGCGAGGTCACCAGACCTGTTTGTGACTTTTTTCTTTCTTGGAGGGTGCGTGAAGAGCACAGTTTACGTACCAACACTACCCGCAACCCTGGAGGAGCAAAAAATTTCGGCCACAGAAGCAGTTCGCTGGATAACACCAGATATGCTGCAGAGCGTCTGGACCGAACTGGAGTATCACATCGATCTTTGCCGAGCAGCCAGAGGGGCGCACATTGAGTGCCTTTAATGCTACTCTATGCGCACATTGAGTGCCTTTAATGCTACTCTATGCGCACATTGAGTGCCTTTAATGCTACTCTATGCGCACATTGAGTGCCTTTAATGCTACTCTATACCACATGAAACTGAATGAATCCTGTATCTGAAGCTACTAACAATAAAGTTACATATTATACGTGTTTGATATCATGGAGTGTTTTTGGGACCACCATGTATAAACAAAATAATTAACTGCATTTTTTAGTTGTCTTAATTCTTAAGGTGAACAATGATTTTACGTGCAAAATATGTGCACTATCGTATTTGCAGCCCAGAGTTCATTGATGAAGAAATTTTGATGATTTGTGAAATAACTAATGATTTAAAATAGTCAAAATACATAATTGATAAATACTTAAAAATGCTAGAAATACATTTAAAAAATAAAATAGGACTATGAGTGAAAAGTTAATTAGATAAGAATGAAAATCTGAATGAGTGGTGGTAGTAATCTGATTGGCAGAATGCTTGTTCAGAAACGTGTGTACATTGTTACCGCTTCCTCCCCTTCCTCCTTTCTCCATCCTGTGGGAGTTGGCGAGGGACCCTCCCACGGGATTACAGTAACTTGATTTTCGGTTCCCATCAAGTCTGTAAGTATCCAATTCACTCTTGTTTAGTAATTTATTTTGTTGAGATGTGGTTAAATTAGATCAAACAAGAGCTTCACTCTTGTTTCTGGTATCATCTGTTATCTGATTCAGCCAGACCTGATTTGACTTACGTATTTTAACGTAAACGTCTTTGTCCTCTCCATTTCTTTCAAAGACCTGATACCTATCATGAGAGGGGACTGCTTGTCCAGATTGCAATTTTGTTTTTTGTTGCAGCCTTGATTGCCAGCTCGGGTCATCCGACACAGGCGAGACAAGGCGGGCAGCAAGATTTATGTTTAGATCTGAGACATTAACATCAAAACTTTAATAAACTTTGTCATCTTTGGAAAGTAATTCTGCATTAACAGTTCTGCACCTTGAGGGGATCTCTGCAATTTCTCTTCCCACTGTGGCTGATACTGACATCATGAGACCGTCCTACAGCGGTTCTCCAGTGGTTCTCCACCAGCATTTCAGAGGTGAATACTGTGAATACTGGCCGCTCTACCGCTTAAGGCAATTCTTTCGAATAATGAAGTGTGTATGCCACCGTTCTACCTAATTTCTATACAATTTGGGGTCACCTTCTGTTTTCTAAGTCTGCATATTAATAAAATTGCTTATCTTATGTTGTCATTAATTTTGTTTATTCCCACGAGAAGGAATCGGTTCTATCAACGACTGTTCGAGGGTCTGATAGGTCAGTTGCACCTTCACAAGAACTAACAATCATATTCAACCAAGAATTTATTGGTTCTCCAGTACCATGAAAACTTTCTTGATATGTTTTTTCTACTTAAAGGATTTAAAATCAACATTGTATTTATAAATCTTGCTACTGTATTAAAACATCTGATTAAAAAAATTCCTCCCCAAAATGATGATGGCAATTTTGTAACTGTAGTGTGAGCTCGCCTCTGGCAAGACAGTGATGGAGTGAATGATGATGAAATTTTTTCTTTTTATCTATTCGGCACTACACGCACACATACATACACACACACACACACACACACACACACACACACACACACACACACACACACACACACACACACACACACGCACACATACACACACACACAGACGCACACATACACACACACACAGACACACACACACACACACACACACACACACACACACACACACACACACACACACACACACACACACACACACGCACACACACATGCACACACACACACACATGCACACACACACACACATGCACACACACACACATATCCTGACTCACATATACACTCCCCCCTCCCCACCGACATCTCACTCCTTCCCCTGATCCCTCCCCTCCCTCTTTCACCCTCCCCCTCCCCACCTCCCCTACTTCCCCCCTCTCCCTCTCCCACTCACCCACTTGCTTCTCTCTCCTTCCCACTCCCCATATTCCCCCCTAAATCCCCCCCCCCACTCCTCTCCCACATAGCCACAGTTCCTCCTCTACCCCCCCCCCACACTCTGACATACACATTATTAACCTAACATACAGAATTACATAGGTTTCCCATTCTGAGACAATCAGGATAAAACAAAAATGGGTTGCCAGAGAGCAGGAAGAAAAACCAAGGGACAGGAGGAGGAAGCTGCAAAGGAAGATTGGGCAGCAGAGCTCATAAAAAGGGAACATGAATGGGAAAAGAAACTAGAAGAACTTAGCATGAGAATGGAAGAGAGGAAAGATATGGAAAGCAGGAAGTGGGAGGTGCAAGTCAAAGCAGCAGAGGCTAGGATACAGAGTTTAGAAGAGGAACTGAAAAATCTGAAACAGCCTAAAGAACTAAAGAACATTTTGGGATTGCCATCAGAGACTGCTACCTCAGTCACAAATAAGGGGACTGTATGGAAAGGAGCAAAACTGCATGTAGAAGCTCTATCAGAGGAGACTGTAGTAAATGAAAGAGCTAAGTTATATGTAGAGGTCCTAACAGACCACAGCAGAGCCCATGGAAAGCCGAGAAAGGAAAATGACAGGCCACTGAGCCCAAGTACATTAGCTAGTGAAACTGAAGAAATGAAAGCTGCAATGGAGGAAATCAAATTGAATGAGGGGATACACAGGGATATGCAGTGGGAGAATGAAAGGATGAGGTCAGTCTTTGTGTATGGGCCCCAGGAAGTTGAAGGGGAAACATATGAAGCAAGAAAACAAGGGGAAAAAAAGCAATTGAAAGCATCATGAAAGCAATAGGAGAAGACGACATGACCTAGCTGGAAAATTTTCGGAGAATAGGGGGGGTTTGTAAAAAAAAGAACCCGGCCAGTGAAAGTGACCTTCAAGGCAGAATCGACTCGGAACAGGATCCTGCAGGAGAAAGCATGATTAATGGACATGCCGGCATACAGGAAGGTGTATCTCGACCGCGACAGAACACAAGAAGAAAGGCAGAAACTGAGAGAGATGATACAAAGGCGAAAGGAGGAAAGAGAGGGGATGGAGAAGACAGACAGGAGATCCCAGACCCAGGAAGAAGATCAAATACAGCCTCCTTCACAACTTCCTATAGAAGCCTCCCAACCAGGTCAACCCCAGTGCAACAAAACACTCTAAACCAAAACACCCATGCCACATCCAATGCCCCCACCCACTGCATTACAAACTCCACCCCAACAGCAACCACCCATAGTTCCTTATCAGGTCTCCCACTTCCCCAACCCCAATATACCTCCCAGACCACAGTCTTAGAAAAGAAGTTGAAGGTGTGGTATAACATGCAGATGGAATAACAAATAAGTATGAGGAATGGCACGAAAGAATCAAGGAGACATCCCTAGACATAATAGCATTCACAGAAACAAAGCTCACCAGAATAATAACAGAATCAATCTTTCCATCCGGATATCAAATCCTCAGTTAAGACAGAGGGAGGAGAGGGGGAGGAGGAGTTACACTGCTCATTAAAAACCAGTGGGGGTTTGAGAAAATGGAAGGAATGGATGGCACGGGCGAATGGGACTACTTAGTAGGAACAATCCAGTCTGAGGGACATAAGGTGATAATTACAGTAATGTACAACCCACCACAGAACTGCAGGAGGCCAAGAGAAGAATACGATGAGAGCAACAGAGCAATGATCGACACACTAGCCGAGGTGGCCAGTAGAGCACACGTGGGGGGAGCAAAGTTACTAGTTATGGGTGATTTCAATCACAAGGAGATTGACTGGGAAAACCTGGAGAACCATGGGGGTCCCGAAACATGGAGAACGAAGATGATGGATGTGGTACTGGAAAACCTCATGCATCAACATGTTAGAGACACTACCAGAGAGAGAGGAGAGGATGAACCAGCAAGAATGGACCTTGTATTCACCTTGAGTAGTTCGGACATCGAGGATATCATGTATGAAAGGTCCCTGGGAGCTAGTGATCATGTGGTTCTGTGCTTCGACTACATAACTGAGCTCCAAGTGGAGAGAGTAGCAGGAATAGGTTGGGAAAAACCAAACTACAAAAGGGGGAACAACTCAGGCATGAGGAACTTCCTTCAAGACATTCAGTGGGAGAGGGAACTGACAGGAAAACCAGTACAAAAAATGATGGACTATGTGGCAACAAAATGCAGGAGGCAGAGGAGAGGTTTGTTCCCAAGGGAAACAGAAATAATGGGAAGAATAGAACGAATCCTTGGTTCATCAAAAGGTGTAGGGAGGCAAAAACTAGGTGTACTAGAGAATGGAAAAGGTACAGAAGACAGAGAACTCAGGAAAATAAAGAGATTAGCCGAAGAGCCAGAAACGAATATGCACAGATAAGAAGGAAGGCTCAGCGACAATATGAAAATGACATAGCATCAAAAGTAAAGACTGACCCGAAGCTGTTGTACAGCCACATCAGGAGGAAAACAACAGTCAAGGACCAGGTAATCAGACTGAGGAAGGGTGATGGGGAATTCACAAGAAATAAAAGAGAGGTATGTCAGGAGTTCAACACGAGATTTAAAGAAGTGTTTACAGTGGAAACCAATAGGACTCCAGGAAATCAGAACAGGGGGGTACACCAGCAAGTGCTGGATGAGGTACATATAACCAAGGAGGGGGTGAAGAAGCTGCTATGCGACCTTACACCTCAAAGGCGGTGGGACCAGACAACATCTCTCCATGGGTCCTTAAAGAGGGAGCAGAGATATTGTGTGTGCCATTAACAAAGATCTTCAACACATCATTTGAAACTGGGCACCTCCCTGAGGTATGGAAGATGGCAAATGTAGTCCCAATTTTTAAAAAGAGAGACAGACATGAAACACTAAACTACAGACCTGTATCACTAACGTGTATAGTATGCAAGGTCATGGAAAAGATTGTCAGGAGGAGAGTGGTGGAGCACCTGGAAAGAAACAAGTGTATAATTGACAACCAGCACAGTTTCAGAGAAGGAAAATCCTGTCACAAACCTATTGGAGTTTTATGACAAGGTGACAGAAGTAAGACAAGAGAGAGAGAGGGGTGGATCGACTGCATTTTTTTGGACTGCAAGAAGGCCTTCGACACAGTTCCTCACAAGAGGTTACTGCAAAAGCTAGAGGATCAGGCACACATAACAGGAAAGGCACTGCAATGGATCAGAGAATACCTGACAGGGAGGCAACAACGAGTCATGGTACGTGACGAGGTGTCAGAGTGGGCGACTGTGACAAGCGGGGTTCCACAGGGGTCAGTCCTAGGACCTGTGCTGTTCTTGGTATATGTGAACGACATAACGGAAGGGATAGACTCAGAAGTGTCCTTGTTTGCAGATGATGTGAAGTTAATGAGAAGAATCAAATCGGATGAGGATCAGGTAGGACTACAAAGAGACCTGGACAGGCTACAAGCCTGGTCCAGCAACTGGCTCCTTGAGTTTAACCATGCCAAATGCAAAGTCATGAAGATTGGGGAAGGGCAAAGAAGGCCGCAGACATATTATAGTTTAGATGGCCAAAGACTGCAAACCTCACTCAAGGAAAAAGATCTGGGGGTGAGTATAACACCGAGCATATCTCCTGAGGCGCACATCAATCAGATAACTGCTGCAGCATACGGGCGCCTGGCAAACCTACGGATAGCGTTCCGATACCTCAGTAAGGATTCGTTCAAGACTCTGTATATCATTTACGTCAGGCCCATACAGGAGTATGCAACACCAGTTTGGAATCCACACCTAGTCAAGCACGTCAAGAAATTAGAGAAAGTGCAAAGGTTTGCAACAAGACTAGTCCCAGAGCTACGGGGATTGTCCTACGAAGAAAGGTTGAGGGAAATCGGTCTGACGACACTGGAGGACAGGAGGGTCAGGGGAGACATGATAACGACATATGAAATACTGCATGGAATAGACAAGGTGGACAAAGACGGGATGTTCCAGAGATGGGACACAGACACAAGAGGTCACAATTGGAGTTGAAGACTCAGATGAATCAAAGGGATGTTAGGAAGTATTTCTTCAGTCATAGAGTAGCCAGGCCGTGGAATAGCCTAGAAAGTGACGTAGTGGAGGCGGGAACCATACATAGTTTTAAGGCGAGGTATGATGAAGCTCATGGGGCAGGGAGAGAGAGGATCTAGTAGCAATCAGCGAAGAGGCGGGGCCAGGAGCTATGACTCGACCCCTGCAACCACAAATAGATGAGTACAAATAGGTGAGTACATACATACTCCTGTTTTGTTGAGAGTTGTGGCAATCAATTGCACCATTAATTTGCTGCTAGTTTTCTTGTAAATTTATGCTTGTGATGTTCACCTGAAATGTTACCTGTGTGCTTTACCTGTGTGTTTCACCTGTGTGCTTCACCTATGTGTTTCACCTGTGTGCTTTACCTGTGTGTTTCACCTGTGTGTTTTACCTGTGTGTTTCACCTGTGTGCTTTACCTGTGTATTTCACCTGTGTGCTTTACCTGTGTGTTTCACCTGTGTGCTTTACCTGTGTGTTTCACCTGTGTGCTTCACCTATGTGTTTCACCTGTGTGCTTCACCTATGTGTTTCACCTGTGTGCTTCACCTATGTGTTTCACCTGTGTGCTTCACCTATGTGTTTCACCTGTGTGCTTCACCTATGTGTTTCACCTGTGTGCTTCACCTATGTGTTTCACCTGTGTGCTTCACCTATGTGTTTCACCTGTGTGCTTCACCTATGTGTTTCACCTGTGTGCTTCACCTATGTGTTTCACCTGTGTGCTTCACCTATGTGTTTCACCTGTGTGCTTCACCTATGTGTTTCACCTGTGTGCTTCACCTATGTGTTTCACCTGTGTGCTTCACCTATGTGTTTCACCTGTGTGCTTCACCTATGTGTTTCACATGTGTGTACGTTAGTTATTACTGTTGCTGGAATTCTGTTTCATTATTTTTATAGAAGTGTTAGACTGTTCCTCAGCTCTTTCTTTTTCTAGAGACCTTGTTCTGTGCTTGTAAATACTGTGTATATTCCGTTCAGTACGAGGAATAAGTTCCTCTTCTATTAAGTCTTGCACAGTCACTTACTGCATCTTTTTTAAGTGTTGCTTTGTATCAGGTATTTCTCAATCATTTGATTTTTATACTTTATATATGTACAGGTTTTACCTTGGCTTTTTGACTTTGTTGATTTTGCCAGCCAGTTACTTTGAATGATCATATTATACATTATTGATTTTTGAAGATACGTTTGCTTCTGCCTCTTACCTTATTATTTTGATTATGTGGGATTTTATTCCCTGCAAATAAATATCTGTGATACAGATTAGCTGCATGACCCAAAAAGAAAAACGAAAGTTTATCTTTTTAAATTTAGTAATTTATACAGGAGATGGGGTTACTAGCCCCTTTGCTCCCGGCAATATAGTCGCCTCTTACAACAAGCATGGCTTACGGAGGAAGAATTCTGCTCCACTTCCCCATGGAGATAAGAGGAAATAAACAAGAGCAAGAACTAGTAAGAAAATTGAATAAAACCCAGAGGGGTATATATATATATATATATATATATATATATATATATATATATATATATATATATATATATATATATATATATATATATAGGTGTAAATTGTTGGAGCCATAGCCTCGGAGAAGTGGATAAAAAGGCTTCAAGGAAGAATATTTGGATTTCTTCCTGAAGCCGTTTGAATTTTCCACTTCCTCTACCACCCCATCTGTTCATTCTTTTTTACCAATAGGTATATTTTATTACATAATATAGTACAGAAGATTTAAGAGATACATTGCTGATACAAAGATTGCACATACAGTACATGAGCTGTGAGAGATACATGTCTCGTACATATCTAGTATATATTGTTACGTGTTTGTCACTGATTATAATGCGAAAATCTCATCCAGCTCCCCAGAACTGGGGTGCGTGCCCAAAATACAGTAGGCATTACCCCTTTGAACAGCAGCGCTGAGTCGCTGGAACAGAAAACTAGCTGACCTGGGAACCCTAGTTACCCTGATGAGTCTTTTGGTCAGCTCCTTAAGGAATTCAGATGTACTCTTTCCCCATGAGCCAAGGGTCTCTGAGCCTATGGGAACAAACATATAATGATGGGCAAGTTCTCCATATTTTCTATATTTCTGGGACTCTCTGAAGCTGGCGGCTGCCCCTCCTTCCTCCCAGGTGTACTGTAGATAGGTATCAGCCAAGGTAGATACACATGTGTAGTCCCACACCACCTGCTTGCCGTCTGTCCAGGCTTGAAGGGTGATACCATCTGGACGCTTCTGGCTGCCATAAGATCTGCATAGTTGGGGTGGCTCCCTTACTGCTTTTTGTTCTTTATTATTTTTTGCGACTGGTATTGAGAAGAGACAGTTAGTCGACTGATTCAATTGGCATTTGCATTTTGTGCAGATTTACTGTGCTCTCTGCATAAGTTTTTCTTCTCGTCCACTGTTTAACTTGAAGAGCCTATCCAATGTGTCTTACATTATTTAGAGAATTTGTAGCAGCATTCGTATCGAGCGCTCTAGGTACTTGTTCTGTGAAAATGCGTGTAATGCATTTGTCTAGACCTGAAACTATGGGACTCTACCTTCAGGCTATCTGCTCTTGCTCTGACTTCGTCGTCGCTTATTTGAAGGTCCTAGAGATGTTGTTTACGTTAGAGTTGAAGGTCGAGTTTAAGTGGTGTACAGATCTGTTCTTTTGACAGTAGCGTTAGCAAGTGGTAGGTACCGGTAATGCTTTGTTACCCGTTTGGAAATCTGATGTTACAGCTTCTATATAGTAGGAAAGTATGAGAATGCTTTGGGTATCAGGGAACGCTTAGAGAATCCGAGGCTTCTAATTCGAAGAGTTCCTCTAAAGAGGATTCTCTTTTAGAAAGCGGCTGCCGGAATTACTGATTCTTTATCCTGTGATTGTCACAGGCTGCCTGCCGAGGGCCACGTTGTGTAGTGGCTAGTTCACTCACTTGAATATTAGAATGAAAGTTGCTGTGCTTCATGTTTCAGTGACTTGTAAAGAATCAAGGATGAGTTCGTGAAACCATCTTGGGGCCCTGCCATGCTTTGTGCTCTTTGTGACTATGTAACGTTGCATTGTGGTGTTCCGTCAGACTGTGCGTCGTTTGTCAGTATGCCCTCCAAGAGCAAGGAATGTTTATTACCGCGTAATTAGACGTAGCATCTTTAAGCCCTAGTGTTCAATATGATGTTTACGAGGCTTATCTAACGGCTGAGCTAGGTGTTAATGTACATAACATATCTGTGTTTTTCATATATGTATGTAGATGGAAATAAGTACATTTTGATCAGCCTCTGTGTCCCATGTCTAGACATACCAAATGAAATAACCATTGCTCAGTGCTCTGTAGACTTTCTGTTTTCATAATTGCATATGATGCTATTCTTTATTTTTCATGAAATGTTCTGCAGTGTGCAGTGCCCTCGAATATTATGGTAATGTAATGATGCTGGCTCAGCGTCTTGTCGGAATGAGTTCATGCAGATTTTACTCATATGTTCTACTCTTAAGAATATTGAGAACCCCTTTTTTAGTCCTTCCACGAACTCTTCATTCTGACAGATTAGCCACTGCGCGCAACAGCTGTCTTCTTCTGTTCACTTTCATTTTCATCCAGAGTTCGTCGAGCGACTCACCAAGGTCAACTGCTTGATTTATTTAGGATTAATTTATTGTTGAGTATGTATCAGTGCTGAATACTTTTATGCATTACTGGACTGTGTGTCTAAGTTGAATTCTATAACTTTCACTTAGTGTTAATTTGAACTCACAGCCTACGTTCCTTGCACATCAATGTTAAGCACTGTTGATGCTGTGCGAGGATGCCCAGCCGCAGCAGAGCCGAGTTGTCAGCAATGGCAGTATTGGTACCTGCATAGTCCTTTGTAAGATTTGATATGTTTATCTGATAGCCTGGAAGAATCCGTTAAAGCCGGACAGCATTCTCGACCATATAGCAGAGACGCTCTGTTGACACATGCTTGGTAAGCCTGGGGTACACCATGCTTTCCTGAGGCCTTGGAGCCTAAGTTTGGCTCAAATCTGGTGCTAGGGTGAGAGGGACGTGTAGCTGCTGCCTCCTTGTGTACGCTCCTGCGACAATAAACTCCAGCATTAAACGATGCATTTTTATTTACTCCATTATCAGATGAATCTGTGTTATGCCCATCAATAATGTCGTCTCCCACCGAGGTAGGGTCACCCGAAATAAAACAAACCATGCTCACGATGTCGTGAGTCATGCAGAACAAACACTTTCGCCATCCATCGTTCAATAACTCCCTCATTAGAAGCATACTGACATGTCTATATTTTCTTTAGAATGAAGGCACTGTGCTTCTTACATAAAGAACTGACATCCAGGTAATCACGCTTCCTGAATCCCTAAATAAATGTTACCTTGCTCACACTCCAATAGCACAAGCCAACATTCACTCAAGCCTGTTTGATGTCCAACAGTATGAATGTATGTCAATATGTATTTATGTGTAAGAATTATGTATGCGTGCTGCAATAAATATTCTGAGATAAAGACTCACCGATAATCACGACCTCCCATTACCTCTCCAGGATTTCATTAGTCTAGTGGATCGCTGTGTTATATTAAACTCTTCAGTTATCAGGACAATTGCTACAAACACTGCTCTGGGATGACAATGGGCAGCCCGTCTGTCACTGCTTCCTGATTAAGATACATGACGATATCTCGGTTTTCTATCCCAGACGTTTCAATATCCCAGTCCTCGTCATCGAGATCAATGCTGTCGAGCCAACTCGAAAAAGACAACAAACTTCCTTTCCTTGACGTCCTCTTGTGCAAGTCTTCCGACAGCGACAACCTTCTCTTCAAAGTGTAGAGAAAACTTACCAACAAGAATGATCTTATACACTACTATTCACGCCATGACATCAGCATTAAAAGTGGTATCCTTATTGCCTTCTTTTTGAGAACTTTTCCCATCTCCAGCCCTTGTTTCCTTGAAAAGGAATGTATCTATATAACACAAGCCCTTCACAAGTCTTCAGTTACCATCTTTCTTCATCAGAGATTGCAAACTTAAGGCACAAGCCAGCTGCAACAAACCCCCATGAAACAGTCCTATAAGCAGTTCATAGTGCTTCCATATGGTGATGTTGACAAGAATATCCGCCAGGTAATTGCTAAAAGCAATATCAACGTTTACATAGTAAGCATATTACATACACATGCATATTACATACATACATACACACATATATGTATGTATGTATGTATGTATGTAATATGCATGTGTGTATGTATATAAAATCAGATTAAAGAAAAGAGCGCACATGCATACTCACTTCTAATGGGAACACCTCCGTCGTTGGTAGCATCAACATAGTGCAGTTGGGAGATGATGAGGACCAGGTGGTAGGTGGACATCAGTGGGCTGGTGACGAACTGGTCCACCATCCATCCTTCTTGACCCTCCCTGAAGAAAACTTACTTGATGAACCGAAATATAATACATTCCTATACATTTAAGAAAACTTGCACTTACATGACTTAAATTATTATGACTGTAGCTTCTTTTTTCCCTATTTAAATGTTTCTGCACAAAGGCTGAATGCAATTAGAAAAAATGTATTATATCGTGAGTGTGTTAGATATGAGTGAGTGGAGACAAGTGATTTTTATGACTTGACGGGCTGTTGGAGTGTGAGCAAGGTAACATCTATGAATAGATTCAGGTAAACCGGTTAACCGAACTTAAGTCCTGGGGTTGAGAAGTACAGTGCCTACACTCTGAAGGAGGGTGAGGATATCTGCAGTTTGCAGGGCCGTCTGGCCTATGATATCGGCGTGCCTCTGGCGAGACAGTGATAGAGTGAGTGATGGTGAAAGTGTTTCTTCTTCTTTACCAGGTCACCCTACCTAGGTGGAAGAAGGCCGGTGTGCTAAAAAAAATAATGCATTACGCAGATACCTTTCAATTAACACCTGAATATTTCCAAAGGTTTAAGGGTTTTATTGCATATTAGTAATTTGACTAGTAAATGACTTATAGTATGACTTAAATTTCGAACTTATATGCATAAAAGTAATTCCCTGGTGCTCACATAGGGGTGGTGTTGCGTAGAGGCATGTTCGAAATGGCTGTCATGTTTATCTCCCTCGTCACATACAGCTCGAAGGTGGCCTTCAGCTCCGGCTCGTCGAAGCAAGGGAACGCTTTCCTTGCATTGGTAGGTTGCAGCAGGGTAGCCATCAGACGTCTGGAAAAGTGTCGTGAAAATTACTGCAAAAGATAATGATTAAAGACGACAAAGAATAAAGCGCTGAACTACAGTATAATGAGGGTAATGTAGTAGACTAGGGCAGGTTCGTGTTAAGGTGGGTCCATGATGGCTGTAGAAGTGATACTAGAGATTAATACGTGAGATAATTAAGAGTGGTAATAATAATAATAATAATAATAATAATAATAATAATAATAATAATAATAATAATAATAATAATAATAATAATAATAACAGCATTAACAACAATAACACAAAATCACCACCACCAACAACAACAGAACATTTTACTATTACTAACAATAATAATAATAATAATAATACCTCGATATATTTCGGTCATTGATGTCCGGGATAGGCATCCTCGTATTGCATAACCCCAGCCCCATGTGTATCAATATTGCAAAGTGTGGCATAAATTTAAGTAAACTGAGACTTGGTAAGGACGTAGAGAAGCACTTGGTCTCAGAGTTATCGATGAGTGGAAAAATATGTGGAGTGTGGTCGGATTTGAGAATGACCTGCCTAGTATGGCCCAGTAGGCCTGCTACAGTTTTCCTCCATGCTAATGATCTTATTAGTTTCAAATGCAGTTAAATATTAGCGTCGAATATTTGAGGAGCATCAGAAGTGGCAATCATAAGATCTTCAATAAACATGGCAAGTTAGGACATACACAGCTCATGACTAATTCAGACCTTCCTTAAGACACTCTCGCTTTGAAGTTAAACTGAAAAGGCATTTTCGTGTCATCTCAAAGGCACGCATATCCTATATTAAGCAAGCACATTAAACTTAAAGCTACTCGTAGGTTGCATTCTCAGGTTACATTAATGTGTTAAACCAATTTTTTGAGACACTCAGAAATTGTGACATAAAAATCAATTTCTTAATAAGGCAAAATGGGACCCAAATAGACTTAATCAACAAAAACTGTTCTGTAAATAAGACTGATCAGCATTTTAGAAGCAAATGCATTGTTTGTAGCTTTCACAGAGACCCACATAAAGGATCATTTTGACAACGAAATATGGATCCCAAGTTATAACCTATTCAGATGCGACAGACAAAATAGGCGACAAGGGGGGATTGGCCTGTACGTCACAGAATCACTCGTTTACTCAGAATTACTAAACACCTCAAATGATGTAGTTGAAGTTTTGACAGTAAAGATCGACAACCAAAACTTCGCCACTGTGGTGGTATACAAGCCTCCAGATGCAACTTCCCAGCAGTTTCAGGAACAGCTTTTGAAAATTGACCACTGTCTGAAAAATCTACCAACTCCTGCCCCAAACATTTTGCTACAGGGGGATTTTAACTTGAGACACCTAAAATGGAGGAGTATAGCAAACAATGTTTTAGCAGAGATCACCCCAGGAGGCAGCTCAGACGAGAATTCACACACACATGAGCTATTGGATCCCGGCTTAGACGAGATGGAACCTACACATATGACAACTATGAAATGAGTGAGATACTGGTGTTCCAGTACGACTCAGTATTCAGCGAACTGTTAACCAAACAAAGGGTCGACAATGTAAATTACTTTTTTTATGACCGAGACTCAAAATTTGGTCATTTCAAAAATATCTGATATTTTCCTAACACCACAAGACTTTGAAAAGGCAATTAATGACATGTTCATGCACTCTTTCCAACGCCCAGACTCAGGAACTCCGTGTTCATCAAAAACTTCAAGAAGCCCCTGTCACGTGCCTTTAGCATTCTAGAGAGAGGGAGCATGGACACAGGAGTCATCCCACAGTCAGTAATAAGACATATCACCACTCCACAAAGGTGGAAGTAAAGCAATTGCAAAGAACTACAGACCGATAGCGCTAACATCTCATGTCATAAAAATCTTTGAAAGGGTTCTAAGAAGCAAGATAGCCAACCACCTAAATACCCATCAGTTACACAACCCAGTGCAACACGGAGCAGGTCGCTACTGCCTGTCCCAGCTGTTGGACAGCGTGCATTGTGCTGTCTCTGGAGGCGGTACAAGGTTCGTAGAAAAAAAACCATACCCCCGGCCGGGATTGAACCCGCGGTCATAGAGTCTCAAAACTCCAGCCCGTCGCGCTAGCCACTAGACCAGCTAGCCACAATAAGATTCATCCAACTAGGTATATTTCTACACCATAGGAAAGTTAGCACAGGCACCTCTGTGACCACAAATGCAAGTTTTTACAGACGAATCTCCAGCTAGCGTGGCCGTGACGAACTCTAGCTCAAGTCCCTTCACTGCCGTCAACATGACTTAAGAAATCGTAATGACACGATTGCAAAAAAAACCATAACCCGGCCGGGATTGAACCCGCGGTCATAGAGTCTCAAAAACTCAGCCCGTCGCGCTAGCCGCGGGTTCAATCCGGCCGGGGGTTGGTTATTTGCAATCTTTGTCATTACGATTTCTTAAGTATGTTGACGGCAGTGAAGGGACTTGAGCTAGAGTTCGTCACGGCCACGCTAGCTGGAGATTCGTCTGTAAAAACTTGCATTTGTGGTCACAGAGGTGCCTGTGCTAACTTTCCTATGGTGTAGAAATATACCTAGTTGGATGAATCTTATTGTGGCTAGCTGGTCTAGTGGCTAGCGCGACGGGCTGGAGTTTTGAGACTCTATGACCGCGGGTTCAATCCCGGCCGGGGGTATGGTTTATTTGCAATCGTGTCATTACGATTTCTTAAGTCAAGTTAAGGTTCGTAGGGTCGAGTCCTGGCCTGCCGCAATTTGGTAAATGATTTAAAATCA
Source organism: Cherax quadricarinatus (assembly GCF_026875155.1). Classification (NCBI taxonomy): domain Eukaryota; kingdom Metazoa; phylum Arthropoda; class Malacostraca; order Decapoda; family Parastacidae; genus Cherax; species Cherax quadricarinatus. The sequence goes on along the minus strand of NC_069474.1, from coordinate 9,857,201 downwards.
CTTGTTTCGTGATTTCATTGCTATATAGACTGCTTGTTGAGGCGGGTATTTAAACAGGATGAGGCTGAAATTAATCCTTGAGATACTACTGTCACGAGTGTCCTCGGGCCAAGGCAAACACATAGCTACGTGCTGTGTGCTGGGTTCTTGTAGGATCAGTGGCGCTGTGGTAAGGTGATGCATGCATTGTGGTGTCTCTGGAGGCGGTACAACGTTCGTAGGGTCGAGTCCTGGCCTGCCGCAGTTTGGTTAATGTTTATATAATATATATTATATTTTATATATATATTATATATATTATATATATATATATTTATATATATATATATATATACACTCATATGCACTGTGAGCAATTATTCTCGGTTATTTTTTATTACTGGTAATGCACGTCGAGCCACACAAAATATCCACCTGAAAAAGAGGATTCACTAAGCTCGCCCTACAATACACAGAACGATAATTACTATTCACGACTCATGTAAGCCACAATGAAATAATATCTTTGATTAGAAAGATATTGATTGTTCGCCACCACCCTGTCCATTCAAAGCAGGTGAAATCGCAGATCTAGAGAGTGTACAGAGATCCTTTACTGCACGTATAAGTTCTGTCAAGCACCTTAACTACTGGGAACGCTTGGAAGCACTTGACTTGTACTCGTTGGAACGCAGGAGGGAGAGATATATCATAATCTACACTTGGAAAATCTTGGAAGGAATGGTCCCAAATCTGCACACAGAAATCACTCCCTACGAAAGTAAAAGACTGGGCAGGCGATGCAAAATGCCGCCAATAAAAAGTAGGGGCGTCATTGGTACACTAAGGGAAAACACCATAAGTGTCCGGGGCCCAAAACTGTTCAACAGCCTCCCATCAAGCATTAGGGGAATTGCCAATAAACCCCTGGCTGCCTTCAAGAGAGAGCTGGACAGATACCTAAAGTTAGTGCCGGATCAGCCGGGCTGTGGCTCGTACGTTGAACTGCGTGCGGCCAGCAGTAACAGCCTAGTTGATCAGGCCCTGATCCATCGGGAGGCCTGGTCATGGACCGGGCCGCGGGGGCGTTGATCCCCGGAATAACCTCCAGGTAACCTCCAGGTAACCCATGTACACTCATCATCATGTTTCTCCATACCACCCATGACCCCACTAAGCCTCCTGCTTCTCCCCATCACCCATGATCTAACTCAACCTCCTTCATCTCTCAACCTCCCAATACCCAACTAAGCCTCTCACTACTCAGCTTGCCTCTCCCCAGTTACCTTTGGGTTCCGTCGTTGTCACTGTAGTGGGCGCTGAAGAAGCCAGAGCGGTAGTTGTTGAGGGAGGCAACGTAGCTCATGGAGTAGAGGAACCTACTGCCGCGCTGGAGCTGCCCTGTCAAGTGTGCTGTGAAGAACTGTCGTCTTATGTCCACGCTAATATACTCGACAGTGGGTAAGCCTTCGTTATGTTCCTTCTTTAGTCTTCCTCCTTCCTTCCTTTCCTTGTCTTCCATGGCTGCCAGCTGTTGCAGTGAAATATTATCATTTACAATAAAGATAATAATAATAATAATAATAATAATAATAATAATAATAATAATAATAATAATAATAATAATAATAATAAGTTTTTAAATACACCTTCCGTTTTCAATCAATTTAGCAACCTTACAAAACGAAATATATTTATTACCATTCATCTAATAGCTGGCTTCTCAAAGTACGCAGACACCCAATTCAATTGACGTTCCAAACTGCAACATCTCTCGTCCTTCAGACTACAGACGATATAATTCTCACCTAAAGGAGTCATGCTTGGATAACTGGTTTTCTTGAATCCCTTCATCTTACCTTGCACTCGCTCCAACAGCACGTCATGACATAACCACTCGTCTCCACTCTCTTCGAGCTAACAAGTTCACACAAGCCTAATGGATGTTGAAGCTCCTTGTATGCAAAACTGTCTTAACATCCTCCCTCCGACCCTTCCAAGGACAACCACAGCCTTTCTCTGCTTCCAGCCTAGATTTGTATATGATATAGGTTATCCTATCTTGCTTCAATCTCTCTAAATATCCACCACACCTCAACAACCCCTCCTCAGCTCTCTAAATTATACCTTTGGTAACCCACACTTTCTACTCTATGCTCTGAATTCTTTGCATAATATTCACAACGTACAGTTCTCAAACTCAATATTTCCAGCGCCTCCATCTTCATCCTGCTTTAGCATTTATTCCCATGTTTCACTTCTTTATAACAATGTTAGTAACAATACTCTGGTACAATCCTCTTTTTGTCTCAATGAATAAAGTTCTTTGTCTGCACAAATACTCAAGGCACCAACCACTTTTTCTGCTCTTTTCTTCTATAATTTCCCTTATCTTTCATAGACCCATCTGCCAATCATTTATTCCCTAGACTTTCTGTTACTCTCATTACCTTGCTGTTTCCTATGCTCACGTTTAATTTCTTTCTTTTACATACCTTCTTGAATACTTCCACCAACCTTCGTAACTTCTCGAGAGACTGTCATAGTTAACGGTAACTGTGACAGTTCCCACTTTGTATATGATTCATAATCATATATTAACTTCCACAACTTTCCCAAACATCTTAGAAATCTTTTATTTTATAACACATGTTTATAATTTACTTTCTTGGAAAAATCTCTCTTCTTTCGTACATTCCATAATATGCATTAAAAATAATTATTCCTAGACGTATTTCGGTCTCTGTGCGACCCAACAAAGGTATCCCCGTATTCCATAACCATGGACCACAATACCTCAATGCACGCAACTGGAATTGCACGCAGTGCGGCAAAAGTTGGTTATGCAGTTTATATCATAATTTAAGATTTTAACGGAAACAGAAACGAGATTCACAAGTCTTAATAAGGAAACTAATATGCAAAATTTCTTCAATTAAAATGGTAAATTAGGATATTACTCAAGCCAAATTTAACCTAAACTTTCCAAACAGACAAAAACGACCAATATCCTAAATAAGTAAGTTTTATGTACGCTTTGTACATATAGGCCTCTAATTAGACGAGATGGGTCCTACACAGATGACAGTAAGGAAATGAGTGAGCTACTCAAATCCCAGTATGATTCGGTTTTTAGTGAGCCGCTAACCAGACTGAGAGTGGAAGACTTAAATTATTTTTTATGAGCGAGACTGAGAATTTGGTTGACTCAAACCTATCTGATATTATCCTGACGCCAAATGACTTCGAAAACGATATGAATGGCATGCCCATGCACTCTGCCCTAGGCCCAGACTCATGGAACTCCGTGTTCATCAAGAACTGCAAGAAACCCCTACTGTGTACTTTTAACATCCTATGAAGAGGGTGGATGGGCACAGGGGTCGTCCCACAGCTGCTAAAAACAACAGACATTGCCCAACTCCACAAAGGGAGCAGTAAATCAATAGCAAAGAACTACAAATCAATAGTGCTATCATCGCATAACATAAAAATCTTTGAAAGGGTTTTAAGAAGCAAGATCACCACTCATCTAGATACCCATCAGTTACACAGCCCAGGGCAACATGGGTTTGCAGCAGGTCACTCCTGCCTGTCCCACTACTGAACAGATGTAGTGTACACAGACTATGCAGAAGACTTTGACAAGTGTGACCATGGTGTAATAGAGCACAAAATGCTTATTATAGGAATAACAGGAAAAGTTGGTAGATGGATCTATAATTTCCTAACAAACAGAACACGTGTCTAATTTATCATCCTGTTCCTCATCCTCATATCTGACATAGAGAGGATGTAAGCCACAGCACCGTGTCTTCCTTTGCAGATGACACCCGAATCTGCGTGAGAGTGTTCTCCATTGAAGACACCACAAGACTCCAGGCGGACATCAACCAAATCTTTAAATGGGCCGCAGAAAACAATATGAAGTTGAATGATGAGAAATTTCAGTTACTCCGATATGGAAAACGTGAGGAAATTAACACTATATCGGAGTATAAAACAAATTCCAACTACACAATGAAGGGAAAAACTAATGTAAAAGACCTGAGAGTGATAATGTCAGAGGATTTCACTTTCAAAACCCACAACATTGTATCACTCGCATCTGCTAGAAAAATGACAGGATGAATAATGAGAACCTTCAAAACTAGGGATGCCAAGCCCATGATGACACCTCAGGTCGCTTGTTCTATCTAGGCTGGAATATTGCTGCACACTAACAGCACCTTTCAAGGCAGGTGAAATTGCTGACCTAGAAAATGTACAGAGAAACCTTCACGGCACACATAACTGCAATAAAACACCTCAATTACTGGAAAATCCTAGAGGAATTAATACCAAACTTGAACACGAAAATCATTCCCTATGAAAGCAAAAGACTCGGCAGACGATGCATCATCTCCCAGTGAAAAGCAGGGGAGCCACTAGCACGACAAGAGATAACATAATAAGTGTCAGGGGCCCAAGACCGTTCAACTGCCTCCCAGCATAAATAAGGGGGATTACCAATAGACCCCTGGCTGTCTTCAAGAAGGCGCTGGACATACACCTCAAGACAGTACCTGACCAGCCGGGCTGTGTTCGTACATGGGGTTGCGTGCAGCCATCAGTAACAGCCTGATTGACCAGGCCCTGATGCACCATGAGGCCTGGTCACAGACCGGGCCGCGGGGGCGTTGACGCCCGAAACTTTTTCCAGGTAAACTCCAGGTTTAGGTACATATTAGAGCACTAAGTTGATTTTGATTTCATCCAGGAAAATCAAATGAAATTAAATACTGTGAGGTTGGAGAGTTGAAGGAGGTCTTGCTTCTCCAGGAGGAGATTAGGAGGCTGAAGGTCCACCTCAGTGGGTCTGGGAGAGAGTGTGAGGTGGCTGGAGTTGTGGGGAATGAGGCTTCTAGCAGTGAGGTGCAATCTGTCTCTCGCTGTGAGGAGGCTGTAGGTGGGGAGGTAGCAACGGCTACCAGCAGTGAGGTGCAGTCCAGCACCTGCTACAAGTGGCGAGTGGTTCCCAGTAATGGGAGGAGCATCAGAATATGGAAAGTTAAGAGTGAAGATGTGAAGGTAGGAAATCGCTTCTCTGTTCTTCAGGATGAATGTACTTCAGTGGCCAGTGAAGGTAAGGGTACTACTGCCCCTGCTAATAGAGGTAAGCGCATTCTTGTGGTTGGTGACTCTCAGGTAAGATATATTGACCGTGCTTTTTGTAATAGGAATAAGAAGATGAGAGATAGAGTGTGCTTCCCTGGAGCTGGTGTTGGGGACATAGTCAACAGGCTGGATAATATCATGTCAGGTAATGGGAACAAGCCCATTATCTGTCTCAGTGCTGGTGGAAATGATACTGGGATGGGTAAAAGAGAAGAGCTGCTAGATAAGTACAGGTCAGCTATAGATTTCATTAAGTCTAAGGAAGGGGTCCCAATCATATGTAGCATCTTGCCTAGAAGGGGAGTAGGAAATGAATGGTTGTCTAGGGCAATTGGAGTAAATTGCTGGCTAGACAGATACTGCAAGGAACTTGCAATCCCATTCATTGACAACTGGAACAACTTTTATGGCAAACATGATATGTATGCAAGGGATGGGGTGCATCTCTCTGGGGCTGGGGTGGTAGCACTTGCAAACTCGTTAGAGAAGGCCATTGGTGAAATGCCTATGATTTTAAACTGATAGAAGATAGAGGTATGGGTGTGTGTGGGAAACAAGCAGGTTGCAGCACTAGGGTTGGAAACAGTAAATGTATAAAAGGCATTCAGCATGAAGTTATAAATAAAGACAATAGATCAGGTCAGCAAACAAAGGGGGACAGCAGAGGGCAGCAAGGGACTAGCTCCCTTAAGGTTTACTATACTAATAGCAGGGGTGTAAGAAATAAGATAGATGAGCTAAGATTAATTGCAAGTGCAGGAAACATAGATATTATTGCTATAACAGAGACCTGGCTCAATCTGAAAGATAGAGATATGCCTTCTGAATGTCACATACAAGGCTATAAATTATTCCACGCTGACAAGGTCAACAGGAAGGGTGGTGGAGTAGCGACGTATATCAGAAACAATTTAAATTGTTGTGTTAGACAAGATATAAAATTAGAAGCGTCAGCCACTGAATCTGTTTGGTTACAGCTTCTCGAGGGCCGAGAAAAACTAATTTTGGGTGTGATTTACAGAGCCCCAAATCTTGATAGGGAGTGCAGTAAACTTCTATGGGACGAAATTCGTAAGGCATCTACATACGAAAATGCTGTGCTAATGGGAGATTTCAACTTTAGACAGACTGACTGGAACAATTTGACAGGAAATTTAGAGTCAGGTGACTTTCTTGATACGATCCAGGATTGTTTTTTAAAGCAGTTTGTGACAGAGCCAACTAGAGGAAATAACCTGCTTGACTTGGTTCTTGCCAGTAGGGAAACACTAATTAATAATCTTGAGGTTAATGATGAGCTTGGGGAAAGTGATCACAAATCACTCAGTTTTAATATATCATGGAATTCCCCTAATAATGTCAATCAAGTCTCTGTCCCTGACCTCCGCTTGGCTGATTTCATAGGACTGAAAAATTACTTAGGTGGGCTGAACTGGAATGACCTGACTATGGGTCAGGTAGGTGCTGATGGTTGCCGATATGACGCTTTTCAGGGCATAGTTCTAGCTGCTCAGTCAGATTATGTTCCAGATAGGGAAATCGGATCAAATAAAAATGATCCTAAATGGATGAACAATAGATTAAAATATCTAATTGGTCAAAAGAGAGGCAGATATAGGCAAATCAAAAGAGGAGAGGGGCAATTAAGAAATCGATATATTCAGTTAAAGAGAGAAATAAAAAAAGGGAATTAGAAAAGCAAAAAGAGATTATGAGGTTAAAGTTGCAAGAGAATCGAAGTCTAACCCAAAAGGATTCTTTCAGGTATACAGAAATAAGATCAGGGACAAGTAGGCCCACTCAAAAGTTCCTCGGGTCAGCTCACTGACAGTGATAAGGAAATGTGTAGAATTTTTAACACATACTTCCTCTCAGTTTTTACACAGGAGGATACCAGCGACATTCCAGAAATGATCAATTATGTAGAAAGTTCATATTGTCGGTATTTTATACCTTTCTTGCACAATTATGTAGAACAGGACGATAATAAACTGTGCACGATTAGGGTCACAAGTGACATGGTCCTTAGGCAAATAGATAAATTAAAACCTAACAAATCCCCAGGCCCTGATGAACTGTATGCAAGGGTTCTAAAGGAATGTAAAGATGAGCTTAGCAAACCTTTGGCTAATCTTTTCAACATATCACTACAAACTGGCATGGTGCCAGATAAGTGGAAAATGGCAAATGTGATACCTATTTTCAAAGCAGGTGACAGGTCCTTAGCTTCGAACTATAGAAAAATAAGCCTAACCTCCATAGTGGGAAAATTTATGGAATCAATAATTGCCGAGGCAGTTCGTAGCCACCTTGAAAAGCATAAATTAATCAACGAATGTGAGGGAAAAGTTCAATAGATAGGAGTAGCGAGGGAGTGTATAGTAACAATAGTTTCATTGCCGGCTACTTGTTAATGTAGGGTAAGTCCATCAAGATTGATGGACTGAACACATCGACTCAAGGTTGAGGGACTGATTACCTCATTCTCCTCCAGTTCTTCAAGTTTCTCCTACGTATGGACTGATGAAGCCACTGTGTGGCGAAACGTTTCCTCAATAAAGATACCCAAGAGTTGCACATGTGTCTAATTTATCAACCTGAACACATAAAACACAAATTAGTTCCAGTACAACCTGAACACATAAAACACAAATTAGTTCCAGTACAACCTGAACACATAAAACGATCCATTCATTTCCTACGATGGATAAGTTACTGAAGACTGATGTCGTTCACAATATTTACATTTTCTTCCGAGGAATGTGCAAACTCGTAAAAGTTATGTAGTGCGTGTAGAATGGAAGGCATCAAAATTCGATCCAAGGAAGAGGAAGATAACTCTTATTCCTTGGATCAAGAACCCTCGCCAGCATCAAGCCAAAATAATGCAATAAGATAAAATAACACTATACCATTTCGATGCTAAAAATGAAAATAAAGTCATCTACATAATCCATAAACATATTAGTTTTTTTTCTAAAAATAATTTGAAGCCGGTCAGAGGATCCTGTCTCCACCTATCACAAGGAAACAAACATCTGGGAATGTTTAATTTTGCATTGTCTACAAGGCATTCATGCATGTAAACAGCCCCAAGACTAGCCCAACATATATTAATACATAAGTCTTGAAAATTGTTAGTCGATCTCACAAGGGGTTCTTGAGTAAGAAAAGAAAATTTGTGGGAAAATATTGAAAGTTTCTGAAAAACAGGAAAATTCTCTCTTCGGTAAACTTAAAAACACCATAATATCGCAATTTTTTTTTATTTAATTTTCTGATTTACATTCTATTTATAATTCATCACTATCGTGTAAGAAAATAGAGAAATGCCTTCTGAATGCAACATACAGGGTTATAAACTATTCCACACTGATAGGGTCAACAGGAAGGGTGGTGGAGTGGCGATGTATGTCAGAGATAATTTAAATTGTTGTCTTAGACATGATATAAGACTAGAAACATCGAACACAGTATCTGTTTGGTTACAGTTTCTCGAGGGCCGTGACAAATTAATTTTGGGTGTGATTTATAGGCCCCCAAACCTTGATAGGGAGTGCAGTAAGCTGTTATGGGACGAAATTCATAAGGCATCTAGATATGAAAATGTTGTTATAATGGGAGATTTTAACTTTAGACAAATTGATTGGATCAATATGACAGGAAATCTTGAGTCTAGTGACTTTCTCGATGCGGTTCAGGATTGCTTTTTAGAACAGTTTGTGACAGAACCAACTAGAGGAAACAATCTGCTTGACTTGGTTCTTGCCAACAAAGAATCACTAATTAATAATCTTCAGGTTAATGACGAGCTTGGGGAAAGTGGTCACAAATCACTTAGTTTCAATATATAATGGAATCACCCAGGCAACTGCAATCAAATCTCTGTCCCAGATTTTCGCTTGGCCGAATTCATGGGACTGAGAAATTACCTGGGTGGGCTAAATTGGGATGTCCTGACTATGGGTCAGGTAGGTGATCTTGGTTGTCAATATGACGTTTTTCAGAGCATAGTTCTAGCTGCCCAGACAACTTTTGTTCCTAATAGGGAAATTAGATCTAACAAATATGATCCCAAATGGATGAATAATAGATTGAAACATCTAATTGGTCAAAAGAGAGGCATATATAGGCGTATCAAAAGAGGGGATGGGCAGTTAAAAAATTAATATACTTAATTAAAGAGAGAAATAAAGAAAGGAATAAGAAAAGCAATCAGGGATTATGAGGCTAAGGTCACAAGGGATTCAAAGACCAACCCAAAAGCTCTCTTTCAGGTATACAGAAGTATGATTAGGGACAAGATTAGCCCCCTTAAGAGTAACTCTTGTCAGCTCACTGACAGTGATAAGGATATGTGTGAAATTCTCAATACCTACTTCCTCTCAGTTTTCACCCAGGAAAATACAAGCGATATTCCTGAAATAATAGATTATGTAGAACAGGACGATAATAAACTATGCACGATTGCAGTAACTAGTGACATGGTCCTCAGACAAATAGAGAAACTAAAGCCTAACAAATCCCCAGGCCCTGATGAGCTGTTTGCAAGGGTGTTAAAGGAATGTAAAGAGGAACTTAGCATACCTTTGGTTAATCTTTTTAACACATCACTACAAACTGGCATAGTGCCTGATAAGTGGAAAATGGCAAGTGTAATACCTGTTTACAAGGCAGGTGACAGGTCCTCCATAGTGGGAAAATTAATGGAATCAATAATTGCCGAATCCAATTCGTAGCCATCTTGATAGGTACAGATTGATTAATGAATCTCAACACGGTTTTACAATGGGGCGTTCTTGTCTTACGAATTTACTAACATTTTTCACTAAGGTGTTTGAGGAGGTAGATCATGGTAATGAATATGATATTGTGTATATAGACTTCAGTAAGGCTTTCGATGGAGTTCCACACCAGAGGCTATTGAGGAAACTTAAGGCACACGGAATAGGAGGAGAATTTTTTTCCTGGGTAGAGGCATGGCTGACAAATAGGCAACAGAGAGTTTGCATAAATGGGGAGAAATCAAAATGGGCGCACGTCACAAGCGGTGTTCCTCAGGGGTCAGTGTTTGGCCCGTTGTTGTTCACAATTTACATAAACGACATAGATGAGGGAATAAATAGCGACATAAGCAACTTTGCTGATGACACCAAAATAGGCCGTCCAATTCATTCTAATGAGGACACTAGAGCACTCCAGGGTGATATGAATAGACTGATGCAATGGTCGGAGAAGTGGCAGATGCAGTTTAATATAGACAAATGCAAAGTTCTAAATGTTGGACAGGAAAATAACCATGCGACTAATAAACTAAATAAAGTAGACCTTAATACTACTGATTGCAAAAAGGATTTAGGAGTTCTGGTTAGCAGTAATCTAAAACCAAGACAACAGTGCATTAGTGTTCGCAATAAAGCTAACAGATTTCTTGGCTTCATATCTAGAAGTATAAATAATAGAAGTCCTGAGGTTGTTCTTCAACTCTATATATCCTTGGTTAGGCCTCATTTAGACTATGCTGCTCAGTTCTGGTCACCGTATTACAGAATGGATATAAATGCTCTGGAAAACGTACAGAGGAGGATGACAAAGCTGATCCTATGTATCAGAAATCTTCCCTATGAGGATAGACTGAGGGCCCTAAATCTGAACTCTCTCGAAAGGCGTAGAATTAGGGGAATATGATCGAGGTGTATAAATAGAAAACAGGAATAAATAAAGGGGATATAAATAGCGTGCTGAAAATTTCCAGCCAAGACAGGACTCGCAGCAATGGTTTCAAGTTGGAAAAATTCAGATTCAGGAAGGATATAGGAAAGCAATGATTTGGTAATAGAGTTGTGGATGAGTGGAACAAACTCTCGAGTATAGTTATTCAGGCTAAAACGTTGTGTAGGTTTAAAATTAGGTTAGATAAATACATGAGTGGATGTGGGTGGGTGTGAGTTGGACCTGACTAGCTTGTGCTGCTGGGTCTGGTGCCGTGCTCCTTCCTTGAGAGGAGGTGACCAAACTGGGTGGGTCATTGGGCTAATCCGGGGAAGGGAGACATGGACCTGGTCCGCATGGGTCAGTAGGCCTGTCGCAGTGTTCCTTCTTTCTTATGTTCTTATGTTCTTAAGAAAAAAGTATTTTAATTTGTTTAAAAATTCCAGTTAAAGTAGGAAAATAAAATGACAAATTGGTGCTCATATATCCCAAAATTAATAATAAAAAAAATAGTTCCAATCATGTGACACCAACACTTCAAGTTTGAAACGTTCAATAAAGGGGTCCATTATATTCTGCATGTGTTTAAAAATTCCAATTGATTTTAAATGACCCAACTAAAGTTTAAGCCGATCAAAGAGTCACAATAATGTCACTAGTTTCTGCCTTAAATTACATATTGCGGTAAAAATTAACAAGTTGAAATTTATGTAGATGAAAGTGAGTGTCAAATTATATTTTTTAATAAACCCCACGAACGGTAAAAGTTTGAAGCCGATCAGAAAGAAATTCTCCAGTAATTGATCTGATTCCAACAATTCCAAGTTTTTCAAAAATTTTAGTAATTTTTTTCAAATTTTGGACTAAATTTTATAGAGCATCATCCATCTTATAGAATAATGCATTGTTAATAATATTTTGAAGAAGGTCGGGAAAAAGCATTAATTATTATCATTAATAAATATTTAAGATCACCGTTTATTCAATAAAACTAACAATTTGGGTGTTATTCCACCAAGTGTCAGCGTGAGTCTTGTGATCAGTGGTCAGGAAGCCTCACCAGCGTGATCAGTGGTCAGGAAGCCTCACCAGCGTGATCAGTGGTCAGGAAGCCTCACCAGCGTGATCAGTGGTCAGGAAGCCTCACCAGCGTGATCAGTGGTCAGGAAGCCTCACCAGCGTGATCAGTGGTCAGGAAGCCTCAAACCCGCGTGATCAGTGGTCAGGAAGCCTCACCAGCGTGATCAGTGGTCAGGAAGCCTCACCAGCGTGATCAGTGGTCAGGAAGCCTCACCAGCGTGATCAGTGGTCAGGAAGCCTCACCAGCGTGATCAGTGGTCAGGAAGCCTCACCAGCGTGATCATGTCGAAGCTCCCCCGTGACATGAGGAAGCCTCACCAGCGTGATCAGTGGTCAGGAAGCCTCACCAGCGTGATCAGTGGTCAGGAAGCCTCACCAGCGTGATCAGTGGTCAGGAAGCCTCACCAGCGTGATCAGTGGTCAGGAAGCCTCACCAGCGTGATCAGTGGTCAGGAAGCCTCACCAGCGTGATCAGTGGTCAGGAAGCCTCACCAGCGTGATCAGTGGTCAGGAAGCCTCACCAGCGTGATCAGTGGTCAGGAAGCCTCACCAGCGTGATCAGTGGGCAGGAAGCCTCACCAGCGTGATCAGTGGTCAGGAAGCCTCACCAGCGTGATCAGTGGTCAGGAAGCCTCACCAGCGTGATCAGTGGTCAGGAAGCCTCACCAGCGTGATCAGTGTCAGGAAGCCTCACCAGCGTGATCAGTGGTCAGGAAGCCTCACCAGCGTGATCAGTGGTCAGGAAGCCTCACCAGCGTGATCAGTGGTCAGGAAGCCTCACCAGCGTGATCAGTGGTCAGGAAGCCTCACCAGCGTGATCAGTGGTCAGGAAGCCTCACCAGCGTGATCAGTGGTCAGGAAGCCTCACCAGCGTGGATCAGTGGTCAGGAAGCCTCACCAGCGTGATCAGTGGTCAGGAAGCCTCACCAGCGTGATCAGTGGTCAGGAAGCCTCACCAGCGTGATCAGTGGTCAGGAAGCCTCACCAGCGTCATCAGTGGTCAGGAAGCCTCACCAGCGTGATCAGTGGTCAGGAAGCCTCACCAGCGTGATCAGTGGTCAGGAAGCCTCACCAGCGTGATCAGTGGTCAGGAAGCCTCACCAGCGTGATCAGTGATCAGGAAGCTCACCAGCGTGATCAGTGGTCAGGAAGCCTCACCAGCGTGATCAGTGGTCAGGAAGCCTCACCAGCGTGATCAGTGGTCAGGAAGTCTCACCAGCGTGATCAGTGGTCAGGAAGCCTCACCAGCGTGATCAGTGGTCAGGAAGCCTCACCAGCGTGATCAGTGGTCAGGAAGCCTCACCAGCGTGATCAGTGGTCAGGAAGCCTCACCAGCGTGATCAGTGGTCAGGAAGCCTCACCAGCGTGATCAGTGGTCAGGAAGCCTCACCAGCGTGATCAGTGGTCAGGAAGCCTCACCAGCGTGATCAGTGGTCAGGAAGCCTCACCAGCGTGATCAGTGGTCAGGAAGCCTCACCAGCGTGATCAGTGGTCAGGAAGACTCACCAGCGTGATCAGTGGTCAGGAAGCCTCACCAGCGTGATCAGTGGTCAGGAAGCCTCACCAGCGTGATCAGTGGTCAGGAAGCCCCACCAGCGTGATCAGTGGTCAGGAAGCCTCACCAGCGTGATCAGTGGTCAGGAAGCCTCACCAGCGTGATCAGTGGTCAGGAAGCCTCACCAGCGTGATCAATGGTCAGGAAGCCTCACCAGCGTGATCAGTGGTCAGGAAGCCTCACCAGCGTGATCAGTGGTCAGGAAGCCTCCACCAGCGTGATCAATGGTCAGGAAGCCTCACCAGCGTGATCAGTGGTCAGGAAGCCTCACCAGCGTGATCAGTGGTCAGGAAGCCTCACCAGCGTGATCAGTGGTCAGGAAGCCTCACCAGCGTGATCAGTGTCAGGAAGCCTCACCAGCGTGATCAGTGGTCAGGAAGCCTCACCAGCGTGATCAGTGGTCAGGAAGCCTCACCAGCGTGATCAGTGGTCAGGAAGCCTCACCAGCGTGATCAGTGGTCAGGAAGCCTCACCAGCGTGATCAGTGGTCAGGAAGCCTCACCAGCGTGATCAGTGGTCAGGAAGCCTCACCAGCGTGATCAGTGATCACGAAGCCTCACCAGCGTGATCAGTGGTCAGGAAGCCTCACCAGCGTGATCAGTGGTCAGGAAGCCTCACCAGCGTGACCAGTGACCAGGAAGCCTCACCAACGTGATCAGTGATCAGGAAGCCTCACCAGCGTGATCAGTGGTCAGGAAGCCTCACCAGCGTGATCAGTGGTCAGGAAAGTGTCTCAACTCACCAGCGTGATCAGTGGTCAGGAAGCCTCACCAGCGTGATCAGTGGTCAGGAAGCCTCACCAGCGTGATCAGTGATCAGGAAGCCTCACCACGTGATCAGTGATCAGGAAGCCTCACCAGCGTGATCAGTGGTCAGGAAGTCTCACCAGCGTGATCAGTGGTCAGGAAGCCTCACCAGCGTGATCATGGTCAGGAAGTCTCACCACGTGATCAGTGGTCAGGAAGTCTCACCAGCGTGATCAGTGGTCAGGAAGCCTCACCAGCGTGATCAGTGGTCAGGAAGCCTCACCAGCGTGATCAGTGGTCAGGAAGTCTCACCAGCGTGATCAGTGGTCCCGGAAGTCTCACCAGCGTGATCAGTGGTCAGGAAGCCTCACCAGCGTGATCAGTGGTCAGGAAGCCTCACCAGCGTGATCAATGGTCAGGAAGCCTCACCACGTGATCATGGTCAGGAAGCCTCACCAGCGTGATCAGTGGTCAGGAAGCCTCACCAGCGTGATCAGTGGTCAGGAAGCCTCACCAGCGTGATCAGTGGTCAGGAAGCCTCACCAGCGTGATCAGTGGTCAGGAAGCCTCACCAGCGTGATCAGTGGTCAGGAAGCCTCACCAGCGTGATCAGTGATCAGGGAAGCCTCACCAGCGTGTTCACTGGTCAGGAAGCCTCACCAGCGTGATCAGTGGTCAGGAAGCCTCACCAGCGTGATCAGTGGTCAGGAAGCCTCACCAGCGTGATCAGTGGTTAGGAAGCCTCACCAGCGTGATCAGTGATCAGGAAGCCTCACCAGCGTGACCAGTGGGTCAGGAAGCCTCACCACGTGATCATGGTCAGAAGCCTCACCAGCGTGATCAGTGATCAGGAAGCCTCACCAGCGTGATCAGTGGTCAGGAAGCCTCACCAGCGTGATCAGTGGTCAGGAAGCCTCACCAGCGTGATCAGTGATCAGGAAGCCTCACCAGCGTGATCAGTGATCAGGAAGCCTCACCAACGTGATCAGTGATCAGGAAGCCTCACCAGCGTGATCAGTGGTCAGGAAGCCTCACCAGCGTGATCAGTGGTCATTAAGCCTCACCAGCGTGATCAGTGACCAGGAAGCCTCACCAGCGTCATCAGTGGTCAGGAAGCCTCACCAACGTGATCAGTGATCAGGAAGCCTCACCAGCGTGATCAGTGAAACAGGAACCTCACCAGCGTGATCATGATCAGGAAGCCTCACCACCGTGATCAGTGATCAGGAAGCCTCACCAACGTGATCAGTGACCAGGAAGCCTCACCACGGGTCCAGTGGTCAGGAAGCCTCACCAAACGTGATCAGTGATCAGGAAGCCTCACCAGCGTGATCAGTGATTAGGAACCTCACCAGCGTGAGCAGTGTCAGGAAGCCTCACCCCCGTGATCAGTGATCAGGAAGCTTCACCACGTGATCATGTTGATCCCCCGGGAAGTTCACGATCACCCGCGTGATCAGTGATCAGGAAGCCTCACCAGCGTGATCAGTGATCAGGAAGCCTCACCAGCGTGATCAGTGGTCAGGAAGCCTCACCAGCGTGATCAGTGATCAGGAAGCCTCACCAGCGTGATCAGTGATCAGGAAGCCTTCACCAGCGTGATCAGTGGTCATAAGCCTCACCAGCGTGATCAGTGATCACGAAGCCTCCCACGTGATCAGTGGAAGGAAGCCTCACAAGTCGATAGATACCAGCGTGATCAGTGATCAGGAAACCTCACCAGCATGATCAGTGGTCAGGAAGCCTCACCACCGTGATCAGTGATCAGGAAGCCTCACCAACGTGATCAGTGATCAGGAAGCCTCACCAGCGTGAACAGTGGTCAGGAAGCCTCACCAGCTTGATCAGTGATCACGAAGCCTCACCAGCGTGATCAGTGGGTCAGGAAACCTCACCAGCATTTATCAGTGGGTCAGAAAGCCTCACCAACCGTGATCAGTGATCAGGAAGCCTCACCAACGTGATCAGTGATCAGGAAGCCTCACCAGCGTGAATCAGTGGGTCAGGAAGCCTCCCCCAGTGATCAGTGATCAGGAAAACCTCACCAGCGTGATCAGTGGTTAGGAAGCCTCACCAGCGTTTATCAGTGATCAGGAAAACCTCACCAACGTGATCAGTGATCAGGAAGCCTCACCAGCGTGATCAGTGATCAGGAAGCCTCACCAGCGTGATCAGTGATCAGGAAGCCTCACCAGCGTGATCAGTGGTCAGGAAGCCTCACCACCGTGATCAGTGATCAGGAAACCTCACCAGCGTGATCATGTGAACTCAGGGAAGCCTCACCACCGTGATCGTGATCAGGAAGCCTCACCAACGTGATCAGTGTCAGGAAGCCTCACCAGCGTGATCAGTGATCAGGAAGCCTCACCACGTGATCAGTGGTCAGAAGCCTCACCAGCGTGATCAGTGGTCAGGAAGCCTCACCACGTGATCAGTGATCAGGAAGCCTCACCAGCGTGATCAGTGGTCAGGAAGCCTCACCAGCGTGATCAGTGATCAGGAAGCCTCACCAACGTGATCAGTGATCAGGAACCCTCACCAAACGTCATCAGTGGTCATGAAGCCTCACCAGCGTGATCAGTGGGTCAGGAAGCCTCACCAGCGTGATCAGTGTCAGGAAGCCTCACCAACGTGATCAGTGATCAGGAAGCCTCACCAGCGTGATCAGTGGTCATTAAGCCTCACCAGCGTGATCAGTGGCCAGGAAGCCTCACCAGCGTCATCAGTGGTCAGGAAGCCTCACCAACGTGATCAGTGATCAGGAAGCCTCACCAGCGTGATCAGTGATCAGGGAACCTCACCAGCGTGATCAGTGGTCAGGAAGCCTCACCACCGTGATCAGTGATCAGGAAGCCTCACCAACGTGATCAGTGATCAGGAAGCCTCACCAGCGTGGTCAGTGGTCAGGAAGCCTCACCAGCGTGATCAGTGATCAGGAAGCCTCACCAGCGTGATCAGTGGTTAGGAAGCCTCACCAGCGTGAGCAGTGATCAGGAAGCCTCACCAGCGTGATCAGTGGTCAGGAAGCTTCACCAGCGTGATCAGTGGTCAGGAAGCCTCACCAGCGTGATCAGTGATCACGAAGCCTCACCAACGTGATCAGTGATCAGGAAGCCTCACCAGCGTGATCAGTGGTCATGAAGCCTCACCAGCGTGATCAGTGATCAGGAAGCCTCACCAGCGTCATCAGTGGTAAGGAAGCCTCACCAACGTGATCAGTGATCAGGAAGCCTCACCAGCGTGATCAGTGATCAGGAAGCCTCACCAGCGTGATCAGTGGTCAGGAAGCCTCACCAGCGTGATCAGTGATCACGAAGCCTCACCAGCGTGATCAGTGGTTAGGAAGCCTCACCAGCGTGATCAGTGATCAGGAAGTCTCACCAGCGTCATCAGTGGTCAGGAAGCCTCACCAGCGTGATTAGTGATCAGGAAGCCTCACCAGCGTGATCAGTGGTAGGAAGCCTCACCAGCTTGATCAGTGATCAGAAAGCCTCACCAACGTGATCAGTGATAGGAAGCCTCACCAGCGTGATCAGTGATCAGGAAATCTCACCAGCGTCGTCAGTGGTCAGGAAGCCTCACCAACGTGATCAGTGATCAGGAAGCCTCACCAGCGTGATCAGTGGTCAGGAAGCCTCACCAGCGTGATCAGTGATCAGGAAGCCTCACCAGCGTCATCAGTGGTCAGGAAGCCTCACCAGCGTGATCAGTGGATCAGGAAGTCCCCACCAGCGTGTCAGTGTCAGGAAGCCTCACCAACGTGATCAGTGATCAGGAGCCCACTTTGTCAAAACCCCCTGATCAGTGATCAGGAAGCCTCACCAGCGTGATCAGTGGTCATTAAGCCTCACCTGCGTGATCAGTGATCACGAAGCCTAACCAGGGTGATCAGTGATCAGGAAGCCTCGCCAGCGTCATCAGTGGTCAGGAAGCCTCCTCAGCGTGATCAGTGATCAGGAAGCCTCACCAGCGTGATCAGTAATCAGGAAGCCTCACCAGCTGATCAGTAATCAGAAAACCCCCACCAAGTGATCAGTGACCAGGAAGCCTCACCAGCGTGATCAGTGATCAGGAAGCCTCACCAGCGTGATCAGTGATCAGGAACCTTCACCAGCGTGATCAGTAATCAGGAAGCCTCACCAGGGTAATCAGCTACCAGGAAGCCTCACCAGCGTGATCAGTAATCAGAAAGCCTCACCAGCGTGATCAGTAAACAGGGAGCCTCACCAGGGTGATCAGTGATCAGGAAGCCTCACCAGCGTGATCAATGATCAGGAAGCCTCACCAGGGTGATCAATGGTCAGGAAGCCTCACCAACGTGATCAATGGTCAGGAAGCCTCACCAGCATGATCAATGGTCAGGAAGCCTCACCAGCGTCATCAGTGGTCATGAAGCCTCACCAGCGTGTTCAATGGTCAGGAAGCCTCACCAGCGTGATCAGTGGTCATGAAGCCTCACCAGCGTATCAATGGTCATAAGCCTCACCAGGTGATCAATGATCAGGAAACCTCACCAGCGTGATCAATGGTCAGGAAGCCTCACCACGTGATCAGTGTCAGGAAGCCTCACCAGCGTCATCAGTGATCATGAACCTCACCAGCGTGATCAATGGTCAGAAGCCTCACCACCGTGATCATGTCAGGAAGCCTCACCAACGTGATCAATGGTCAGGAAGCCTCACCAGCGTGATCAATGGTCAGGAAGCCTCACCAGCGTGACAGTGATGCAACGAAGTCACCACGAGATATGGTTTGGAATGCGTGTATAATTATCAACCTATGCTATAGTGTCAGGAACCTCAACCAGCGTGATCAGTGCAGTGCCTTATACGTAATCAGGATAGGAAGCCTCACCAGGGACAGTGCATCAGGGAACCTCAACAGCGTGACCCCAGTGGAGAGAGGAGCCTTTACACGGTTTCAGGGTCAGAACCTGGACCAGCGTGGATTTGTGATCAGGAAGCCCAATATTTATCATTCAGGTCCCAGGTTCAATAATTAAATACAGCTGATAATTATAGAAGCTCACCAGCTAATCAGTGTAGGGACTAATGCAGACAGAAGCCTACATGAGAATTGATAGCAACTAAGCTGGACATTGTTTAGAAGCATCACCAATAAACACTCAAGCTTGTTTAGAAGTAACTCGACATTTGATAGAAAGTCTCACCCCGTCTCAGTTTACAGGAAAAGCCTCACCACTTAACAAACCTGAATGATCATTGTCGAAGAACGATCATGATCATAAATCATTCAGAGTGATCTTGAGGGTACCCCGTGAAGCTGGTTCACCGCGTGCAGTGGTCGGAAGCCTACCCCCGCAAACCTCCCAGGTATTTCCCGGTAGTCACCACTGATCATGTATGGTAAGGGCATCTGAGGAACTCACCCCGTGACATATGGAAATCTCAAGGTGCCAGTTTCTTCAAGAAGCCTCATCCTATAGTTACCATTCACACAGTGATAAACACTTCAAGCGGGTCATGGATAAGGGCTTCTTGTTTCATGATCACGAAACCTAAAACCGGGGAAGAGGAAACACGTTCAGTGGCGACCTCCTAGCTACAGTGATCCCAGGAGCCTACCAGCGGATAATAATAGAAACCTCAATAAGTGAATCAGTAATAGTAATAATGATACTACATTCAAGCTTAAGTAATCAGTGATCAAGTAATATCAATAACAAAACACCACATCAATAATAAAAAGGAAACAAACCAGAACCTCACCACGTAAACAATAATCAGAAAGCCTCACCAGCGTGATCCGTAAACAGGAGCCTCACCAGGTGATCGTATCAGAGCCTCACCAGCGTGATCAATGACAGAAGCCTCAAACCCGGTGATCAATGGCAGGGGAAACCTCACCAACGTGATCAATGGTCAGGGAAACCCCACCCGCATGATCAATGGCAGGAACCTCACCACGTCACATTGCTGAAGCCTCACCACGTATCAAAGGTCAGGAAGCCTCACCAGCGCACAGTGGCATAAGCCTCACCAGCGTGTTCAATGGTCAGGAAGCCCACCAGCGTGACAGGGTCAGAAGCCCCCCCCACGTGGGCAATGGTCAGGGAAACCTCACCAGGGTGATCAATGGGCAGAAACCTACCCCGTGATCAATGGTCGGAAGCCTCACCACGTGATCAAAGGGGAGGAAGCCTCACCACGTCACAGGGCAGAAACCTCACCACGTGATCAATGGTCAGGAAACCTCCCCCAGCTCATCAGTGGCATGAACCCACCACGTGATCAATGGGCGGGAACCTCACCACGTGATCAAGGCAGGAAGCCTCACCAGCGTCATCAGTGGTCAGAAGCCCACCAGCGTGATCAATGGGCGGAAGCCCACCAGCGTGATCAAAGGCAGGAACCTCATCACGGGGCAAGAGATGTCAATTAAACAGAAGGATATTTAAATTTAAAGTTTTTATAATTTTCAACAATATGCTAATAAAAGGGAACAAAAAAAATGTTTTCAATAGTTTTCATTTGGTCCTTATACTAACATAAGAATAAAAAAAAAAAGGGGACAATGCCATGACTCGAACAATAAACAAATGACCCGCACGTAGGAGAGAGGAGCTTACGACGACGTTTCGGTCTGACTTGGACCATGTGCTGGTTATTTGTGTAACATGAGAGATATTCATCACTTTAGGCCCAGATTCCAATAATTCCAAATTATAATTTGCTATTTTACATCAGCAAACTTGCTTGCACAAAAACGAAAATTAATAGCTAATATGCTGGCCATTTTAAGATGCATCAGCCAATAAACATTGAAGCTGTTTAGAAGTAAATCGAAATTTATAGAAATTTTCACACTATTTTACACAAAATAATCAAATCACCACCAACAAACTTGAATTTCACTTTTCGAAGACGTCATTTTTTATTATTTTGAGTGTTTGAGGGTACACGTGAAGCCTGGTCACGGACCGGGCAGCGGGGGCGCTGACCCCCGAACCCTCTCCAGGTATTCCAGGTATACACCACTGATATTTTTGTTAGTTATCTGAGGACTTCACGTGCCATATGAAACGTGAAGGTGCCAGTTGCTTCAAAAATTTATTCCTAGTTACCATACACAAGTGATAACAATTTGAAGCCGATTTGATAAGGCGTTCTTGTTTTATGACCGAAATAAACTCGAAAAGAAAAAATTCATGCGACTTCCTAAAATTATCCCTAGGGGATACCTAGTGGATAATAATAATAATAATAATAATAATAATAATAATAATAATAATAATAATAATAATAATAATTCAAGATTAATAATTAGTAATTAGTAATATCAATAACAAAAACACATCAATAATAAAAAGAGAAACAAAAACAGTAATAGTAATAATATAATATCAAATAATTAGACATTTTGGTCGCTGTGGGACCGAACACTTAGCTGATAAAAGACAGCTCATCGCCTGCACAGCCACCCCTGCAGAAGAGGTCTTGAAAAGATGTCGAAGTCATTCCTCAATGGGCTGAAATGAGTTATAATTTGTAGGATTATAAATTACCCCTAGGGGGTGTTATGTCAGCATATTGCATTCACTGATTGCTGACAAATTACGTACTTTGTTTGGACTCAAAAGTCCGCACCTTACTGCCGACTATAGGTTGATTACAAACTCCTTGCGACTCAAGAACTGTGCAGTCCCCCGTACTACAAGAAATTCGTAACCTACCTTGCTCTTGTAGCGTGAGCTATGGTGTTCTTCACACCTTTGACAGATATCGGTGACTTGATAGAAGCTGAAGTGTCCTTGGATGTCCACGTCTTCCATAGTCTAGGAATGCGCACACTGGTACACTATGTTCCACAAGATTTGTCTTTATTGTTCACTAAAGAAGTTGATCACACTTCTCTTAAGTGTTTATTGTGTTTTTTGAGACACTTTGTTCAAACTAACACACAGATCAGTGTTCTTTGTTGGTTATCCTGGCGTCAGTGTCACTCTCAGTAGAGTCAAAAGTAATATGAAGACGCCACAGCACCCCACGCCATTACTCCCCTAGCACAAAGGAAAAGCTGACCTAGTACTTTTACTTCCTTGCCACTTCCTCCATGAAGCAAAACAGAATGTTTGATTCTTGCTGTCTTTAAGCATAGACAACAATGTACACTATCTCTACCATGGTAATAAAGTGGGAGCAGGATTTTCCTTAATTGTCCTGCTAAGGTAAGAGATGAACTGTCCCTTATTAAACTACACTTTGCAACACTGGACCGCATGGAGCGGCGGTCGCTTGACCACACGTCGCATACTGGGATCAATTACTCGCTGTAGCAGTAAACAAGATATTTGCCCCTTTTGAGAGGGCTGGGCCCCTCAGGGCTGAAAGGGCTGAAGGGGGCTAAAGGGGGATGAAGGGGGCTGATACCCCCCTCCTGGAGAAAATTTCTCCACATTTGGTCTTTGTATCTTGACTGGAATAGAAGTGTGTGAAATCATTTTTATTGGTAAGTTTCCGATAAACTTGAAATCTTAGGTTGTTGTCTACTTTGTGTATGAGGACGTCGAGGAAAGGTTGCTTGTCATTGGACTTTTCTTCTAGTGTAAACTGGATCGCCGGTTCAACTGCGTTGAGCCTTGCCTGAAGATTCTGTACATCAAAACGTTTGGGAGTTATTACGAGGACGTCGTCCACGTAACGTAACCAAGTGACGCTGGAAGGGATGATGTTGGCGAAGTGTTCGGACTCTAGGTGTTCCATGTATAAGTTGGCTAGGACGGCACTGATGGAGGACCCCATTCCCATGCTGTAGGTTTGTTTGTAGAGCTTGTTATTGAAAGAAAAACAGTTGAAATTAACAATCAAGTCAACAAAATCTCCGGGAGGTAGAGGAAGGTTAAGGCCTTGATTGACTTTACGTCGTAGAACCTCGATGGCTTTTGTGGTAGGTACTTTTGTGAAATGGGAAGTCACATCCAAACTGCTTAGTTTCTTGTTACGGATGGAGAGGTTTCGGATGTGGTTGAGAAGGTCGCCTGAATGTTTAAGATGAGCGGGGCTGATGGTCTCCAGAAGGCAGGAAAGATGTTTGGCAAGAACTCCGGCTAGTTTGTGTGGTGCACTGCCTATACCTGACGTGATTGGTCTGAGAGGAATATTGTGTTTATGGGTCTTGGGTAAACCATACATGTGTGCTGGTTTAGGGTTGCTGGGTAACAAGTACAGAAGTTTCTTCCCTTCTCTAGTGCGTTTGAGTATTTGTCTGGTTTTGTACAGAAAATCTTTGGCGAGTGTCTCCCACTGTTGAGTGCTGATGGGTTCGTATGTAGACTGATTATTCAAAAGGTCCATCATTTTAGTGTTGTAGTCACTTGTGTTGAGTATGATGACTCCACCTCCTTTGTCGGCGGTGGTGACGATAATATTGGTATCGTTGGCGAGGTCCTTAAGGGCAGTGATATATCGTCTAGGAAGATTAGAAGAAGGTTCACATAAAGCTGCAGTGAGAATGCCCTGTATATAACCCTTCTGGAAGTCACTGTCACTGTGTCTATGATTCCTGGTAACTTGGTTGAGTTGATAGTTAGGTTTGCGTATGTTGGTTGTAAATTTGAGTCCCAGACTCAGTGCTTGTTTCTCGTAGTCAGTTAAGGTGCGTGACTATAGGTTGTTTATCAGGGATTCCGTCCCATTTCCTTCCATCGACTGTTAGCGCAGAGGTACTGAAGTTTGCAATTGAGTTGGATCTTCTGTTGGAGGCTGGCTGTGGTGACTGTGTTGAGAATATGCTCAGCAGTGTGTTGGTCAATCTGAAGATTGGCCCTCATATTCCTTGCAGGGCCAATCTTCAGACTGACGTCCTAGCCAACTTATACATGGAACACCTAGAGTCCGAACACTTCGCCAACATCATCCCTTCCAGCGTCACTTGGTTACGTTACGTGGACGACGTCCTCGTAATAACTCCCAAACGTTTTGATGTATGGAATCTTCAGGCAAGGCTCAACGCAGTTGAACCTGCGATCCAGTTTACACTAGAAGAGTCCAATGACAAGCTACCTTTCCTAGACGTCCTCATTCACAAAGCAGACAACAACCTAAGATTTAAAGTTTATCGGAAACCTACCAATAAAAATGATCTCACACACTAAGACCAAAAGAGGCAGCATCATTGGGTTTTTCCTAAGAGCATACCGATTTTGTAGTCCTGAGTTTCTTGACGAGGAATGTACATACATTCACCAAACCTTCACTCAGTTACATTTTCCTTCCTTTTTCATCAAAGACTGCAAGATTATTATTATTATAATCAAGGGGGAAGCGCTAAACCCGGAGGATTATACAGCACCTGGGGGGGGGGATGTGGAAGGCATTCAGGCTTAATTCGGGGAACTGGAGCACAGATCCAATTCCCTAAATCAAGAGCCCCTCACCAACATCAAGGAACCTTCCTTGAGGGGAAAGACTGCAAGAAAAGAGCTCTTCAGATCATTAATTCTCCACACACCAACACCACTCCCAACAAAGTTATAATTCTTCCCAACAGCCAGGTTGCACTGAACGTTTCTAAAGTACTTTCACAAGCTAACACCAGAGTCGTCATCTCTTCCAGCACTTCAATAAAGGATCTAACCACGAACCAGCCAACGCAGGGGTTTACACTGTACCCTGTGGAGGCTGCGACAAGATTTATGTAGGTGAAACAGCAAGAAACCTCGACACCCGCCTCAATGAACACATTTACGCATGTAGGAACGATAACTTGAACAACGCCTGTATACAACACCGAAATTCCACCAATCATCTCATGAAATTCAGGGACGCCCAATTAGTGATCAAAGAAACTAATTTCCGCAGACGCAAGTGCCTAGAATCAGCACTAATCGCTGTTTCGAATACAATTAAACAAAACAAAGATAGCTTCACCATCTCTGAAGTCTTAGCAAGAATCCTCCTGAAAACAGTAAACCCTGCCATCACATAGTCTCTCCTGTTAATACTACACAAAGCACATTACAGAGAGTGAACACTGAAACAGGCTGCCTCTATCCAGTCTATATTTGTCTAACCTATTTTTATGTTACCCTATTATTATTATTATTATTATAATCAAGGGAGAAGCGCTAAATCAGGAGGATTATACAGCGCCTGGGCGGGGATGTGGAAGGCATTCAGGCTTAATTCGGGGAACTGGAGCACAGATCCAATTCCCTAAATCAAGAGCCCCTCACCAACATCAAGGAACCTTCCTTGAGGGGTAAGTTACCCTAGTATTAGCTTTTATATCCTTTTACTCATGTACGAGTTAATTGCTCTTCCATATTGTATTACTACTACTACTACAACTTATGTCACTACTACCACTAGTATTGCACTTCACTCTGAGCCTATATATACCCTCTGTGTCCATGTACTGTTTGTAACGGCTTGACAAAGCTCCTGGAGAGCGAAACGTTGCCACAATAAAATGTTACATTAGTATTTAGTATTCTCGTGCGTGAGCGTGTTAGAGAGGAGTGAATAGAGACGAATGGTTTTTCTGACCTGACGAGCTGTTGGAGTGTGAGCAGGGTAATATTTTGTGAAGGGACTCAAGTCCGGCTAACCGGACTTGAGTCCTGGAGGTAGGAAGTACAACGCCTGCACTTTAAAGGAGGGGTTTGGGATATTGGCTGTTTGGAGTGATATCTAAAGTGTCGTAGCTAAGCGCCTCTGCAAAGACAGTGATTGTGTGAATGATGGTGAAAGTGTTGAACGATGATGTTGAAAGTGTTGAACGATGATGGTGAAAGTGTTGAACGATGATGGTGAAAATGTTGAACGATGATGGTGAAAGTGTTGAACGATGATGGTGAAAGTGTTGAACGATGATGAAAGCCTTTTTTTCTTTCTTTTTGGGTCACCCCGCCTCGGTGGGAAACGGCCGACATAAAAAAAAATTAGTATTTTCCATAATATGTCGTTTTTCGCAGTAAATGGTAGGTTATAATTAATTCAGCAGGAATAACTAATGTTTTTAATGCTAATTACTTGAGTGGCTGTTAGTAATATATTCCGTAGACATTCATATATAACCCGACTCCCACAAATTATAAACCCATTCTAAATAACCTCCAGATAACTCCCATTCACATCCAGCTTCCTCCAGTTAACTCTCATGCACTTCCAAGAGCCCTAATACACACAGTTTACTCTGCCTACGATTCCCATCCAACTCCAGACCATACCACTCACAAACCATTAAATTAACTCACCTTTACAGTATTAGTATCGATGTTCATATTGAAAAAGTGCATGGTAATGTTAGAAGTGGGTTCCAGGACTTCCACTTCCACTTCCATATACCCGTGGATGGTCTGATTTCCGTTGATGAAGGGCTGAATTTTGATGGTATAGTGAAGAGGCTTCAGGGTTTTCGGTAAAAACAAGTCTTGCTTATTTTGATGTGCTGGATCTGATGACAGCACGACCACCTTGACTCCCTCCGAGGTTGTAGTGGCTTCAGTAGCATTTGGTTGCTGTGACGGTAGTGTGTTTGATATAGTTATTATTGTGGTTGGAGTTGTATTTGGTGATTGCAAGTGTGGTGCATCTGTTGTTGTTGTTGTTGTGGTAGTATTTGGTTTCATTACTAGCATGTCTGATGTTAATGTTGTGTTTATAGTGGCATTTGGTGGTTGCAATGGCGGTGTGTTTGTTGCAATTGTTGCTGTTGTTGTTGAGGTAGCATTTGATAGTTGCAATTGTGATGTTTTTGCCCTACCTGATTTCGAAACTGTGGGACATTTAATGGTTGTGGTTTAGGTATGTTTGTTGTAGCTACTGCTGCCGTTATATCAGTGGATGATTCTGAAGGCGTAGTTGCTGGAATGGTTGAAGTTACTATAGTTTCTGAAGTACCAACAGGAGAGGTTGTCAGTCGGCCAGAGCTCTCCACCGACCCTAACTGAAAATGGTTTATTCTATAGCACATTATTAGCGTGGAGAAGATGTTGAGAAGAGAGTCGATGGAAATGCGAAGTAAACTAATTGAGAGTAAAAGGAAGGACTGTAAGCGGCAGAACCCCAACCGACTAAATGAAAATGGTTTAACAAAGAATCATTCTTTCGATGGATTGTACAGAATAACAAACTTGAAAACACGTTGTTAAGTCTATGAAATAAAGTAACGAAGTTACCATATATCGCTCAGGAGGAGAATTGAATTAAGAAGAGAAACGGAGCTATTCTATGGTATTTGTACAATAACAAAGTAAAACACTGTTCAGTCTAGAAAAAAGCACAAGCTTACATACTCGTCGGCTCCGTAGGAATGTGAGTTGTTTAAGACTACGAATTGGTAGACCAGCTCCACCTACTGCAAAAGTATCAATTTTTTTTGGGCAATCAAAGAGATCAAGTGTTTCTCATTAAATTTCTCTATAGAGTATCTCTTGACAACTGTTCGTAGACCAAGGCCAGAACTAAACTTCACTTTAATTAATATTTTGGGCTTAACAATGTTAGCGAAGGTGTAATTTTTTTTATTAAATTTTAATTAATAAGTAATCTTTTAACAACTGTTAGCCGGAAAGGTGAGTAAGCAGAAAATACTTCACAAACCCTGTCAACTCTTAGTGACAAATAAACGCTGTGGATTTTTTGGGTGTTTAATTACATTGCCAAACATATTTCTAGGAACATGGAGAAGCACACTGATAATTATAGAATGTTAATAAACATATTCAAGTGAATGTACACTTTTTGTGAACAGTTAACAACATATATGTATAACTCAACCCTGCAGCTATAACTGCGTATTTCAATTCTGAACAAACTCTGATGAATAAACAAATTCTCTGACCAGAGACCAACGCTGGTAAACCAGCGTTAAGTAGCTACCCTGGCCACTGACTCGCTGTCATCTTGAAAAAGACTTAAATTGTAAACAATAGTACATTTTTTTTGTCTTTACAACACCCTGTAGATATCACCACATACCATTTTTAGCACACAGCACACACTGTCTTGCCACACACCCGCCACAGGGTAGGTATCACTAAACGGGTCATTTTATAACAAAGACTCGTGCAATTGTTTATGGTTGACGAATAAACTAACAAGATTTTAATGAACCCACTAGTGAACACACATAATGATGATCCAGTAGTAAACAAACACCCCGGTGAACACACATTGGTAATGAGAGAAGAAAAAACTTCGTTGAGTGGAGACAGAATGGCTAGGAAACAAATTACATGAGATACGTTCTGGGAAAGATGAATTAGAAAATGCAAAGGCTCTGAACAGAAAGAGAGAGGGAAAATCGTAGATTTCATGAAAACAAGAGAGACGAAGAGAAGAAAAATATAGGAGACGGCAATGAAGACTGTTGCAAATGAACCCACATTATGAAGAGAGAGAGAGGGAGAAATCTGCGATTTTTTTTTACTGCCAGAGAAGAAACACAAGATAAAAAAAATAATGAAAGGAAATCAAAGGATGATAAAACTTGATTTAGCAGCTGGAGCATCCTTCGAGGGATTTACCGTGACAAAGATGAAATGATCTCGAAGCAAGAACTTAAAATATACTCACCTTCTTTGATTTTAGTTTTATTGCCTTCCATTACATTAAGCACTGTGTGACCCATGTCGGTTTAATGCTTCACGTAAATACAAAGATAACAGCTGGAGAAACAGATAAAAAAAATAAAATAGGCAGAAAATTTGATCCAGGTGGAACTGTACAACAGGTAACAATAACCTCCAGTGTCATTCATTTTCTATTTCTGAAATGCAGCAGTTACGGATAAGGTACAAAACGTTAAATAAAACCTCGAGTGATCAAACAGTAATAACAGAATATTTCTACATATGAATCATACATACATGAAAAGAAAAGCAGCAAAACTGAAGTGAGAAGAGCAGAAAATGCAAAGGCAATTAAGAGTAGAAGGGTGAAAAACTGTTCACAGAGGTGACCGAGAGTAGCATGTACTGAACCTCTCACTTTGTCACAATATTACCCAACCTCTCCCAACATTACCTTTCATCCCCCACAACATTACCTTCCATCCCCACTTCTCCCAACCCCATAACATTACCTTCCCTCTCCACATCTCCCTCCTCCACAGCAATACCTTTCCTACCCACCTCTCCCAACCCCACAACACTAACTTACCTCTCCACTTCTACCTCCACTTTAAAACTTCATGACTCCCTTCCTATCTTCAGGTATAGGAAAGTTAGAAATAGCAGCAACTTTTGCTTCATTAGGAGCAACCTCACCTTAACCAACCAAAAACACAAAAGATGTTTAATTGAGCTTATTCAAAACATACTTTGTTGGAATGAGCGTGAAGCTGTATTAAGCAAACCTCTCAGCGCTCTGAGACGCATCAGAGCATTGAGAAGCAGGCTTCTACACCTTCAAGTTCTGTGTTAACTCGTGCATAATTCTTTGGAACGAAGAGGCTGCAGTCTATCCTAGATAGTAAATACAGAGATTTCCTGAGCACGAGCAGTAAGATTGACATGACATACAGGCTTCTGACACACACGAGGCGTGGCGGTAGAGTGTACTGGATCACAAGACTCCAAGAATCTTAGTGTTTTTAGGGCGTGCTGCTAGCAGCAACCAGCGGTAGTGACAACATCAGTGAGCAACCCTACAAGTGATAACCAAAGTTATTAGTTAAAAAAAAGGCAAGAGGAAGCCTGAAATTATCCAAAAAAATTTGAAAGTGCCAAATCGTTGGAGGCCTAGTAGTCACCTGTTGCCACACAGTTACAAATGTACAAAGTACAAAGCGAGTGGCAAAAGACAGAAAGTCAAAAATTAAGAGAGGTTGGTTAATGAGTGAACTGTGAGGTAGCATACAACGAGTGTGAAAAAGTTAACGTGAAAAGGAAGAACAAAAAATATATATAACCAGAGAAGGTGGCAGGCAGTAGACCTCCAGGAAGTGGTGCCGCCATAGCAGGTTGTGTGTAATTACAAATAAGAAGTGTAACTTACCAAAAATGAAGTGTAATTTACTAAAAGTAGCAATATACAAGTGCTAAGTATGGTAAATAAGAACTCATGCGGGTAATGAGAATAGAATAATTGAAGAGAAGGACAGAGGTGATAAGGCAAGGAGCAGGAGTCATCGTACAGTGAGCATTGGGATGGACGACACCTCTGAGGTGTAATGTACAGATCACCTATGTTTGTGGTAAAAGAGGAAGTTGAGTAGTGGAGCCGGACCTGCAATCAATGGTAGCTGGCTGTCACAAACCCTGCTCCGGAGTGATTATCATACAGTACGTAGCTTTTAGCAGGCAGATAAAATTGGAAGGAGCAAGGAATAGATGACCTTGGTAGGAGGAGTGTGCACGCAGGAGTAAGTGCAGGCAGGCCATTAGGACTACAGACTGACACCAATTTTAAAAGATAAGATTTAAGCACATAAAGACAGTGTAATAGGCGAACCAAGTTATTGGGTACACAGGTAGTACAAATGTAGTACATATGTGGACATACGAAGGACTCATGAACACACACACACACACAGATCCACTGTCAGAAAGTTAAACGCCTGTTAAAGACTTAAAAGACTTAAAATTGATTGAATTTTTTTCAACAAACAACTTTCCTAGCTCTAGTCATCACGATTGAGTGTCAGTCTGAGATGAATCAGTTGGGAAATTGTAACTACTGAACCACTGCGCGTGACTTTCTAGAGTGAATGGACACAGGTACCACACGTAAGATCCTGCCTTAAATGTTTCACTAGAGTGAAAGAGTATTCTTCTTTTCTTACAATAAATTCATTGAACATTTGTTAGATTAATTCTGTATTGCAGCAGAGACAGATTTTGAAGTATTAACTTCAGCAACTAACTGAGCGACAGGTGAGTTTTAAAGTAGATTACATTTGATTATATTTTACATAGATTATATTTTTTATGTAGATTATATTTGGCTGGTGCCCACTGTTGCTACCCGCCAACTCTAACCAGACTTGTTTTTACATTTTTTACCTATTTGAGTAAATTAATAATTATCTGCTAGAGCCGGTGTTTCTACGATATCTGAATTAGTATTATCTCTGAAAATTTTCTGAAAATCACGAGGTATACGACTATAAAATTCCTCTTGAAGGAACAGCTGGAATAAAATGCCATAAATTTCTGAGTCTGATGATCTGCCGCAACGCTGCAGGTAATATACTTCTGATCTGGCTTCCGCTGCTTGCTACGAAATGTTCGCTGATAACTCACATGAATAAATTATAAATTTCTTGCATAGCTTCTTCATAGTCTCATAAACTACATTTTGTGCAAAAGGCAAAGCTGCTGTGCAACTCTGTCCTCTAGCCTGTCCATACAGAGTGTAATAAGGCTACAGAATGATTGTAAGGGCAGTAGAGAGCATGAGCTAGATATTCGAAAATATCAAATTACGTATCTAAATCAATCTCAGTGAAGTAGCAAACAATGCTGAAGCTGTTTTTCTAATGCTAATTTCTTGCTTTGGAGGCTGACGAGTAGCAGACTGGTCACTGAAAGTACATCATCTCACATCATCAGCTTTACATGACGTTCCATCACAACATCCCCTCAAGGAAGGTTCCTTGATGTTGGTGAGGGGCTCTTGATTTAGGGAATTGGATCTGTGCTCCAGTTCCCCGAATTAAGCCTGAATGCCTTCCACATCCCCCCCCCCAGGCGCTGTATAATCCTCTGGGTTTAGCGCTTCCCCCTTGATTATAATAATAATAATCCATCATAACATACTGAGTAAGAGAGTGAATAAATCGAGTAGGGACTTTAACATGTCTATCAGGACCTTTCTTTCTTTTAGATCGCGTTACTATTCATGACATTTCTTGAGGATCTGGGAAATTCTTGGAAATGTATACTGAAGAGAAGTAAATGGGGTACTAGTATGAGTCGGCGTCATACTCATTCTTCCATTCTGAGTGAATATCTCGATTAAGTGTGAAGAGGCAGATGAGAACTGTGTAGATACACTAGTTTATGAAAGAACTGTTGCACCCACATCTTGTTTCATGATGTACAGACATTTTATATAACTAGGCGATGAGACTCTCTTCAGAATAAGACATTCTATATGCTCAGCATGCCTGGAATTTACCTGGAGAGAGTTCCGGGGGTCAACACCCCCGCGGCCCGGTCTGTGACCAGGCCTCCTGGTGAATCAGAGCCTGATCAACCAGGCTGTTACTGCTGGCTGCATGCAAACCAACGTACGAGCCACAGCCCGGCTGATCAGGAACCGACTTTAGGTGCTTGTCCAGTGCCAGCTTGAAGACTGCCAGGGGTCTGTTGGTAATCCCCCTTATGTATGCTGGGAGGCAGTTGAACAGTCTCGGGCCCCTGACACTTATTGTATGGTCTCTTAACGTGCTAGTGACACCCCTGCTTTTCATTGGGGGGATGTTGCATCGTCTGCCAAGTCTTTTGCTTTCGTAGTGAGTGATTTTCGTGTGCAAGTTCGGTACTAGTCCCTCTAGGATTTTCCAGTTGTATATAATCATGTATCTCTCCCGCCTGCGTTCCAGGGAATACAGGTTTAGGAACCTCAAGCGCTCCCAGTAATTGAGGTGTTTTATCTCCGTTATGCGCGCCGTGAAGGTTCTCTGTACATTTTCTAGGTCAGCAATTTCACCTGCCTTGAAAGGTGCTGTTAGTGTGCAGCAATATTCCAGCCTAGATAGAACAAGTGACCTGAAGAGTGTCATCATGGGCTTGGCCTCCCTAGTTTTGAAGGTTCTCATACCCAGGTAATATTTCCTGAATTAATCCTCTGTAGCTGCTGTGTAGTAATACCCAGCATATCTGAAATTTCAAAGTTTCAGATTCCTTTAGTGACAGTATCTGTCAAGTGTAATTCTGGTACAGATAGATTTTAGTTTAATATATTTATTAAGCACCTCATACCCATCCTGTGGGCGGTAGTCACCCCATACCCATCCTGTGGGCGGTAGTCACCCCATATCCATCCTGTGGGCGGTGGTCACCCCATACACATCCTGTGAGCGGTAGTCAAAAGATTACAGAGGTACTTAATGGGTCCAGGTACTGGACCCCAAAATTTCAAAAATAATGAACTCCAGGTAGATCTGGTCACAATCATGGCAAGTTACGAGGGTAAAGAACCATCTACACTCTTATATATGGTTACAGTCATGATCAAATTACAGAGTAATGAGCCACTGACAAGTCCACACCAGGTCACAACTGTAATGAGTTATAAGTACAAATATTAAGTGGGTCTCACAAACACGCACACACACACACGAGCGCGCACGCACAGGCACACACACACACACACACACACACACACACACACACACACACCCAGGAGCTGAGTCTCGACCCCTGCAACCGCAATTAGGTGAGTACACACACACACACACACACACACACACACACCGAGGGAGCGGATATGCTGTGTGTGCCACTCACCACAATCTTCAACACATCCCTGGAAATTGGGCAACTACCTGAAGTATGGAAGACGGCAAATGTAGTTCACATTTTTAAAAAGGAGACAGAAAAGAGGCACTGAACTATAGACCTGTGTCACTGACGTGTATAGTATGCAAAGTTATGGAGAAGATTATCAGGAGGAGAGTGGTGGAGCACCTGGAATGGAACAAGAGTATAAAACACAACCAAGCACGGGTTCATGGAAGGCAAATCCTGTGTCACAAACCTTCTGGAGTTTTATGATAAAGTAACAGAAGTAAGACACGAGGGATGAGTTGAGTGCATCTTCTTGGACTTTAAGAAGGCCTTTGACATAGTGCAGAAGCTAGAGCATCAGGCGCACATAACAGGAAGGGCACTGCAATGGATCAGAGAATACCTGACAGGGAGGCAACAACGAGTCATGGTACGTAATGAGGTATCACAGTGAGCACATGTGACGAGCGGGGTCCCATAGGGGTCGGTCCTAGGACCAGTGCTATTTTTGGTATATGTGAATGACATGATGCTTCTTCGCTTCTAATGACCAGAGCTTTGGTAAGATGGGGAAGGAAGAAGGATGGGTAAGGATGGAAATATTGGAAGAGGGTTGGAGGGGGGGGAGAGGTAGGATATAAAAGGTAAGTGGCCCAACCACTTTGGTGTAATTTAAAAAGTGTATTTGAATTGATAAGATTATTTTTTAAGAGGTATAATACTAACCCATCAGAGTCACATAAATATAATAGGTATATAAGTACATGACTCTGAATTGGTTGTAATTATACAAGTTGCAATTGCTTTTTTTTTTTTTTTTTTTTTTTTTTTTTTTTTCGCGATTGCACAACGGATATTTATACGACAGGAAAGGCAATATTTTCTGGCCAGTTTATGAGCTCGTGACAATAGCTTCTTAATGGTGGTGTCCAACAATAGTCAATAGCATAATTTTACATTAGAAAGTTATTTAAGATGTCTCCCTAATTGGGGGCGATGATTTTTTCAGTATACATAGAAGGGTTCTGGTAGTATCCAATCTTCTTCGTCAGGTAAGTTGCTCAAAATCATGGGTCGAGGGTAATCATCTTTATGAATAAAACGACGAACCCTCTGTGGGAGAGTCATTCTTTGAGTCCTGTGAGGCGGAGTATTGATGGTGTAATCGGTGGTATTTATCACTTGTATAGGATGTTCTCTATCTGGCATGTATAGTTCTTGCATTGTATAAAGTTGTTTCTTTTTAGGGTGTCAAGGCGTACATTTATGGCAGTGATATCTTGTTGTGTGTGTAAATCTGCCATTTTAACTCTGTCTCTCCTCCTGGTATTGGTAATAAATCGAAGAGCTCTATTCTGGACCCTTTGTAACCGTAGCATGTTGGTCTTTGTTGTTAATGACATTGGGACACAAGGGTATTCAAGTATAGGTCTTATTATCATTTTATACAGATGTTTTTTGACATGTTGAGGGGCTTGATTGAATCGAAAGAGTCTGCTAAGACCGGCTTTGGCTGTGTTGATCTTTTTAGTTACATGAGATGTTGAGTGGAGCAGCCTGTCTATTTCATATCCCAAGATCTTGTTAGGGTTTTTAATGGCTACAGGTGTACCTCTGATGGAGATACCCCCTTTATCTTCAATGGTTGATGCAAAACATCCTATCGTGCTAACAAGGACCTTGTCAGGATTAGTCGTAATTCTCCATTTCTTCTCCCAATTAGATGTTCGACGAAGTTCAATATTCATTTTTTCTATGACTCTCTCATACTTGTATTTTCCTGTTACTGGAGTTGATGAGACGACATGAATAACATCATCTGCAAACTGTGTCACAATTGTGTCATTAAACTCTGGTTGAGGAAGGTCATTCACATAAATGTTAAACAGAAGTGGACTGAGACAAGAACCTTGTGGGACACCAGCCGTCGGTATAAAAGGTTCTGTCGACTTGCCATGAAAGGTGGGAATGATTTTTCTTTGAGTTAAGAAATTATAAATTACTCTGAGAAAAGTCCAGTTATGGTCTGGTAGGTCAATGAGTTTGTATATAAGGCCATCATGCCATAAGCTATCAAAAGCTTTATGAACATCTCTGGTGGCAATTAAGGCAAGATTGCCCTGCTGTTTTAGACTTGCTACAGTGTCAAAAATAACATTTATTGCATGATTGGTACCTCTATGTGTTCTAAAGCCAAATTGTTTTTCAGTAAACAAGTGATTAAACTCCATATAGTAATTCAATCTGTTGGAAATGACTTTCTCAAGAACTTTTCTATAGTTCCCAGGTTGGTGGATATCTTTATTGGGCTTAGCAAGAAAGATCATTCTAGCAGTCTTAAAAACAACTGGAAAATGTCCTGAGGCCAAGATGGCATTAAAGATATTTACCAAGGACTGTTTGCAATTTCTAGGTAGGTACTTTATTTGTTTCATTGTTATTCCAGAGAGGCCAGGGGCTCTATTTCTCATTCTTCCAATAACCTGACTTATCTCTAGTAATGTAATAGGTCTAGTAAGCGGGTGGGTATCTTCAAGAGTTGAAGTATCGATGGTAGGTAGTGGTTGTAGATCATCCAAGTTCTCATCTCTCCATTCATTTACTAACTGATAATGATTATTATTAAATTGACGATTTGTTATTGTGAGAGAGAATTTTCCCCATACACCCACCCATCAAATTAGCCTGGTCCTGTGATCGTCAAGTTTATTTTCAACATCTTCATCATCCTCATCAGTGAAGTATGACTAGGTAGTTAGGAGCCTTGTGCTTTGCCCCTAAAAGTTGTCGGATCTTACTCCAAAATTTTGCTGGTTCACGTTTATATTGATTAGCTTGAAGAACTAGAAATTTCCATATGTCTCGTTTGTGTTGACTAATCATGTTAATTAATTCGTGCCTTAATCGGTGCAGTGTAGCTGCTGGTGGTTGTCGCGTTTGAAGATGCCTTCGACATTCTGCTTGATAATTTCTTAAAGTGTCTCTAATTTCTCTAGTAGGTTTGTATTGTTGGTATATCTTTGTGGAAGCTAATTGGCATGTTGCATTGGTAGCTTCAATTATTCGATTGTGCAGGGACCTGATTGCATCATCAATTGCAGTGGAAGGTAGATTTTCCAAAGACACAATTTCATCTTCACCCAGATATGCCCTGAAGAATCCTAGGGTGTTAAGATTGGGTTTAGGAGTTACAGGTATTCTAAATGGAGAAGTTTGTAGTTGTATTATAACAGGGATATGGTCAGATCCTACATTTCCACCAGGAGATATACGACAGTGAAAGATGTCACAGTCTCTGTTTGTCAGTACTATATCTGGTGTTCCTGGATGAGGTCCAATGTACGATTTGAAGAATGGGCCTTGAAATGACAAGTTTCTAGCTGTCATGATATTAAAGAGTTGTTTTCCTTTTAAGTCACCCAGTGGAATACCAGCTCCACAGTTAAAGAGGGCAGGGTGATGAGCATTAAAATCTCCAGCTAATATTGTTGGAATATTTCTGCTTAATATCCTATGTAGAGGGAAATTGACTCTATATATGGCTGTCTCGGGGGAAAATATCCAGTTCCTATCACTAGTTGTCCATGAGACGTTGTTAGTTCTATTGCAAGAATGTTATCTTCATCCACATGAATATTTTTAAATGTATATCCTAATTTAACCAAGATGGCTACACCACTAAAGGGTCCTCTCGATTTTTCAACAGTACAGTATCCACGTAATTTAATATGTTGATCAACTCTTGCAGCTGTCTCGTTCAAAAGTATAACATCGGGATTATAGTTATGTAGTTCAACCTCAAGAAGGTAACGGTTATTAAAGAAATGTTTAACATTAAGTTGGAAGATTGTAATCCCCATTATTTCTTATTCTTCGATCGTACACTGCGTTCTGAACGCCTGCAAGTAATGTCATGTGTTGTATCTACACTATTCCTGCTGGACTCGTCAAGGGGAGGAGAGAACTTTTGCGTGGATGCTTGTGTATTAAAAATGCCATCATCTTCACTAGAGGCAGTAATATTAACAGACTCATTAGAATCGTTAGAGTCGTTAGAATCGTTAGAGTCGTTAGAGTCATCATCATAAAACTGAGGTATGCTATTCTCAGTTTCAGGAAGCAGAGGCTCGTGAGAGTTAATGGGAGACTGTGTAGGCTCCAAGTGAATATTAGATAGGCAAGGTGAGTTACCTTGGGAAAGTTCCTGTTCAACAGGTTCAGCTACAATAGCGAGAGAGTAGGCACCACTTTCTGGGGCATTGTTATGTTCAGGTGTTGACTTATCGGGTTGAGAGGAGTTGACAACCTGAGTTTGCGAGGAGGACGATCCCTGGGCCAGGGATGATTTAGGCTTCTTTTTAGGTGTAGAGTATGGTACATACTTCTTGTTATGAGAAGGCTGGGTCATAATGGCCTTCACATTTTCAGGGATAATGATGGGAGTAATCCCATTAGCCATTAACAGATCATTTAAAACACGAGAGCAGAGTTGAATATCACCACCTGCTGTGTCTTTGGCCACCAAGTACATTAGTTGTGCTCTCGTTATATCCCCGTCTGTGGATACCTGAGACACACGAGATGCGACTGAACCTTGTTGTTGTGTCTGTTGTAAGTGAGGGTTAGATTGGGCGCTCCAAGAGGGCAGAATTCCAAACATTGGAACCATTGGTAGAGACCTGAGGAGTCCCACTTGATCCAGGCAGAGCTGGGAAGGAAGTTTGGGACATGGTTGGCGGTGCCTGGGGAGTGGTCTTCTTAGAAGTGGACAGTTTCTTGGCGTCAAGAATTTTCTGCATTTCCTTTTTCTTTCTGGACAAATAGCAGAAACAGCTGATGTTTTCATTACAGAGGACACATTTAGGTGAATTTTTATTGGTACAATCACGATAGGAATGTTGGCCAGAGCAAATGCTACAAATTTGCCCTTGTGTACTGCATTTGTTGTTGTTATGACCAAAGGCATAACACTTGAAACATTGTGTCACACTGACAAAACGTTCCATAGAAATTTGGTCAGATGTGCATCTGGTACTGAAAACATTTGAAGCCATTTTGACACACAAGTTTGGCCTCCTCAGGTGTCTCGAGTATTAATTTTAAAGTTACCTTATTGTTGTTGTGATTCGAGAATTTGTGTGCTTCTACAGCCCTAAGGTCAGAATTCTCGGCATTAATGTTATCAACAATTTCATTAACAGTGCTGTGTTTCATAAAACTGTTGATTCTGGCCACAAACACAGTCCTCTGAGCTTGATAGCTGTCAGGTGCAATTGGGATAACACCAGAAGTCCTCAGTTTATCCAAGACATCATGCTTTAGGAGTTGAAGTAACTCTTCTTCTGAAGAGAGGAGAAGTACTGCTCCAGCGTGGGTTTTAAAAACATCCACTGGAGCAACAGTTGAGTTAGAGCAAATACAATTGAGAATGTCTTTCATGGACATTTGATTTCCATCAATACGTAATCTTACACGAATCCTCGCCATGATGCCT
Organism: Cherax quadricarinatus; assembly: GCF_026875155.1. NCBI lineage: Eukaryota > Metazoa > Arthropoda > Malacostraca > Decapoda > Parastacidae > Cherax > Cherax quadricarinatus. Next base: position 9,818,058 of record NC_069474.1, on the reverse strand, counting down.
AGGAAGGAGCATCTGGCAGAGGAGTTGCTTAACAAAAAGGTATCTTTCCTTAATGTTAGCCTAACATCCTATTTCAGCTGACTTATGAAGGTTTAGCTCCTAAGATAGCCTACCTCGAGTAGTGAGGGGAAAGGGCCCAAGGCAAAGATCGGCTGGATTTTAAAAAACCACACGGGCTACCGATGGTCAAAATGCCTTTGTGTTAACTCGCCAAAGCGAAGTTGCCGAAAAATAAGAAGATAGGACAGTCAGAAGGATAGCAATGTATGTAGTGTGTTAAGTGTGTGGGCCAGTGTTGATGTATGGGTGGGGGGAGGATGGGGAAGGATGGGGGGATGGGGATGAGAGGGGTGAACAAGCAAGCAAGTCACCGCCTTACCCTCTTGATGGGATGGGGCTCGAAGTGACTGCAAGCAAGTCTCCTCTCAGCTCTGGTGAAGAACTACTCAGGATAACCCGAGTAAATTCTCGAGCAACAGTGTTCAGAGTTGCTCAGCTGAAGAGCGGGAACGACGACGTCTTCTCTCCACGGTGGCTGGGCTGCTCTTGTATCTGTATGCTTCTGTATTCTTGTATATCATGACATGATGGAAGGGTTAGACTCAGAAGTGTCCCTGTTCGCAGACTATGTGAAGTTAATGAGGAGAATTAAATCAGATGAGGATCAGGCAGGACTTCAAAGAGACCTGGACAGACTGGACACTTGGTCCAGCAACTGGCTTCTCGAATTTAACCCCGCCAAATGCAAAGTCAGGGAAGGGCACAGAAAACCGCAGACGGAGTATAGGCTAGGTGGCCAAAGACTGCAAACCTCATTCAAGGAGAAAGATCTTGGGGCGAGTATAACACCAAACATGTCTCCGGAAGCACACATCAACCAGATAACTGCTGCAGCATATGGGCGCTTGGCAAATCTGAGAACAGCGTTCCGATACCTTAGTAAGGAATCGTTCAAGACACTGTACACCGTGTACGTCAGGCCCATACTGGAGTATGCAGCACCTGTCTGGAACCCGCACTTGATCAAGCACGTCAAGAAATTAGAGAAAGTGCAAAGGTTTGCGACAAGGTTAGTTCTAGAGCTAAGGGGAATGTCCTTTGAAGAAAGGTTAAGGGAAATCGGCCTGACGACACTGGAGGACAGGAGGGTCAGGGGAGACATGATAACGACATATAAAATACTGCACAGAATAGACAAGGTGGACAAAGACAGGATGTTCCAGGGAGGGGGCACAGGAACAAGAGGTCACAATTGGAAGTTGAAGACTCAGATAAGTCAAAGGGATGTTAGGAGGTATTTCTTCAGTCATAGAGTTGTCAGGTAGTGGAATAGCCTAGAAAGTGACGTAGTGGAGGCGGGAACCATACATAGTTTTAAGACGAGGTTTGATAAAGCTCATGGAGCAGGGAGAGAGAGGACCCAGTAGCAACCGGTGAAGATGCGGGGCCAGGAGCTAAGACTCGACCCATGCAACCACAAATAGGTGAATGCAAATAGGTAAATACACACACATACAAACACACACACACACACACACACACACACACACACACACACAGTAAGACACGAGAGAGAGGGTTGGGTAGATTGCGTTTTCCTAGACTGCAGGAAGGCCTTTGACACAGTTCCCCACAAGAGATTAGTGCAGAAGCTGGAGGATCAGGCACACGTAAAAGGAAGGGCACTGCAATGGATAAGGGAATACCTGACAGGGAGGCAGCAACGAGTCATGGTACGTGAAGAGGTATCACAATGGGCGCCTGTTACGAGCGGGGTCCCACAGGGGTCAGTTCTAGGACCAGTGCTATTTTTGATATATGTGAACGACATGATGGAAGGAATAGACTCTGAAGTGTCCCTGTTCACAGATGACGTGAAGTTGATGAGAAGAATTAAATCGGACGAGGATGAGGCAGGACTGCAAAGAGACCTGGAGAGGCTGGACATGTGGTCCAGTAACTGGCTTCTCGAATTCAATCCAGCCAAATGCAAAGTCATGAAGTTTGGGGAGGGGCAAAGAAGACCGCAGACAGAGTATAGGCTAGGTGGACAAAGACTACAGACCTCACTCAGGGAGAAAGACCTTGGGGTGACCATAACACCAAGCACATCACAGGAGGCACACATCAACCAAATAACAGCTGCAGCATACGGGCGCCTGGCAAACCTGAGAATAGCGTTCCGATACCTTAATAAGGAATCGTTCAAGACACTGTACACTGTGTATGTTAGGCCCATACTGGAGTATGCAGCACCAGTCTGGAACCCACACCTGGTCAAGCACGTCAAGAAGTTAGAGAAGTACAAAGGTTTGCAACAAGGCTAGTCCCAGAGCTCAAGGGAATGTCGTACGAGGAAAGGTTAAGGGAAATCGGACTGACGACACTGGAGGACAGAAGGGTCAGGGGAGACATGATAAAAGACATACAAGATACTGCGGGGAATAGACAAGGTGGACAGAGATAGGATGTTCCAGAGAGGGGACACAGGGACAAGGGGTCACAACTGGAAGCTGAAGACTCAGACGAGTCACAGGGACGTTAGGAAGTATTTCTTCAGTCATAGAGTTGTCAGCAAGTGGAATAGCCTAGCAAGTGAAGTAGTGGAGGCAGGAACCATACATAGTTTTAAGAAGAGGTATGACAAAGCTCAGGAAGCAGAGAGAGAGAGGATCCAGTAGCGATCAGTGAAGAGGCGGGGCCAGGAGCTGAGTCTCGACCCCTGCAACCACAATTAGGTGAGTACAATTAGGTGAGTACACACTAGCGCACACACACACGAGCATACAAACACATGCACACACACAAGCACACATTTCTCCATGGGTCCTGAGAGAGGGGGGGCATAGATTCAAGGAAGTGTTCACAGTAGAGACAGAAGGGACTCCAGAAAGAGAGGTGGAGTACTCCACCAAGTGTTGGACACAATACATACAACCGAGGAAGAAGTGAAGAGGCTACTGAGTGAGTTAGATACCTCAAAGGCGATGGGACCGGATAACATCTCTACATGGGTCCTGAGAGAGGAAGCAGAGGCGCTATGTGTATCCCTAACAACAATATTCAACACATCTATCGAAACAGGGAGATTGCCTGAGGTATGGAATACAGCAAATATAGTCCCAAATTTTAAAAAAGGAGACAGACAAGAAGCACTAAACTACAGACCAGTGTCACTGACATGTATAGTATGCAAAGTCATGGAGAAAATTATCAGAAGTGTGGTGGAACACCTAGAAAGAAATGAGCTTATCAACAGCAGCCAACACGGTTTCAAGGATGGAAAATCCTGTGTCACAAACCTACTGGAGTTCTATGACATGGTGACAGCAGTAAGACAAGAGAGAGAGGGGTGGGTAGATTGCATTTTCTTGGACTGTAAGAAGGCGTTTGACAGAGTTCCACACAAGAGAAGAGTGCAAAAACTGGAGGACCAGGCTGGGATGCCAGGGAAGGCATTACAATGGGCCAGAGAATACCTGTCAGGAAGACAGCAGCGAGTAATGGTACGAGGCGAGGTGTCAGAGTGGGCGCCTGTGACGGGTGGGGTTCCACAGGGGTCAGTCCCAGGACCAGTGCTGTTTCTGGTATTTGTGATCGACATAACGGAAGGAATAGACTCCGAAATGTCTCTGTTTGCAGATGATGTGAAGCTGATGAGAAGAATTCAATCGGACAAGAACCAGGCAGAACTACAAAGAGATCTGGACAGGCTGCAGGCTAGCTCCAGCAACTGACTCCTGGAGTTCAACCCCACCAAGTGCAAAGTCATGAAGATTGGGGAAGGGCAAAGAAAACTGCAGACGTAGTACATTCTAGGGGGCCAGAAATTACAAACCTCACTCAATGAAAATGATCTAGTGGTGAGTATAACACCAGGCACGTCTCCTGAGGCACACATCAACCAAATAACTGCTGCAGCATATGGGCGCCTAGCAAACCTCAGAACAGCATTCCAACATCTTAATAAGGAATCGTTGAGGACCCTGTACACTGTGTACGTTAGGCCCATATTGGAGAATGCAGCACCTGTTTTGAACCCACACCTAGCCAAGCACGTAAAGAAACTAGAGAAAGTGCAAAGGTTTGCAACAAGACTAGTCCCGGAGCTAAGGGGTATATCATACGAGGAGAGGTTAAGGGAAATCGGCCTGACGACACTGGAGGGTAGAAGAGATAGGGAAGACATGATAACGAATATAAAATACCAAGAAGTATAGACAAGGTGGACAGAGACAGAATGTTTCAGAGATTGGACACAGCAACAAGGGGTCACAGTTGGAAGTTGATGACTCAGATGAATCACAGGGATGTTAGAAAGTATTTCTTCAATCACAGAGTATGTTGAGAAATGGCATTACCAGCTAAGTTTAAAGAGTTTGTATGTAACTTAGAAAGACAGCTCATCGCCTGCACAGCCGCCCCTGCAGACGAGGTCTTGAGAAGCTGTCGAAGTCATCTCTCAACGGGCTGTAAAGAGTTATAATTTGTAAGATTATAAATTACCCCTAGGGGGTGTTATGTCAGCATATTTCATTCACTGATGGCTGACAAACTTACTTGTGTGGACTCAAAAGTCCGCACCTAACTGCCGACTATAGGTTGATTAGAAACTCCTTGCGACTCAAGAACTGCGCAGTCCCCCGTACTACAAGAAATTCGTAACCTACCTTGCTCTTGTAGCGTGAGCTATGGTGTTCTTCACACCTTCGACAGATATCGGTGACTTGATAGAAGCTGAAGTGTCCTTGGATGTCCACGTCTTCCATAGTCTAGGAAAACACACACTGGTACACTATGTTCCACAAGATTTGTCTTTATTGTTCACAATCTTATCACTAAAGAAGCTGATCACACTTCTCTTAAGTATTTATTGTGTTTTATGAGACACTTTGTTCACACTAACGCACAGATCGTTCTTTGTTGGTTATCCTGGCGTCAGTGTCACTCTCAGTAGAGTCAAAAGTAATCTGAAGATGCCACAGCACCCCACGCCGTTACTCCCCTAGCACAAAAAAAAGCTGACCTAGTACTTTTGCTTCCTTGTTTGATTCTTGCTGTCTTAAGCATAGACAACAATGTCCACTATCTTTACCATGGTAATAAAGTGGGTGCAGGATTTTCCTTAATTGTCCTGCTAAAGTAAGAGATGCATTGTCTCTTATTAAAATACACCCTGCAACACTGCAAGGAGCGGCGGTCACTTGACCACGTCGCATACTCGTACGGCATCTGTGATCAATTACTCACTGTAGCAGTAAACAAGACGCTTGCCCCTTCTGAGAGGGCTGGGCCCCTCAGGGCTGAAAGGGGCTGAAGGGGCTGAAGGGGGCTGATACCCCCCTCCTGGAGAAAATTTCTCCACAGAGTAGCCAGGAAGTGGAATAGTTTGGAAAGTGATGTGGTGGAAGCAGGATCCATTCATAGCTTTAAGAAGAGGTATGATAAAGCTCATGGAGCAGGAAGAGTGACCCAGTAGTGGCCACTGAAGAGGGGGGGCCAGGAGCTATGACTCGACCCCTGCAACCACAAATAGGTGAGTACAAATAGGTGAGTACACACTCACACACACACACACACACACGTGGAAATGTTTTATTTACAGTGAGCAAAGTCAGGGTATTTTTCCTGAATGGTTTGCAATACACCTCTGTGGATAAAATATTTGCCATTTCTTGAACATTTCTGAGTGAGTTGTCTCTAAATTTACTAATTTTGTCACACTCCAGTACATAATGACGCAGGGTGTGACGCACTCCAGTACATAATGACGCAGGGTGTGACAATAGTCCATCTGGCAAAATTTACATTTCGTTTGGTCTACATCTGGTGGTGGTGATTTAACCTGCCAAAGATACTTGTAACCCAGCCGGAGCCGGGCTGTAGTGCCATCCAAGAGTCGGCTTATTTTGTTGGATGCACCATAGACATGTGGCCCCTCCTGCATGATAGAATGATGATAGGTGGACTGACTGGTGTCAGTCTCCCTGAGTCTTAAGTAAATAAAATTATATTGAAGTTCTTTCCGTAAAATTACTCTCAAACTCCTAACTGACAACCCAAGATTGTAATCTACTCCCTCTCTGATAGAGTATAACTTAGCCAATTCATCAGTTCTGTCATGCATCTGAAGACCAGTGTGAGATGGACTCCATAGCATGTGCACTCTGATTCCACTGTCCACAACCCTAACATACCTGTGTCTGGCTTCTGACACGAACATGCCACAATTTATACTTAATGAGTTGAGAGCATTTATGGATGACAGAGAATCAGTTACAATTAAATTGTCAACCTTACATACATGGATGCATTTGAGTGCAAGAAGTATTGCAAACAGTTCTGTTTGAAAGGTAGAAGCCCAGTTATTGATGCGTGCTCCAATTTTTTTACGAGAGCCATCACTCTGTATGACAACAGCAGCACTACCAGCTGCACCAGTGGACTAGTGAACAGAACCATCAACATAAATAATTTGTGAAAGTGTTCTGTGTGACTAAGTTATCAATACAGCTTAAGGCATCATGTTTGGCTTGGAAACATAAACACTTCAAGGCGAAGCTTTGGTTGTGATTTAGGAAGAATTTTGGGGGGAAATGGAGGAATGGTATTTAGGAACAAGGTAATATCCCATGGAGCGGGGAAGCGCTGCTGTTGCCTAACTTGACATAGATCATGTAGCTGGTTCATGCGGAGTCGGTTCCAGTTTTTTTCTATCCATCTGGAGGGGTGTTCACCAGTGCTGAGGAAAGTTTGGAGGGCTTCTGTGCAAGGGTTTGAATGGGCTAGCCTAAGCATATTGACCCCAATAAGGATATTTCTTTCAGTAACACGATCTCTGATGTTTGGAATTTCAAGTTCTTTCAACATATTTAAAATTTTGGCAGTACGAGGGCATCCTAGGATGATCCTCATTGCTTCGTTCTGCAGTTTTTCCAGCCCTCCAAGCTTCCAGTTAGACAGAAGAGCAAGCAGTGACGCTGCATAATCAACCAGTGATCTAATATAAGCAAGATACATTATTTTCACAATTTTAACATTAGCACCATACCTGGGGTGAAACCCTGCCACAACTCTAAGTGCTCTCAGCCTTTCTTTGTATTGGCAACAAAGTCTCGTTACATCAGGTCCAAGTAGTGGTACCTCAAAGCCTAGATACCTGTATCTGGTTACATATTCTAGATGAGACCCATCATACAACTGGATCTGGCGAACTGTGCCTTTCTGTCGAGGAGGACGCCTGTTGAGTATCTTTGTTTTATCAGTAGAGATTATCAACCCCAGGTCCTGACACGAGGCTAGTACATAGTTAAGGATGTTTTAGGTTTTGGAGAATCCGGTGGTGTGAATCATTATATTATCAGCAAAACTAATCATATAATGATGGGACTGGCTAGGCATAGTATTAAGTAAAGCATTAATTAGAATACTGAATAAGGTGGGACTGAGCACACCTCCATGTGGGGTTCCTAATTCAAAATCTTCTATGTCGCTGGAACAACACAAACGACTTTCTATTGGACAGGTAGCCTTTAATCCAGCGGAGAAGCCATCCTCCAACATCCATTCTGGCAAGTTCGCTAATGATTACATGTCGGTTGGCTACATCAAAAGCAGCTTTAAGGTTAAGGAAAGTAGTGTGTGAGCAACCGGGGAGACAACAGTTGTTTAATTCTGTGCATGAGACGATTAAGAATCATCCTCTTGAATGTTTTACACAAGCAGCTGGTAAGAGATATTAGGCGTAATGGGTTTTGTTGATAGGGCTTTGGAATGGGAATGATAAGGCTGTTGGTCCAAGATTTAGGGAGCTCCACAGTTACATAGCTCTTGTTATATAGTTCAAGTGAAGGGTTACCTGGTACTCGACATAGCAATCTGAGTATTTGTAAGTAATACCATCCTCCCCAGGCGACGTGGAGCTGCCCTTTGTTAGTGGTACATCAAGTTCAAAGTTAGTGAAAGGAAAGTTAGTCATCTTCCTGGCTAAGCATAAAACAAACAAGTCTTTCCCTTACATTGATTGCGAGACCTTTGATTTCTGTATTGTTCTTCTGGGACCTACTTAGCATGTTGACCTCTAACTCGTGGATCCCAGACAGACCTCCATTGTTACAATTCTAATAAAAAAATATTTAAACATAGTTGCCACAAAGTGAACCCACGTTTCTCCCTGGCAACAAACCTGAGTCAAGTTTTTCCCTGGCAACAAACCTGAGTCAAGTTTCTCCCTGGCAACAAGCCTGAGTCAAGTTTCTCCCTGGCAACAAACCTGAGTAAAGTTTCTCCCTGGCAACAAACCTGAGTCAAGTTTTTCCCTGGCAACAAACCTGAGTCAAGTTTTTCCCTGGCAACAAACCTGAGTCAAGTTTTTCCCTGGCAACAAACCTGAGTCAAGTTTCTCCCTGGCAACAAACCTGAGTCAAGTTTTTTCCCTGGCAACAAACCTGAGTCAAGTTTTTCCCTGGCAACAAACCTGAGTCAAGTTTCTCCCTGGCAACAAGCCTGAGTCAAGTTTCTCCCTGGCAACAAACCTGAGTAAAGTTTCTCCCTGGCAACAAACCTGAGTCAAGTTTTTCCCTGGCAACAAACCTGAGTCAAGTTTTTCCCTGGCAACAAACCTGAGTCAAGTTTTTCCCTGGCAACAAGCCTGAGTCAAGTTTCTCCCTGGCAACAAACCTGAGTCAAGTTTTTCCCTGGCAACAAACCTGAGTCAAGTTTCTCTCTGGCAACAAACCTGAGTCAAGTTTCTCCCTGGCAACAAACCTGAGTCAAGTTTTCCCTGGCACCAAACCCAAGTCAAGGTTCTCCCTGGCAACAAACCTGAGTAAAGTTTCTCCCTGGCAACAAACCTGAGTAAAGTTTCTCCCTGGCAACAAACCTGAGTCAAGTTTTTCTCTGGCAACAAACCTGAGTCAACTTTCTCCCTGGCAACAAACCCGAGTCAACTTTCTCCCTGGCAACAAACCCGAGTCAACTTTCTCCCTGGCAACAAACCCGAGTCAACTTTCTCCCTGGCAACAAACCCGAGTCAACTTTCTCCCTGGCAACAAACCCGAGTCAACTTTCTCCCTGGCAACAAACCCGAGTCAACTTTCTCCCTGGCAACAAACCCGAGTCAAGTTTCTCCCTGGCAACAAACCCGAGTCAAGTTTCTCCCTGGCAACAAACCCGAGTCAACTTTCTCCCTGGCAACAAACCCGAGTCAACTTTCTCCCTGGCAACAAACCCGAGTCAACTTTCTCCCTGGCAACAAACCCGAGTCAACTTTCTCCCTGGCAACAAACCCGAGTCAACTTTCTCCCTGGCAACAAACCCGAGTCAACTTTCTCCCTGGCAACAAACCCGAGTCAACTTTCTCCCTGGCAACAAACCCGAGTCAACTTTCTCCCTGGCAACAAACCCGAGTCAACTTTCTCCCTGGCAACAAACCCGAGTCAACTTTCTCCCTGGCAACAAACCCGAGTCAACTTTCTCCCTGGCAACAAACCCGAGTCAACTTTCTCCCCGGCAACAAACCCGAGTCAAGTTTCTCCCTGGCAACAAACCCGAGTCAACTTTCTCCCTGGCAACAAACCCGAGTCAACTTTCTCCCTGGCAACAAACCCGAGTCAACTTTCTCCCTGGCAACAAACCGAGTCAACTTTCTCCCTGGCAACAAACCCGAGTCAACTTTCTCCCTGGCAACAAACCCGAGTCAATTTTCTCCCCGGCAACAAACCCGAGTCAAGTTTCTCCCTGGCAACAAACCCGAGTCAACTTTCTCCCTGGCAACAAACCCGAGTCAACTTTCTCCCTGGCAACAAACCCGAGTCAACTTTCTCCCTGGCAACAAACCCGAGTCAACTTTCTCCCTGGCAACAAACCCGAGTCAACTTTCTCCCCGGCAACAAACCCGAGTCAAGTTTCTCCCTGGCAACAAACCCGAGTCAAGTTTCTCCCTGGCACCAAACCCGAGTCAACTTTCTCCCTGGCAACAAACCCGAGTCAACTTTCTCCCTGGCAACAAACTGAGTCAACTTTCTCCCTGGCAACAAACCCGAGTCAACTTTCTCCCTGGCAACAAACCCGAGTCAATTTTCTCCCCGGCAACAAACCCGAGTCAAGTTTCTCCCTGGCAACAAACCCGAGTCAACTTTCTCCCTGGCAACAAACCCGAGTCAACTTTCTCCCTGGCAACAAACCCGAGTCAACTTTCTCCCTGGCAACAAACCCGAGTCAACTTTCTCCCTGGCAACAACCCGAGTCAACTTTCCGCAACAACCGAGTCAACTTTCTCCCTGGCAACAAACCCGAGTCAACTTTCTCCCTGGCAACAAACCCGAGTCAACTTTCTCCCTGGCAACAAACCCGAGTCAACTTTCTCCCTGGCAACAAACCCGAGTCAACTTTCTCCCTGGCAACAAACCCGAGTCAACTTTCTCCCTGGCAACAAACCCGAGTCAACTTTCTCCCTGGCAACAAACCCGAGTCAACTTTCTCCCTGGCAACAAACCCGAGTCAACTTTCTCCCTGGCAACAAACCCGAGTCAACTTTCTCCCTGGCAACAAACCCGAGTCAACTTTCTCCCTGGCAACAAACCCGAGTCAACTTTCTCCATGGCAACAAACCCGAGTCAACTTTCTCCCTGGCAACAAACCCGAGTCAACTTTCTCCCTGGCAACAAACCCGAGTCAACTTTCTCCCTGGCAACAAACCCGAGTCAACTTTCTCCCTGGCAACAAACCCGAGTCAACTTACTCCCTGGCAACAAACCCGAGTCAACTTTCTCCCTGGCAACAAACCCGAGTCAACTTTCTCCCTGGCAACAAACCCGAGTCAACTTTCTCCCTGGCAACAAACCCGAGTCAACTTTCTCCCTGGCAACAAACCCGAGTCAACTTTCTCCCTGGCAACAAACCCGAGTCAACTTTCTCCCTGGCAACAAACCCGAGTCAACTTTCTCCCTGGCAACAAACCCGAGTCAACTTTCTCCCTGGCAACAAGCCTGAGTCAAGTTTGTGTTAGAGACAATCACTTCGATTCATTTATTTGTACATAACTTACTACCTTAGTATTAACTCTTTTAAGCAGAACATAAAGATAGGTTATAGCAGAGAGAAGAAAAATATACACTAAGATTATTAATTTTAATATATATGATAAAAAAGTAAAGAACTAGTTCTATTATATTCGAAATAAAGAATGCTATTTTACCAACAGGAATTTACACTTATTATACGAACAACACTTATAATGAACTTGTCTATACAAAGAACAACACCTTACCTATTCCATCATGCACGTTACTTTATATGTGTACTTCTTAGTACTAGCATATAAGAATTAATATGTGAGTATAAAATGAGTATCAGTTTGTGAACTGACTCACCAAACAAGCCCCTAATTGATCTAACCCTCAACATCAGAAATGAGAAAACAAAGGTTGCTTAAACAATGGAGCAACCAAATTGCCAAGGAGCGATTAGCAGCACGCAGCAGCTGCAAACACTGCACATAAGTAAGCAAGAACATAATGTTACAAACACGATGTAACTGGGAATAACAGCTTGTCCTCCAGAAGGTTAAAAACAAATCCCAAATTACTGAATCTGAGTTCAACAGCTTCCAAATATTTGAATGACAATTTAAGTATGTTGATTGGCAATCTGAGATAGTTACAGTGAATCGAAAGTTAGACTCTGGACCAGAGGCCTGAAAATGAATGTCTTACATCACACAACCAGAAAATGTTAAATATTTATAATTTTCTTTAAAACTCTAGGAACGTAGTTCCACAGTGAACAAGATGTATGTTTCTACACAACAACGAAAACGTGCTCTCGCGCTCTTCCAAAACGTGCCTACGTAAAAAAATACGAAGGGCTAGAAACGTAGAAGAACGAGGTGTAAGAGAGAGAGAGAGAGAGAGAGAGAGAGGAGAGAGAGAGAGAGAGAGAGAGAGAGAGAGAGAGAGAGAGAACATTGGCCGACTGATGTAAGGGCCGGTCCTAGCATGCTTGACAAATCTCCCAGCATGCAACACAATAGCTGAATGGGCATAACGAGCATCAGATCAAGGGGCAGCCAATTAAAACGCAGATTCTACCAGCATGGAAACTTTGGAACAACCATATGCACCTACCTGCACGATTTTAATAAATATTTTTATCTTTTTTTTTCGTTTTACCTATTAATGAAAAAAATTATTATATTAAATACAACACTTATAAAAGGAATAAAATACCTACTGGGGAGAAATTTTCTCCAGGAGGAGAGTATCAGCCCCCATCAGCCCCCTTCAGCCCCTTCAGCCCCTTTCAGCCCTGAGGGGCCCAGCCCTCTCAGAAGGGGCAAACATCTTGTTTACTGCTACAGCAAGTAATTGACCCCAGAAGCAGTACCAGTATGTCAAGCGACCGCCGCTCCTTGCAGTCCAGTGTTGCAGAGTGTATTTTAATAAGAGACAGTACATCTCTTACCTTAGCAGGACAATTAAGGAAAATCCTGCAAGTGGCAAGGAAGCAAAAGTACTAGGTCAGCTTTTTTTTGTGCTGGGGGCAGTGACGGCGTGGGGCATTGTGGCATCTTCAGATTACTTTTGACTCTACTGAGAGTGACAATGACGCCAGGATAACCAACAAAGAACAATCTGTGCGTTAGTGTGAACAAAGTGTCTCACAAAACACAATAAACACTTACATACAAGTGTGATCAGCTTCTTTAGTGATAAGACTGTGAACAATAAAGACAAATCTTGTGGAACATAGTGTACCAGTGTGCGCATTCCTAGACTATGGAAGACGTGGACATCCAAGGACACTTCAGCTTCTATCAAGTCACCTATCAAGTCACCGATACCTGTCGAAGGTGTGAAGAACACCATAGCTCACGCTACAAGAGCAAGGTAGGTTATGAATTTCTTGTAATACAGGGGACTGTGCAGTTCTTGAGTTGCAAGGAGTTTGTAATCAACCTATAGTCGGCAGTAAGGGGCGGACTTTTGAGTCAACACAAGTAAGTTTGTCAGCCATCAGTGAATGAAATATGCTGACATAACACCCCCTAGGGGTAATTTATTGTTTACAAATTATAACTCATTTCAGCCCGTTGAGGAATGACTTCGACAGCTTCTCAAGACCTCGTTTGCAGGGGTGGCTGTGCAGGCAATGAGCTGTCTTTCTAAGTTAAATTTCCCTATATTTAAACTTAGCTGGTAATGCCATTTCTCAACATTTTGGTCGTGCTCGAACCGGATAAAGGCCACACTCTGGCCCAAATATGTTGTACTACAGTGTACAAATAACCTACGAGACAAGGTCCTTCGAAAAAAGCTGTGAAACTAGTGTTTTACAATATAAATCAGTATAAATGAGTCCCTCCAGACTCAATCACAGAGAATGGGTAGCCAAAAGAAAACGGGAGCTCACCCAGCTTTCACCCGAAGAAAACGGGAGCTGGGTGACTCACCCAACAAGAAAACGGGGGATGGCACCCTGCATCCACTGCTCGAATCTCGAAAACCGCTGACTAAGACAACAACAACCCAACTGATGTTCAGTTTGTCTGAGTGTATATACACATAGTGTTTATAATGTTTATAAACAGAAATTAAGAGACAAGATTGTGTTAAAGTTTGTTTCTTATAAATATACCTGTTATATTAAAGGAACTTATATATATAGTGTAAGCTTTCAAATACATATTAACAGTGACATTTATATATGTGTAAGTAATATACACGTGTGATTTACAGTTATACAGTGACATTATAGTGTAATGATGAAGTGTTAAACGTTATTTTCGATTAAATTTTA
>NC_069474.1:9768371-9803761 GCF_026875155.1 Cherax quadricarinatus | reverse complement strand
ATTAAAACTTTTCCACCTACAATGTGCTATTTTCACCTACGATATCTCCATTCAAGAACCCTTACGAAAAACGCTCTTGCTTCCCAAGGGTGAGGGCCTGGGTTCGATTCCCAGCCAGAGTAGAAACATTGGACGTGTTTCTTTCCACCTGTTGTCTATGTTCCCCATCAGTAAAATGGGTACCTGGGTGTTAGTCGACTGTTTGGGACGCATCCTGGGACACTGACCCTAAGACCCCTTTGTCACAGAACCGGCCGCGGGGGCGTGACCCCCGGAACAATCTCCCAGGTAATCACACAGAGGCAACTGTTACCCCAACTTAACTAGTGTCAGATGACACCATTTTAGGACCATTTCCCACGACAAAGAGGTGTCAGGTGTTTTTTTTCCCTAACAAAACATAAAGCTAACAACAGCTTACATTTATTCATTGAAATAACTGAATTAAGTAGTTCCAAGCTAGAGGTGCATGCTGCCGTGACTAAGATGGCTGTCATCTATCTTACCTTCACGTGTCCTGACACACACATTGCTCTGCCATAAGAACAGCACCACTGATCTGGTCATCTTATAAATGAAAAAAGATCATCAAGCTTTTTCTCTTACTAATAAAATGACAAATTACTTGTCTGAGTCCAGCACTGGAAAGCCAGCGACCGCTCCTTGCTATCCAGCTTTCTCACTCTCACTATGTCCATTGTACACGACCGCTTTTTCCCGCACACAAGCCCGAACTCACGCACGGGCACACATGTACGTATACACATACGCACGCGTGAGGCAGCGTTCTTTAACAATGCTCCCAGCATTTTAGCGTTCTAGTTACTGTCCTAGAATATTGTCAGTAGTAACTAAATAACAATAACGTCGTCGTAAGTTCCTCTCTCATATGTGCGGGTTATTTGTGTATTGTCAGTAGTAATTTTGCATCACAGAGTCAGTGAACATACCTACAAGAGTAGGTATGTTCACTGATAAGGGTGACAAGGTCAAAAAAAAATAAATCTAGTGTGGGACTTTTTTACTGGAAGCTGAATGAAGGACAGGGAGGCGGCTGGTCAGCGCTGCTGGCAGTGTGTTACCAGACAGGTCAAGGTTGTGACCTTAATCAGAAAAAAGTGTGTAAATACCTGGTCAGTGAAAGCTATAGTGCAGTGATAATCATTAATGAGTGATTTGGAAAAGAAAGAAATATAAAACAAAACAATCAGCTCTCCGGCAGTTGGTGCTGCCAGGAGTGATCTGTGAATAGTTAATATTATATAGCCCAGGTTATGACCACAATAATAAGAAAAAACGTGTGAATACCAGGGTATTGATGGGATTGTGTCAGTGACAAAAACTGGAATGTATGATATGAAGAGTATAGAAAGTGATACGACATTATATGAAGACACCAAGAGGGAGATTTCAACTATGTCGTGACTGTAAATGCTAAATACTCGTCTATTTCTGGGAGAAATTTGGGATCAATCTCTCCCAACCTCTGAGTGCTAGGGTGTAAGTAGGGGATGCCAGGGTATAACTGGGGGCAGCACTGACAGAATATTTAGTAAATCATTACGATAACTAAATAATTAGGATTAATTTTCGTCTACATGGGCAGTCATGAGTGTGTCTATGGGTGATTTTAAAATATCTCATGTGCATCAGTTTATGATATAATAATTTTTTTTTCAACGAACCGGCCGTATCCCACTGAGGCAGAGTGACCTAAAGAGAAATTACTAATTTATACATGAAAAGGGGCTGCTAGCCCCTTGCTCCTGACATTTTACTCGCCTCTTACGACACGCATAGCATACATAGGAAGCATTTTTTTCCGCTCACCCATAGATATAAGAGGAAATAAAGAAGAACAAGAACCAGTAAGAAAATCCAGATGGGTGTGTAAATATATATACTTGTATATGTATGTTGTGGAAAATTACATTTATCTGAATGTAACTCATTATGTACATAACAGTAAATGATAACAAAGATAATTATTATTTATCAGTTACATAGACAAGTAGGAATTTGGGACACCTAGGTCGCAAAAATGTCCCCCGTCGATACCTACAACTGTCTTATCCACAAGTTGCTCTAGACCTATTAATTACAAATGAAAGATGCATCAACAAGAATTCTGGTATATATATATAAATTTGTGGACTGTATATTAAAATTAAAAAAATGATTATAGATACACATATACATAACAGAAGGAGAATATCTTAAAATCACTCACCAATTTGACTGGAGATCAAGGTGTATCATACTCAGAAAACCTCACTGTCTAAATTTATGAAAATACTGGCCAGAATTATAACACAAATCTATATTGCTCATCTGAGGTTCCTGGAGCTGTCTTGTCCAGTCGTCTGATATCTCAATTTATGCAGGAATGCACATTCAACAATTTCGCCTCCTATTTGAGAGGTGTCAGCCCAATTTTACCTCTAGAGCACGAAAAATTCTCTCAGTA
The DNA here is from genome assembly GCF_026875155.1 of Cherax quadricarinatus. Classification (NCBI taxonomy): domain Eukaryota; kingdom Metazoa; phylum Arthropoda; class Malacostraca; order Decapoda; family Parastacidae; genus Cherax; species Cherax quadricarinatus. The sequence goes on along the minus strand of NC_069474.1, from coordinate 9,801,294 downwards.
TCCCAAGTTAATCCCAATGCATTACTACATTTTGGCACTTCATCTCCAGGCTAATCTTTACTTATTTTGTTCCTTAATTTGGACAAATTACTATTCCATTCCCTCAGAGGCATATTTGCACTTTGTATTATTTTATTAGCCTCTCCGTAAGACATTAACAGTTCCTCTTCAGTTGACGTCACACCCAGGAAATTGTCCACATAAAATTGTTTGCTCATTACTTTACTTAATGGACTTTTCATACGTTTAAGGTGTACATTTATCGTCGCTTTAAGTAGGAACGAACTGGATGTAGCACAAATAATAAGCTCCTAAAGCGAAAGGTTTTCAGAGGGCTAAATGGGTCACTAGGATTCTCAGGCCATAAGAAGCGGGTACAATCCTGGTCAGCCTCTTGTAAACCCACTCTTAGGAAAGCTTTACTTATGTCAGCAGTAAAGGCATAATTCTTCATCGTGAAATTTAATAAGATATCTCCTAATTCTTCCATCTACGACGGACCTGTCATCAAACAGTCATTTAAACTAGGTACATTTTTTGTTACTCTTGGCACTACAATTAAACACAATCCTCAGAGGAGTGGTCTTAGAATCCTTCTTCACTCCGTGATGTGGCAAAGAGTGACCATAAATTTTGGCTTGCTCAGGAGGTACCTCTTCTGTAAATTTATTAATTAATTGTTCAGCAATTATATCATTATAGGCAGTTAACAATTCTGGTGTCTTACTCAGTTCGCAGAGCTGAGCCTTTAATTGTTCATATGCCATTCTGTAATTAGTTGGCAATTCTGGATGGTTCAGTCTGCACGGAAGTCGTACCCAGTATTGTCCAGATTCAAATTTTACATCTCTCAGGTATTGTTCCTAAGTAAAAGAATCGTCTGGACTTTCTTCATTTACATTTATTCCAATGCTGTCTAATTCCCACAATTTGTGCACTGGCTCAACACCATCCTCTATGGAAGAATTATACTGGGGCGCGATTTCATGAGTAAGACACACAGTTATGGTATTTGTAGTTTCCTCTAGTCATGAATTATTATTACGAGGAATCCTACCATACATTACATGGCCTCCTGCAGTCTTCAAAAGGGTGACACCACATTTCTTTACCATACCCTTTACAAAGGAGGCATAATAGTCACTACCTATCAAAATATTTATTGGGCCTACAGAATCATCACTTATACCAGAAGGTGCTAAATTTACATTATGTGAAAGTCTTTCTGTAGCTTTACTAAGTCCTACTATAGATATTTTATCTGGAAGTCTATCTACATTACTGCATTAACACGTTTTTTCTCATTGCCCAACCTGACAGTTACATAAACAGTGTCATACAATTGAGACCTTTTATCCGAGAGAAAACCAGATAATTTTAAAGTTGTGGGATCTCCCATCTGTACTTTCATACCATCAAGACATTTACGTTTTATGAAAATACGCTGGGATCCCTGGTCCAATAATGCATTTACATTTTTTGATTTATGCCTTTTATCATCAATTTTTACCTATAACACAGGTAAGGCTACTTCAGCAAAACCATCATTATTAACATTAGCAGCAATTTTTACATTAGCTACTGTTGTGTCAGGATTGTCAACATTATCATTATTATCAACATTATCACATAGACCCTTACACATGACTATATGGTGTCTTCCTTTGTGACATTGATAACAGTTGTTTAATTTGGCATGACAATCCTTTACATTGTGATTACCTAAACACCTGATACATCTGTCAAGTTCCTCCAATCTTTCAACTTTATCATTCCATGATTTGTATGCATTGCAATTCTTAGAAAAATGAGTACCCTTGAAGAAGAGACAATCTCTCTTTTCTCTGACTGGTTTCTTATTAACTGGGCTACTCTTAGGAGGGTACTTATTCTTCTTACCTTGTGGAGAATCATTATTTCTGATTCCTGCTACTTGATATGCCCCTATGCAACTCTTTTTAGGAAATGAATTTTGATTATTAACATTGGGATAATTTTTCCCTTTGTGAAACTTGACAGATACCTCAGAGTTATTATGTGCTGCATCTTTAAAGTTGGCTGGTCTGCAACTGCACAATTAATTCTTGTAGACCTAGTCTTATTTCCTCCAGACCAAAATAACCCTTGTGATATTTGTTTAAGAACCATTCAAGTGTTTTGCAGCTTAATTTATTCTGTACCATGGCACTCAATAACCAGTCTGATTCCTTCAGATTATATTTATTACTTAAAGTTTTGAGAGTGCTCTCCAGTTTAACTCTAAACTGCTGTAAACCTTTGTAAGTGTGATCTGGAGATTTTAAATTAACAATGATATTCACTAGATCCAACCAGCTTTGTTCTGTATTACCATAAGTGACTTTCAACAAGTCAACTGCTTCCTTGTAAGAGTCATCTACATTGGGAAAGGCTTGTATGAGTATGTGAGCATCTCCTCTTACCTGTCCTTTGAGGTAAAATAATTTAGTTACACAGGCTAGATCACTCATATCATGCACAGCTGCTTTAAAAATTGACCAAAATTCCTCCCAATTTTCTCCAGGATTAAATACAGGTAAACATAATTCTGTGAGTTTTGGCAAAGACATCTTATTTGTTGGAGCAGACTGATTAACTTCCTGGTTTACACATTTTAATTTATTCAAGGCCTGACTTTTACAAGAAAGAATCTTTTCCTCTAATTCATAATACTGATTAATCATAAGATCTACTTCAGTCTCATCTACACAGTTTACTAATAAATCTCCTTCATATTTGTTGTAATATAATTTGTATGAATCATATCTATTCCCCAAAGCATCTAAATACAATTTTAAATCATCAGTATTCACAGTTTCTTGATTCATTAATTCCAAACATTTATTATATGCCTTGGTTACATGACCCTTTCTAGCATGCAGTGATGCTTTTTTTGCTCTATATTCCATATGTTTGTCTTCTACATTAATTTCCTCATTTTCAGCCATGATGTAATGTATTAAATTCAACTCAGTTAATAACACTGATTACAACTTACAACACTGATACAACTTACCTTTGAATAAATCCTAGCTACTTGAGCTTATCAAATACGTGTAAGAAAATTATAATATAAATTTTAAATGTACATTAATACAAACAAACCTTTAGCCAGACTTTGCTTATCAAAATTAATATAATACAAATTAACATAAATCCTTGCCAGAATTTGGCATAGCAAAATTAATATTATACACATTAATATAATTAGTTTTTCTTCTTCTCTTTTTTAGTAAATGTATACAGGAGAAGGGGTTACTAGCCCATTGCTCCCGGCATTTTAGTCGCCTCATACGACACGCATGGCTTACGGAGGAAAGATTCTTTTCCACTTCCCCATGGACAATAGAAGAAATAAAAAGGGACAAGAGCTATTTAGAAAAAGGAGAAAAATCTAGATGTATGTATATATATATATATGCATGTGCGTGTCTGTGAAGTGTGACCAAAGTGTAAGTAGGAGTAGCAAGATATCCCTGTTATCTAGCGTGTTTATGAGACAGAAAAAGAAACCAGCAATCCTACCATCATGCAAAACAGTTACGGGTTTTTTTGTTTCACAGTCATCTGGCGGGGACGGTAGTACTTCCCTGGGTGGTTGCTGTCTACCAACCTACTCCCTGAAGGAGGGGTGTTAATGTTGCAGTTTAAAAACTGTAGTGTAAAGCACCCTTCTGGCAAGACAGTGATGGAGTGAATGATGGTGAAAGTTTTTCTTTTTCGGGCCCAAACCCTGCTTGGTGGGAATCGGCCAGTGGGGATAAAAATAAAAAAAAAAAAAAAAAAAAAAAAAAATAAATAATTTATAATAATATAATTAGCTACACTTGGCTTATCAATTACACATACACTGATATAAATCTTGGCCAGAATTGTCTTATCAAATTAATATTATACATATTAATATAAATCCTTGCCAGAATTTGGCATAGCAAAATTAATATTATACACATTAATATAATCTTTAGTCATACTTGACTTGTCCAAATTAATATTGTAATAATTATAATCCACTACACATTAAGTAAATTTGTGAACTTAACATCCACCTCCTTCTGTTATTTCACGTATAATTATTAAGTAATTAACTAATTAATGACTTCAGTAATTACCTCCGGTTCAAGAAGGACCAACGGGAAAATTAAATGTGGAAAATTACATTTATCTGAATGTAACTCATTATGTACATAACAGTAAATGATAACAAAGATAATTATTATTTATCAGTTACATAGACAAGTAGGAATTTGGGACACCTAGGTCGCAAAATTGTCCCCTGTCGATACCTACAACTGTCTTATCCACAAGTTGCTCTAGACCTATTAATTACAAATGAAAGATGCATCAAAAAGAATTCTGGTAAATATATAAATTTGTGGATTGTATAATAAAATTAAAAAAATGATTATAGATACACATATACATAACAGAAGGAAAATATCTTAAAATCACTCACCAATTTGACTGGAGATCAAGGTATATCATACTCAGAAAACCTCACTGTCTAAATTTATGAAAATACTGGCCAGAATTATAACACAAATCTAGATAGCTTATCTGAGGTTCCTGGAGCTGTCTTGTCCAGTCGTCTGATATCTCAATTTATGCAGGAATGCACATCGAACAATTTCGCCTCCTATTTGAGAGGTGTCAGCCCAATTTTACCTCTAGAGCACGAAAAATTCTTCCCATTATTCACTAACGTTCGTGTTGACCAGTTCAAACATGGCAAGTCTCCTCTGCGCAGGCGCAGTTTCCCATTTTTTATAACAAATTTTATTAAATACAGTGTGGCCATCTATTTACATATAACTACTGTATTTCTGGAAAATATATGCAGTATTTTCCACACATGTGTAGTGTGACCTAGGTGTAGGCAGAATTAGCAAGATATACCTGTTATCCCGCGTGTTTATGATAAAAAAAGGCACAGCAATCCTACCATCATAATAATAATTGTTGATACATAGTTAAATAGCAAGAGAGTGAGAGGTAATTCTGAAAAAAAATTCAAATGAGTTGTGGTAGCTTGCGTATTATAGAGTGACTAATTTTTAACTACATCGGCAATGCTGAGTGTAACATGGGTGTTTTTAGAAATATCTCATGTGCCCCATTACGTATTATAATAGTAAATGTTAATACTTAACTGATTTGGAACAGAGTGAAAGATAATTCTAAAAACCTTCAATGGAGTTGTGTAGCCTAGCGTACATAAAGTTGTGTATCCTAGCGTAAAGTTGTGTAGTTTAGCGTACTTAAAGTGACCCTCCTTCTCAAAGACAGATTGACAGACAGACAGATTCAAATACACACACACACACATACACACACACACAACTCTACACAAGAAATGGAGCATCCTAACAGGATAAAAAAAAAGATAATGGGCTCTCAAAAGGTATGACGTAAAGGCAAGAGAACAGAGGATGGCTGGTCTGACAAGGAAGAATGGGCAGAAAGGCAATGGTGAAGTTATCTGCAGAGAAAGAGGGAGAAGTGGAAGATATGAGCTGTAGGGGCTGAGGCAAATATATAGAGCCTGATAGAAGAACTGGAAACACTGAAGCAGAATATAAAAATGAGAACCGTAAAGAGCAAGGTGATTGATAAAAAGAGCATCAGAGGGAGGGAATCGCCCAGTCAAGGCGATTCCAGACAGCAGTGGAACAGAACAAGATCTTAAAACAGAAACCACTGTTAAAGTGTTTTCTGTTTAAAGAATTCCCGAAAAATATCAGAGAGCATACCTCAACCATAACAGAACACTAAAAAAATGGAAACAACTGAGAGTGACGGTAAGACACCAGTGGAAGGAAAGAGAGACAGTGCAGGAATCAACAGACAGGGAAGCTAAGCCCTGAGTAAAACACAAAACACTAGTGCTCACAGAACCCCCTCCAGCCTCTAACACCCCATATCAACCAAATACAAGAACCAGAAACAAGCTACACTTCACAACCCAAAACCCCTTAGCGGTAATAACATCATCATAGTAGCCTTCCATAATATCCTGCCCTGCCTTCCATACCCCCAGTCCACACTAACCTCTCCCATCTCCCAGAATACAGTACTGGAAAGGAACCTGAAGGTTTTTTACACCAATGCAGATGGAATAACAAATAAGAGCGAGGAGTGGCAACAGCAAATTATTGAGGCATCCCCGGACATCATATAGCTCTCACAAATAAAGCTCATATGGATGATCATAGATCATATCTTCCCAACTAGACATCAGATCCTGAGGAAAGACAGAGAGAACAGAGGGGGAGGAGGAGTTGCACTGCTCATCAAAAACCAGTGGAGTTTTGAGGAGATGGATAGAATGGACAGAGGGAAAGCAGATGACTTCATAGTAGGAGTATTTCACACCGAGGATCCAAAGGTGATCATCGAAGTAATGTACAACCTGCCACTGAATATCATGAGATCATGATAAGAACAATAGAGAAGTTATTTGTCATGGGGGGTTTCAACCACAAGGAGACTGATTGGGAGAACCCGGAGGTACATGGGGGACCAGAGACGTGGAGATCAGACACGCTGGAGGCGGTACTGGAAAACTTTGTGTATCAATATGTTAGGGACACAACCAAGAGAGAGAGAGAGACAATGAACAAGCCAGGCTGGACCTCGTATTGATCTTGAACGGTTCACACATAGGGAATATCACTAACGAAAGACCCCTAGGCGCTAGCAATCACGTGGTCTTGAGTTTTATATATATAGAATTAACAATGGAGAGTGAAGTAGTATGAGAAGGATGGGAGAAGCCAAATTTCCAAAAAGAGGACTACGCAAGTATGAAGCAATTCCTACATGAGGTGCTGTGGGTGAGGTAAATGGAAGACAGTAAATGAAATGATGGAACACGTGACCACAAAGTACAGGAAGGCAGTGGAGTAGTTCATACCATGGTTTACCAGGAGGTGTGGAGAGGAAACGGGCTAAGTATCCTAGAGTATGGAAAAAATATAGAAACCCAAAGACTCAGGAAAACAGGCAGTTGAGCTGAAGAGCCAGAAATTATTATACATGGATGAAGAGTCAATAAGAGAATAACATAGTGTCAAAAACCAAAGCCAACCAAATTTGTTATACAGCCACATCAGGTGCGAAACATCTGTCAATGACCAGGTAAAAAGGCTGAGGAAGGAAGGAGTTGAAGCTCACAGGGAATGACCAAGAAGTATGTAAAGAGCATACCTCGCGATACAGGGAGGTATTCACAGTGGCGACAGAGAGGCTTCCAGCAAACTGAGGCGGTAGGGTGCACCAACAAGTGCTCGACAATTTGCACACAACCGAGGAGGAGGTGAAAAAACTGCTAGGGGCACTAGATACCTCGACGGCGATGGGTCCTGAGAGAGGAAGAAGATTCACTGTATGTGCCACTAACATCAATCTTCAGTAAATCTTTCGAAACAAGGCAACTACCTGAGGTGTGGAAAGCAGCAAATGTATCCCCGATTTTTAAGAAAGGAGACAGACAGGCTGCGATAACTTACAGACCAGTGTCGTTGACATGTATATTACGTAATGCTATGGAGAAGATTATCATGGATGAGTGGTGGTGCACCTAGAAAGGAATGGGCTCATACATAACAACCAGCACGGCTTCAGGAAAATCATGCGTCACAAACCTATTGTAGTTCTATGACAGGGTAACAGAAGTAAGGTAGAAGAGACATGAAAGGGTAGGCTGCATCTTCTGTACTGCCTTTTGCACACTAAAGTCATCTATAGTCTGCTTGAATTGCCTCCACTCCTCTCTCTCAAACTCTTCCCTAGCTTATGCTCGCTGCTTCCAGGTTGTTTCAAGGTTGAGTTTGGCTAACTCAAGCGCCAATGAAGTGGACTCGCCCTGAGACTAACCTCACATGCACATGCTTCACGCTGCTGGTCTGGTTGCTCTGGTGTTGTCCCTCCCATATTATGAAGGAACCTAAGCGGAGATCTGCAATTAGTGGGAGATGCCTCAGTTTGGTATGCCATAGTTGCTTCAGCTCTCAACTTTGTACAAGTAATGTCACGAAGCTGTACAGCAGTAAGAGTCTGTAGATACTCAATACCAACAGAATAAGCAATTCGCCAACAATGCTGTAGAGAAAGTTTGGGCAGATTTAGTAGAGTGAATTAATACACCACTCGCCTGACTCGTGTAGGTGGTATTAACTCCAACTTAACATGCTGTTTGCAATACATACAACAAGCAGCAGTGCACAGTATGACTGCGGGATACACACACACACACACACACAATAGCAAAGCTGACTTGAAACAGCGAAAGCGATTTCAAGGCTGACACGCAATAACGGAAGCAATGGCAAAACTGACACATAATATCGAGCAATAGCAAGGCTATCTGAACGATACTAAGACTAGCTTCAGCTCCAGCTCCCGGACAGGGCTTCCCATATTATGCACACAGATAATGATGGCCTGTTGACCTGGTCGTATTGGGACTTGGAGCAAAAATAAACATAGCAGTAGTCTTTAACTTGTATTTTCCTTCACCAAGTATGTATATTATGTATACTTATGTATGCTATGTACAAGACACAAATAACCCACACATAGAAGAAAGGGGCCTTCGACGACGTTTTAGTCTGACTTGGACCATTTATAAAGTCAGTATGTAGATGAATGGTTCAGAGAACCGACATGTTGATAAATTAGACACATGTGCAACTCTTGGGTATCTTTATTGAGGAAACGTTTCGCCACACAGTGGCTTCATCAGTCCATACATCAGTCCATCAATCTTGAATAGATTGATGGACTGACCACATCGACTCAAGGTTGAGGAACTGATTACCTCATTCTCCTCCTGTTCTTCAAGATTCTCCTTTGTATGGACTGATGAAGCCACTGTGTGGCGAAACGTTTCCTCAATAAAGATACCCAAGAGTTGCACATGTGTCTAATTTATCAAAGTCAGTATGACTTCGTAAATGGTCCAAGCCGGACCGAAACGTCGTTGTAAGCTCCTCTCTTCTATGTGTGGTTATTTGTGTATTGTTCAAGTCATGGTATTGTGCCTATTTGTTATTTATGTACAAAAGTTTGAAAAACAAGTGTACCACACGGTAATCAGGGCAAAGACAAAAGCCAGAGAGAGAGAGAGAGAACCATGCTCAACCAGTGGCTATGCGAGTCTGGCAAGTGCTGACCGTGATACCACGTCACTTCAGCACTTGCCAGGCCCACCTGTGATTGGTTAATAAACCAAGGTACTGATTTAACGATGGGTACCCTTACCATTAAACCCTTAGCACCTGGTTTGCTGGTTGGGAGGTAGCCTATATGGGTGTGTGTACATGCTCCGAATAAATTGTAACATACTCTTGCATGCCACACAAGAATATTTTAGTTCAACAAGTGCAGAAACACTAAAGAAATATAAAGAGGATTTGGATACATAACTGAAAAAAATAAAGGTGACACAGAGAACATATGCTGGTATAACAAGGCAGCAGATAGAACTGGGTCGATAGGTGTAACTAGCTCAGAATATCTCATATATTTCTAACAAGCGATTCCTGACGGAGATACTATGTTCCTGTCTGTTATAATTCTTTGTTCATGAAATTATTTACACACGATCGTGTTACGTCTCTTTCCTCAGTGTTTCATTCCATGGTTTCGACTTAATGAGTCATTTGCTCTTCAAATAGCGGCACCAATTGTGACCCTAAAATCTGTGACCCTATGATTCAGTGACCCCCCTGTGACTTTGCCAGCGACACAAATGCAGAATAATGATCCTTTATTAACAATTTTTTGCCCATGCCGTGGGTTTCATTAAAGCGTTAATATTTTATACAATTTCCCTCCAAGTGCTGATTGTGAAATCAGTCGTGTGGTTGAATGTTTATATCGCTGGGCCGAATATAAGCAGAGATCACAGTTCGAGTCATTATTCATTTTTCTGTTTATTCTGACAGTCGTTCTTTGTGATTCATCCTGGGTTTATTGAATATATGGCATTGAGGGATAAGAGAACATTTACAATGAAAGCTTCTGTGGCTGTGAGGAGAGAGAGAGAGAGAGAGTAGGGCCACAGTTGGTGGCGTGGATACAGTCATGTCACAAAAGCATCGGATGTAAATTCATCCTACTGACCGCTCTGTAGCTGAGTGGTTATTGCGTTGGGTTATTACTACATGCATGGAGCACGGATCAAATCCCCTTTTACCCTTCTGTTTATATGTCTATGTATGCATTAGGTAAACACTTTTAGTTCTGGGTATGACCGTTCTTTGACCCCAGAATTACCGTGGTATTGAACCAACATAGTGCAGGAAACATTCCTTAGAGACTCTGGTAAATGTTGACATGATAGCATATTTCTCGGCTGCGTATTCATACTGTGAATCTCCTGTTTCACCACATTCCAAAGTTTTACGCCATATTCTAACCATACTCTCTGCGTGTCGCAGCAGAATTCGTGATTCTTCAGACCAGGTAGTGTTTTTTCAGTCTTCATTTGTCTAGTTTAGATGATCCAGTGCCAACTGTAGCCTCAGTTTCTTATTCTTAGCAGACAGAAGTTGACCCTGGTGTGGTTTTCCGCTGCTGTTGGATATTCATTTTAAACCTCAACAGGCTCAGCATTCAGAGCTACGCTTCTATATACCACTGTTGTAACACGTAGTTATTATAGTTACTGTTACCCTGCTGTCAGCTTGAACCAATCAGAGCATTCTTCTATGGCCTCTATCATTATCAAGGGTGTTTTTTTTCCCATAGAACTGCCACTCATTGGAAGTTTCACGTTTCACTCATCATTTCCTGTAATCGCTACAGACCGTTGCCTGTGAAACTCCCAAAAGATCCAACAATCATTCCACGTTCAAAGTCACTTAGATCACATTTCCTCACAATTCTGATGTACTGGCTGTAAAGTGCTGCCATGTAATGGGCTGATTAGATATTTACATTAACGAGCAGGTGCACAAGTGTGCCTAGTACAGTAGCCACTGTGTGAAAAATATGTATACATAGAGATGGATTAGGCTAAATTGAATTGCGCTTGTAATAATTAGGTTAGGTAAGTTTTCTAAGGTTATTTTAGTACAAAATTATTTATTTTTATATTAACATATAAGAAAAAATCTATCTTTTTTTTTTTTTTTTTTTTTTATTCGCCGGTATTCTCCCGGCCCGGGTCTTTTCCAAGTAGTGGTGACCCGGCCTTGGCTCCCTATCTGGGGAGTGTCTCGAGACTTAAGTCTCCCATGGGAGGAGGAACAAGTACCTCCTCATCTTTGGGACCAAGTGTCCCCAGGCCTAGCCACATTCCCCGCCCTCACGGGGCTCGTAGGGAGAAGCTAGGCCTCTGGTCTGCCATCTATCCCGCCTCAAAGGGGCTCGTGGGGATGGCAGTCTTGTGAGCTGCAGATGGTAGCAAGCTCAAGCCTAAAAAAAAAAAATCTATCTTTAAGTGTACAAGAGACCGTTATAGAAAGGACTTAGTATTAAATGAGTTCTTGCTAATTGACGAATTTTACCTATTCTGCACGACATATATATATATATATATATATATATATATATATATATATATATATATATATATATATATATATATATCATACCCCCGGCCGGGATTGAACCCGCGGTCATAGAGTCTCAAAACTCCAGCCCGTCGCGTTAGCCACTAGACCAGCTAGCCACAGTAAGATTCATCCAACTAGGTATATTTCTACACCATAGGAAGGTTAGCACAGGCACCTCTGTGACCACAAATGCAAGTTTTTACAGACGAATCTCCAGCTAGCGTGGCCGTGACGAACTCTAGCTCAAGTCCCTTCACTGCCGTCAACATGACTCAAGAAATCGTAATGAAAACGATTGCAAACAAACCATACCCCCGGCCGGGGGTATGGTTTGTTTGCAATTTTGTCATTACGATTCTTGATATTAATATATATATATATAATAATATATATATATATATATATATATATATATATATATATATAATAATATATAATATAGGGAGGTACCACCTCTAGAACTGTCATAGGGACCCTCATCCTCAGAGAAAAGAATAAACTTGCTTCAGGGAAAACTGCTTGAAAATTTTCTCCTACCACCCCACACACATATATGTATATGTCATGCGAGACACAGTGAAGTCAACGATATCATATAGATGAGCCTTACTTTAGCTGTGTGTCCGAATGAGAGAGAACCCCGATCCGTAGCATTCAGCCATACTCACAGTCCCGAAAACTACCCCGAAGGATTATCTGTCCTTGGAAGAATAGCAGTCTTTCAGCCTGGGACTATGCCAGCATGTCGACTCTGGCAAACACCTACATCTGCCACAGTTGTGGCAACAGGGAGGTGCTGCGGATCGCAGGGAGGAACACATGATCAGGGGGAACAGAAACATAAGCCATCAGTATCGATTTGTCCCACTGGGATCGAAAACCCGGGGATCATAGGAAAAGAATGCCACACATTTCCTCAAAGAACAGGGTTTCAAACTCATTAACTTCACTAGGGAGCCAAGTACGGCTACTTTCATGTTCCAGAGCCTGAGCATGGCCATCCATATGGGGAATGCTTGGTGTATACATGGCTCTTGCTCAGCTTCAGAGAACCTGTTGGACATTCATAATATTTGATATATTCTACACCTATATCCAGGTCTGTGACTATATATAATATATATATATATATATATATATATATATATATATATATATATATATATATATATATATATACAAAACAACCACTGTGAAATAATAGTGAAATTCCAAGCGCTTTCGTGACTACTCATATTATCAAGGAACGATAAAAGTAATACACCAAAGGAAGGCATATAAAGGGTCTAGACCACACTTCACCATCACATCCACAACAAAGCAACACCTGGCGCACGACGACACGATTCATAAGAAAGAGAACACTGCAGCAGGTCCACTGGCCCAACTAGACAGGTTCTTCACGGCATCAGACAAACGAACTATTCTACCCAAGAATTAAGATTTATTATTTGTCCAATGTATTATTAAACTCTTCCCAAATTTTATTAATTATACATGGAATGGCCTGATTAAAAGAGTATTTTTTGTTTCTCAATATTTTGAATGCTTCCTTCAAAAAATACTCTTTTAATCAGGCCATTCCATCAGAATGGAAACACAGTATGTTGGATCATTGCTATAATAAACTCAGAAGAATTTGTAATGAACTCAAAACAAACTACAAAGAAAATTAAACATTTTAATTGAAAATAGTGATTGGACAAAGCATGCTAATAACAATTTTGTAATTAACTTATCAGATGAAATTTTAGTTAAACATACAACTGCTGTTCTAGGTTTTGGCCTAAGTTTTGCAACTTCAAAAAAACTTAATAATGTTGAAATTGCAAAAGCCTTTTGTAACTTTGAAAAATTTTCTGATTTATCCTCTGATGAAATTAATATTAGTAAAGGAATGGTATATAATTATGAAAGAAAATGATTGCCAAGAAAAAATTAATAATCTCTTAGATGATACTGAAACCTATTCTAAACTTAGGAAAAATCCCCTAGAAACCGTTAACAGCAATTTCAATAAAACAATAAAACTTCTACTGAAAGGCAAAGATGAATTAGTCAAACAATTTACTTCCACTAATCCATCTTTACCTTACATGTATGGACTAATAAAAACACACAAACCAGGGAATCCAGTCAGACCAATTATTAGCTCCATAGGGTCAGTTTCATATAAATTATCCATATGGCTTGTTGATATTTTGAGCCCTATTGTTGGCAAAATTTCTAACTTTAATGTTAAAAACAACATAGACTTGGTTGATATATTAAGCTCCTTGACTGACTTAAATGATTTTAACATGGTTAGTTTTGATGTTACTTCCTTGTTTACGAAAGTTCCTGTTGATGATTTATTAAGTTTCTTATCTGAAGAACTCGTTAACTATGATTTACCATTGCCAGTTCCTACTATCATTAAACTTATTAAACTTTGCATTGTTGATGCAAAATTTGTATTTAATGATAAGTTTTACACTCAGAAGTTTGGTATGGCAATGGGAAATCCTCTTTCACCTGTTCTTAGTAACCTATACATGGAATTTTTTGAAACAAGGTTGCTTAACACAATCCTCCCTACTAGAGCTAAATGGTTCAGATATGTTGATGATATTTTGTGTCTTATGCTCAAAAAATTAAATAGCTTAGCCCATTCTATAAACTTTACTGTTGAGTTTGAAGAAAATAACTCATTGCCTTTTCTAGATATTTTAATTATTAAGGGTAATAATGAATTCAAATTTAAAATTTACAGAAAACCTACAAATAACTGTTCCTATGTCCACTATTATTCCTCGCATCAAGATAGAGTCAAACTGTCTGTTTTCTCATCATTGTTTTTGAGAGCTTTACGAATTTGTAGTCCTGAGTTCATAGATGAGGAAATATCCAAAATTTATGAAATAGGTAATGATTTAAAATACCCAAGAAATGTAATTGATAAATCTTTTAAAGTTGCTAGAAATACTTTTTACAATCCAAAAAGGGACAACCAGCCTTATTCAACTAAAAATATGTTGGTTCTCCCTTACCATGAAAACTTGGTTGATATGCTTCTCTTCTTAAGACTTTTAATATTAAAGTTGTATTAAAAAATCTTGATACAGTAAAAAAACTTTTGATAAAGAATTCCCCCCAAAATGCTGACGGATGTGTCTATAAGATTCCTTGTAAAATTTGCGATAAAGTTTATTACGGTCAAACTGGTAAAAATCTCGAACTAAGATTAAAACAACATAAATATAGCATTAGAACTGGACAAGATTCCAATGCTCTATTTATTCATGTAAGAGATTTTAACCATCCAATTGATTTTCAAAAAGTTGAGAAAGTAGTATCAAGCAAGTCCATGGTCGACAGGAATATAATTGAATCTTGTTTCATAAAAAGCAGTTTTGACAATAATATGAATATTTCCTTTGGTTTATATAAATTAGATCCATTTATAATTAATAGAATTTGGGAAGAATTTAATAATACACTGGACAAATAATAATTTTTAAATTTTCATGGGTAGAATAGTTTGTGGGTGAGTTGTGCAAAGGACCTATCCAAGTTGGGTCGGCGCGCGTCAGGTGTTTAACCGTTGTGAGATCTGATAGTGAGGTGCTGGCCAGACCCCTTATATAGCTTCCTTGGATGCTTTACTTTCATAGTTCCTTGATAATGTGAGTAGTCACGAAAGCGCTTGGAATTTCTCTATTCTTTCAGAGTGGTTGTTTTGCATATTCTGAAATCACCTGTTTACTGTGCTCTTATTGCATACATATATATATATATATATATATATATATATATATATATATATATATATATATATATATATATATATATATATATATAATATATATATATATATATAAATTATAACCCTCCTGTGATAAATTTGGCCTACCGTTACCTCACACTGATTATCCGATTAAATAATAATAAGTAATTAATTATGATGAGAGACAGGCAATTGCACGAAATTATGATTCCATCAATGAATTCCCCCCAAACAATTGATTTTCATTGGACTCTCACCAGCTTGCTTCTGCTCTGTCAGTCGTTGTCTTCAAATTTTCTTTGTTTGTCTTTAAATTTTATTCTATGTAAATTATTTTCTTTCTTACTCTTATTCTCATATTCTTATCAAATTTTTTCTTTCTTCTAGTTTATTTCTCTCAGTCGTTATTTATTTTCCTTCTTTTTTTTGTACACAAGAACTTTCTTAGTCAAGGTAACATTCACTCTTGCTCTTTATATAACACTCTTGCTCTTTATATAACACTCTTGCTCTTTATATAACACTCTTGCTCTTTATATAACACTCTTGCTCTCTATATAACACTCTTGCTCTCTATATAACACTCTTGCTCTCTATATAACACTCTTGCTCTCCATATAACACTCTTGCTCTCTATATAACACTCTTGCTCTCTATATAACACTCTTGCTCTCTGATATAACACTCTTGCTCTCTATATAACACTCTTGCTCTCTATATAACACTCTTGCTCTCTGTATAACACTCTTGCTCTCTATATAACACTCTTGCTCTCTATATAACACCCTCTTGCTCTCTATATAACACTCTTGCTCTCTATATAACAATCTTGCTCTCTATATAACACTCTTGATCTCTATATAACACTCTTGCTCTCTATATAACACTCTTGCACTCTGTATAACACTCTTGCTCTCTTATAACACTCTTCTCTCTATATAAAACTCTTGCTCTCTATATAACACCCTCTGCTCTCTATATAACACACTCCTGCTCTCTATATAACACTCTTGCTCTCTATATAACACTTCTCTATATAACACTCTTGCTCTCTATATAACACTCTTGTTCTCTATATAAAACTCTTGCTCTCTATATAACACACTCTTGCTCTCTATATAACACACTCTTGCTCTCTATATAACACACTCTTGTTTTCTATATAACATTCTTGCTCTCTGTATAACACACTTGTTCTCTATATAGAACTCTTGTTCTCTGCATAACACACTCGTGCTCTCTATATAAGACTCTTGCTCTCTATATAACACACTCTTGCTCTCTATATAAGACTCTTGCTCTCTATATAACACACTCGTGCTCTCTATATAAGAATCTTGCTCTTTATATAACACACTCTTGTTATCTATATAACACACTCTTGCTCTCTATATAAAACTCTTGCTCTCTATATAACACTCTTTCTCTCTATATAACACTCTTGCTCTCTATATAACACTCTTGCTCTCTATATAACACTTGTCTCTATATAACACTCTTGCTCTCTATATAAACACTCTTGTCTCTATATAACACTCTTGCTCTCTATATAACACTCTTGTCTCTAATAACATCTGCTCTCTATAAACACTCTTGCTCTCTACATAACTCTATATAACACTCTTGCTCTCTACATAACTCTATATAACACTCTTGCTCTCTATATAACACTCTTGCTCTCTATATAACACTCTTGCTCTCTACATAACTCTATATAACACTCTTGCTCTCTATATAACACTCTTGCTCTCTATATAACACTCTTTGCTCTCTTAACACTCTTACTCCTATATAACACTCTTGCTCTCTATATAACACTCTTGCTCTCTATATAACTCTTGCTCCTATAACTCTCTATATAACACTCTTTGCTGCTCTTAAACATCTTGCTCTCTATATAACACTCTTGCTCTCTATATAAACACTCTTGCTCTCTATATAACACTCTTGCTCTCTATATAACACTCTTGCTCTCTATATAACACTCTTGCTCTCTATATAACACTCTTGCTCTCTACATAACTCTATATAACACTCTTGCTCTCTATATAACACTCTTGCTCTCTACATAACTCTATATAACACTCTTGCTCTCTACATAACTCTATATAACACACTATCGCACTTTCACTCTTAATGGCCTTTCAGTCCCTCTTTTATTATTATTTTTATTAACTCAAATAGAATCTAGAATTTAATCAAGAGTGTATGTTGATATTGTTCACAATATCTTACATAAAATAAGGCAAATTTACAGTTTTGAATATTGTGAATCATAGAATTCTTGTGTATGGTAATGGGAGAAATTAATGCTCTGTTTGTGCCACAGATGTGTTGTTTTGATCAGATGCTTTGATTTATTTAACTTTTAATAGTTTTATATATCGATAGTCACGAAGATCTTACCTGTGGCTCGGTCTCAGACCAAGCCTTTTAACTTGAAAATAAAAATTTTCATATATAAAACTATTAATAAAAACGCAGGAAAATAAAATCAATATTTTATGAATGTAAAGTTTAAACGTCTACTGAGATATTCATGAAGCAGGAAGAAACAACAGCGATTATGACACATTTCGCCACAGTTGAAGAGACTTCGATTCCACACTCTTATAACCTGACAATACTGTCTCCTGGAAGATTGTTGTCTACATCCTTATATCTACCATCCTTATAACCTGACAGTACTCTCTCCTGGAAGACTGCTGTCTACCATCCTTATAACCTGACAGTACTCTCTCCTGGAAGACTGCTGTCTACCATCCTTATAACCTGACAATACTCTCTCCTGGAAGACTGCTGTCTACCATCCATATAACCTGACAATACTCTCTCCTGGAAGACTGCTGTCTACCATCCTTATAACTTGACAATACACTTTCCTGGAAGACTGCTGTCTACCATCCTTATAGCCTGACAATACTCTCTCCTGGAAGACTGCTGTCTACCATCCTTATAACTTGACAATACACTTTCCTGAGAGACTGCTGTCTACCATCCTTATAACCTGACAATGCTCTCTCCTAGAAGACTGCTGTCTACCATCCTTATAACTTAATACACTCAAGACTACTTCTACATCCTATAATGACACTTCCCGAAGACTGGTCTACCATCCTATAACTTGACAATACTCTCTCCTGAAGACTCTTCTACCATCCTATAACTTGACAATACTCTCTCCTGGAAGACTGCTGTCTACCATCCTCATAACTTGACAATACTCTCTCCTGGAAGACTGCTGTCTACCATCCTTATAACTTGACAATACTCTCTCCTGGAAGACTGCTGTCTACCATCCTATAACTTGACAATACTCTCTCCTGGAAGACTACTGTCTACCATCCTTATAACTTGACAATACTCTCTCCTGGAAGACTGCTGTCTACCATCCTTATAACTTGACAATACTCTCTCCTGGAAGACTGCCGTCTACCATCCTTATAACTTGACAATACTCTCTCCTGGAAGACTGCTGTCTACCATCCTCATAACTTGACAATACTCTCTCCTGGAAGACTACTGTCTACCATCCTTATAACTTGACAATACTCTCTCTCCTGGAAGACTGCTGTCTACCATCCTTATAACTTGACAATACTCTCTCCTGGAAGACTGCTGTCTACCATCCTTATAACTTGACAATACTCTCTCCTGGAAGACTGCTGTCTACCATCCTCATAACTTGACAATACTCTCTCCTGGAAGACTACTGTCTACCATCCTTATAACTTGACAATACTCTCTCCTGGAAGACTACTGTCTACCATCCTTATAACTTGACAATACTCTCTCCTGGAAGACTGCTGTCAACCATCCTTATAACTTGACAGTGCTCTCTCCTAGAAGACTGCTGTCAACCATCCTTATGACTTGACAATGCTCTCTCCTAGAAGACTGCTGTCTACCATCCTTATAACTTGACAATGCTCTCTCCTAGAAGACTGCTGTCTACCATCCTTATAACTTGACAATGCTCTCTCCTAGAAGACTGCTGTCTACCATCCTTATAACTTGACAGTGCTCTCTCCTAGAAGACTGCTGTCTACCATTCTTATAACCTGACAATATTCCTGGAAAACTGCTGTCTACCATCCTGTTTCCTTTTATAAATACTATGTTCAATCACTTAACAATTAAAAACCAGCAAATAAAAGAGAGGAGCTTACAACGACGTTTCGGTCCGACTTGGACCATTTACAAAGCCACTCTAACAGAAAGGAGAGAAGGAGGGGGTACATATAGGCCTTTTTTATTATATATATATATATATATAATATATATAATATATATATATATATATATATAATATATATATATATATATATATATATATATAATATATTATATATATGTATTTAACATTCCTATGACTTGGTGGTAAGAACTTCCTGGTTTTTTTATTAATCTTCGACTCTAAAGTTCTTCGTGATGTACTTATGTCACACTCACATTAAGATATGGTAATACCTCCCAGGGTTCCTGCTGTCTTCCAACCTAATTCTGGTTTTGAGGAAAATGTTCCAAATCAAGGTTAAAGGAAGTAAACAAAATAGGTGATGAACTGATGTTTTTGATACAGGTACAGAGGAATGTGCAAACAACTGTCAACCGGTTAACCAGGAATTTTGACTATGAGAGGTTTCTGAAGAATACTGATGAACATTATGCTAAAATTATTATCTCTCATATATTGAAATTTTCACTTATATGAATGATAAACCCACCCGGGTTGAAGATGACGATGAGTCTTGAAGGATTCTGTACCTTTTTTGAAGTCGAAGATGTGATAGGAGCTGACCATTCAAAAGAACATGAGAAAAATAAATTCCCAAATAATCTAATTATTTCACATAAAGCATCTGCTTACACTTTTCCAATTCTTAATTATTTATGTCTCACTTCTTGTAAACCCTTAAGAAAAAAATACCTTCATACTGATGAAGTCTCTTAAGCCTTCATCAATATCAAGGAACTCCCTTCCCTTTGATCAAATGGTTTGCCTTCTACAGGATAAGCCCTTTCCTATAATTTAATTATAATAACAACAACAACAACATTGGCAGCAATAATAATAATAATAATAATAATAATAATAATAATAATAATAATAATAATAATAATAAATAATAAATAATAATAATAATAATAATAATAATAATAATAATAAATAATAAATAATAATAATAATAACAATAATAATAATAATAATAATAATAATAATAATAATAATAATAATAATAATAATAATAATAATAATAATAAATAATAATAAATAATAATAATAATAATAATAATAATAATAATAATAATAATAATAATTATAAATAATAATAATAAATAATAATAATAATAATAATAATAATAATAATAATAATAATAATAATAATAATAATAATAATAATAATAATAATAATAATAATAATAATCTGTTCAACTCACCTTCAAAACTCAACAAAATTTTACCTTCAGTGGGACTCCATGACAATTCGTCTCACTCAATTTTCGTAATAACCTTCCCAATATGAATTTAGCTAATTTAAATCCATTGCTTTACAGTCTCCATCTTAGTTTAAGTCCACACCACATTCACTACTGTCCCTGGCCACAAGAATTGTTGGAATTTGCAGGTGGAAGAGTTTTCTCTCGAGATCCTGTTAAGGCATGCCTAAAAGAAGGTAAAACTCTTGATAAGGGGGAACTTTTGGAGTCTCGGGTCTAAGCTTTTCACGAAGTTATATTTTTGAGCATATGTATATTATGCCTTCTGTCTGCTTCATCATTTTTATCTTCTCGTTAAGGCTGTTCCAAATGCGAAAAATGTGATACATTTTGGAAATATATATTTCAAAATAAAAGATATTAATGGTTCATGAGGGACTGAAATAATACCAGTAATTTAATTAAACTCTATAATTAAATAACAAAACCTTGTTGTTAAATTATTCCCAATTCTGTATTTTCGTATAATTTTTTTTCTCAATTTTATGTATCCTACAGAGAAGAAATTCCCATAAATCTTCTGTAACTTACGTAGCAATTATTTAAAAATTAAATCTATATACTAAAAAGAACTTTCTCATCAAACAAAACAGGATAAATAAAAACTCACAATGTCATATCTGAAAGAAAATAGAAAGAAAAAATTTGGGATGTATAACGAGCTGAATTTATTTGTAATCTTTCATGTATACATTTCGTAATTTGGCGGAAGTAGTAGAGTGACAGAAAAGGAAATAATTTTTAGGCACAATGAAGGCTGAGGCTGCATAAATCACAATTAGAAGCAAAACAGAAAAAAAATGCACAAGTTTCAAGAGAACATAACAGCATCAGAAATCCCACTCATATCATTAGATGGTTTCACTCAGAAAAAAATATACAGCGTTCTGAACAGAGCAAGTGTATCTGGAAGGATTCTTACATGTAGTAAGTCTTCTGAAGTGCCTCGTTAGAGATGACGGGTGAGGGAAAACTGCAGCCACTACCAGCACACAGCAAAGGAAACTGTCGGTTTTAATGTATTTGATAGAATTACCTACATAAAATAGCGTTCACTGTTCCTAGAGCAAATTTTGGATTTTAAAAGACTACAGCCTCAGATTTATGTGATCATAAAAGGTCATTTTGTTGTTCGAAGATCAGTTTGAAATTTTTTTGCAGATGGTGTCGACATGGCTCTCGAACAGACGATAAAGAGATCTCAGATGTCAACTGGAGGGTTCATTGGCCAAACAAAACGAAAAATCTACATTGCTGAATTGGAGCTCACTTATCATGAGATCCTTTTCATTCGAGAAACATTTCATAGACTACAGAATATTACACAAGCTGATTATGAGCTGATAATGTACCACGAGCAACAGAAAGGTTCTGAAGTCAAACGGAAACTAGCATCCAACAAATGCTGCAGTTTGTCGAAGGTAAAGAAAATCTTTCAGAAAAAGGTAAGGTCAGGCTCAATAATATATTAGCCAATGAATGCATGCCAGCATCAAATGTCAGAAAGCTGTTCCAATTTTTGACAGCATGGAAAGAACCATATTCAATATCTCGTGAAGAACGGAATATCTCACACTCGTAATATATATCAGCTCCAGTCCACAAGAAAAAGCTCGCAACTTTTCTAAAGGGCATCAGGCACATATGTATCATGAAACCAGCAACCTGTAAATACTGTCAAAGAATTATTACATGCTCAAAGTACTGTTGACAATATTAAGGGAAGAGGAATGGCAATAGGAGACACCAACAATGCTGATGATACAGCTAGTTCCTTACTAGAACGAAAGCATGCTACTATTAAACCGCTGACATCACAGCTCATGTCTGAGTTAACCAAAATTCTAGGAAGCACTGATTTCAATTTTCAGAAAGTGCATACACCGTAAAGGAACGTTGTCGATGTCATGGAACATTTACGTAGAATACCAATCAAGGGGACGCACCATATATGAAGATTTGTTGATAACACTCAGTAATGTAAATAATATCTGTAGATTCACTTTTGTTGGCTGTTTTTGGTGCTACGTGTCATAATCTATCAAAAAGCAGATAGAGAAAGATCATCTGTCGATCCACAACTTCTGATGTTCATTACCCCTTCTTCCAAATTTTCTGTGCAGAGTGACAGGTTCTGGGCATCAGTTGGCAACAAGCTTTGTTCATGATGGTCTGAAACTGTTTATACTGGAAGTATCGTCTATTCGAGAAAAGGAGAAACCGTTAGAAGTGACCTGCATTTTGAAAATAGAGGACACTTCAGACACCTGTTGATTAAGCCGACATGTGTCTTATTCCTCTTATTTTCCACTCAGTTAAGCAAGGATGACAGCGTGTAGTCGTACTTTCAAATATTCATTTCTTCATGAGAATGGCGTTTCTGACCACTGGATGAGAACTCAGCAATAGATAAAATACTTATTCATATACCGATGAAAAAGTTGGGTCCTATCATTGATGTAATTCTTACCAATCATTTACGCACTGAACTTGACGTGACTAGTACGGTAAGTACCAAAATATCATCGCTTCTCAGCACACCCATTAAACAAATCTACAGAACTTCGGTCGAACTTCTTCCAGCTAGTTTCCAATCGTTTGAGCGTGGAAAGGAATAGAGGGTACATGATACATAGTATAGATAAATAGTATGTTTGGTGTACTAACACCAAACTTACTAACTCTGCCTAGTACAAGTTCCTCATTAAGAAGTAACCTAGATCAGTCATGGTGTACGAGTGAGCTTATGTTGTACACTGACTTACAATTATCTCCATTACATTTTCGAATGACTGTCAGTGATGATGACTGCTCAGTCATGACAGATCCTTGCATCAGCGCAATACTCGAAAATGTGTACCTGTTATTTGTAAATAATCTGTGGATTATATTCATATTTTCAAAATTTGTAATATAGCTTCAGTACATTTTTTCCATTCCCTTCCCGTACAAGTAAAAAAAAACGTCTCCTCTGCCGAAATTTTTTTTTGTAATATAATTTCAACTTATTACTTTATAAATATACAGTCAATTGCCCTCAGAAGGTTAAATCAAGTATCACTTTATAAGAAAATTCACGAAAAGAAGCGAGAAACATAAGCACAGTTATAAACAGAATAAATATAAGAAAACCGGATCAGCCGGGCTGTGGCTCGTACGTTGGACTGCGTGCGACCAGCAGTAACAGCCTAGTTGATCAGGCCCTGATCCATCGGGAGGCCTGGTCATGGACCGGGCCGCGGGGGCGTTGATCCCCGGAATAACCTCCAGGTAACACCAACCTACAAACAATATGGCGTTGTAATAAACTTAGGCTTGAGAATTTATTGGTTTTACTATGTAAGGGAAATCTGTCTCATCTCCCGTAAGCTCTTGAATACTTCTTTGTTAAAGTTGTCTTTAAATATAACAATACCGTGAAAGAAAAATTAATTATATATTCTCTCAAGGAATCTTTGGGCTGAGCACACTTCATCCCATGTAAAAGTTATGGTACCTTATATTTACGACAAATTTTCAACTCTCTGGAGACCAGAGCTTAGCAAAATAAATATATAATAACTAATGGATAAGAATCCAGTGCTTTATTCATTCATTTAAGGGACAGAGATTAGTGCAGCGTTAACTAATGTCAAAGAATTAATTCCCTGTAATTTTACAGTTTAATGAAAGATTGTGGAATCATCTCTTATTAAACATGATGCAAAAATATATTCAAATTTGAGTTCTGGTATCTATAAATTTGACAGTTTTATGGCCCAGAATACTCTTCATTATCTTTAAGGTAAAAATATATTTCACAAAAAATGCAGTGTATTATGTTCTTTGTCAAATGATCATTTTGACTAGATATTGGACAAACGTATGCCTGGAACAGATTTTTGTGGGATGTTGTCATTTTTTCTCATTTAGGTGTCACCTCAGTGTTTAACATTTAAAATGTGCTTCTCTTGCCTCTTCTTCCAATTCCTCTGAAGATATATGTACTGATACTGCTGTTCAAAACTGCAAATATCCCCACCCCTCTTTCACAGTGCAAGCACTGTACTTCCCATCTCCAAGACTCGAGTCTGGCTAACTGGTTTCCCTGAATCCCTTCATAAATGTTACATTGCTCACATAAAGTCATAAAAATCATTTGCCTCCACTCCTATCTAACACACACTCACATACGCTTGCTGGATGTTTAAGCCCTTCACATACAAAATCTTCTATTCTTACTCCCTCCAGTGTCTCCTAGGACCACCCTACCCCGCCTTCACTCCACATCATATTTATACACCCTCCATGTCATCCTGTTTTGGTCCATCATCTCTAATTGCCCGAACCACCTCAACAGCCCCTCTTTAGCCCTTTTAGTAACCCTGAACCTCCTTCTAATCTTCAAGATACGATTTCTCTGCAAAATATACACACAACACATTGCACTCAAAACGACATCTCCACAGCTTTCAGCCTTCTCCTTGTTCCAACAGTCACCACCCATGCTTCACACCCCTATAAAACTTTTGGTACACCTATACTCCCATACATTTCCCTCTTTGCTTCCATGGATAACGTTGTCTCCACAGACTTCTCAGTACACCAGTCGCCTTTATCTCCTCGTCAATTCTATGGTTTACCTCGTCTTTCCAAGACCCATCTGCTGTCAGTTCCATTCCCAAATATCTGAATACATTCACTATATTCATACTCCCTCCCTCCAATCTGATATCAGATCTCTCTTTTCTTCATGTTAAGCGCTAAACCCTTGTGGTTATTCTGCGAGAAACGTGGTGGAGGCTTGATCCTCAGTCCGCGAGACAAACACTTCTTCCATTTCTATTTACTCATTCCTAAATATTTTGTTTCCTTCATTACCTTTCTGTTTAATTTGTTCACTTTTAATTTCATTCTTTTTACATATAGTCCAAATTTCGTTAGTTAGTTTAATATGTTTATTATGCACCCCATACCCATCCTGTGGGCGGTAGTCACCCCATACCCATCCTGTGGGCGGTAGTCACCCCATACCCATCCTGTGGGCGGTAGTCACCCCATACCCATCCTGTGGGCGGTAGTCACCCCATACCCATCCTGTGGGCGGTAGTCACCCCATACCCATCCTGTGGGCGGTAGTCACCCCATACCCATCCTGTGGACGGTAGTCACCCCATACCCATCCTGTGGGCGGTAGTCACCCCATACCCATCCTGTGGGCGGTAGTCACCCCATACCCATCCTGTGGGCGGTAGTCACCCCATACCCATCCTGTGGGCGGTAGTCACCCCATACCCATCCTGTGGGCGGTAGTCACCCCATACCCATCCTGTGGGCGGTAGTCACCCCATACCCATCCTGTGGGCGGTAGTCACCCCATACCCATCCTGTGGGCGGTAGTCACCCCATACCCATCCTGTGGACGGTAGTCACCCCATACCCATCCTGTGGGCGGTAGTCACCCCATACCCATCCTGTGGGCGGTAGTCACCCCATACCCATCCTGTGGACGGTAGTCACCCCATACCCATCCTGTGGGCGGTAGTCACCCCATACCCATCCTGTGGGCGGTAGTCACCCCATACCCATCCTGTGGGCGGTAGTCACCCCATACCCATCATGTGGACGGTAGTCACCCCATACCCATCCTGTGGGCGGTAGTCACCCCATACCCATCCTGTGGGTGGTAGTCACCCCATACCCATCCTGTGGGTGGTAGTCACCCCATACCCATCCTGTGGGTGGTAGTCACCCCATACCCATCCTGTGGGTGGTAGTCACCCCATACCCATCCTGTGGGCGGTAGTCACCCCATACCCATCCTGTGGGCGGTAGTCACCCCATACCCATCCTGTGGGCGGTAGTCCAAAGATTACAGAGGTACATAATTGGTCCAGGGACTGGACTCCAAAGTTTTGATAGCTGAGCAAGTTACAGAGGTAATGAACTCACAATTTCCAAAGGTAATGAACTCACAATTTCCAAAGGTAATGAACTCACAATTTCCAAAGGTAATGAACTCACAATTTCCAAAGGTAATGAACTCACAATTTACAAAGGTAATGAACTCACAATTTCCAAAGGTAATGAACTCACAATTTACAAAGGTAATGAACTCACAATTTCCAAAGGTAATGAACTCACAATTTACAAAGGTAATGAACTCACAATTTACAAAGGTAATGAACTCACAATTTACAAAGGTAATGAACTCACAATTTACAAAGGTAATGAACTCACAATTTACAAAGGTAATGAACTCACAATTTACAAAGGTAATGAACTCACAATTTACAAAGGTAATGAACTCACAATTTACAAAGGTAATGAACTCACAATTTACAAAGGTAATGAACTCACAATTTACAAAGGTAATGAACTCACAATTTACAAAGGTAATGAACTCACAATTTACAAAGGTAATGAACTCACAATTTACAAAGGTAATGAACTCACAATTTACAAAGGTAATGAACTCACAATTTACAAAGGTAATGAACTCACAATTTACAAAGGTAATGAACTCACAATTTACAAAGGTAATGAACTCACAATTTACAAAGGTAATGAACTCACAATTTACAAAGGTAATGAACTCACAATTTACAAAGGTAATGAACTCACAATTTACAAAGGTAATGAACTCACAATTTACAAAGGTAATGAACTCACAATTTACAAAGGTAATGAACTCACAATTTACAAAGGTAATGAACTCACAATTTAACAAAGGTAATGAACTCACAATTTACAAAGGTAATGAACTCACAATTTACAAAGGTAATGAACTCACAATTTACAAAGGTAATGAACTCACAATTTACAAAGGTAATGAACTCACAATTTACAAAGGTAATGAACTCACAATTTACAAAGGTAATGAACTCACAATTTACAAAGGTAATGAACTCACAATTTACAAAGGTAATGAACTCACAATTTACAAAGGTAATGAACTCACAATTTACAAAGGTAATGAACTCACAATTTACAAAGGTAATGAACTCACAATTTACAAAGGTAATGAACTCACAATTTACAAAGGTAATGAACTCACAATTACAAAGTGATACATTTACAAGGTAATGAACTCCAGGTAAGTCTGGTCACAATCATGACAAGTTACAAAGGTATTTACAGATTACAGAGGTACGTAATGGGTCCAGGACTGGGCCCCCAAAGTTTTGATAGCTGAACTAGGTACAAAGGTAATGAGCTCACAAGTTACAAAGGTAATGAATTCTGTAGAATGGTTACTTACGTTTATACTTTGGCTACAGTCATGAACAAATTATAGAGTAATGAGCAATTCACACTTCCACACCCGGTCACAACTGTAATGAGTTATTGGTGCAAATATTGATTGTTGAGTCACACACACCACACACACACACAAAACACACACACACACACACACCCCACACACACACACACACACACACACACACACACACACACACACACACACACACTTTAGTTTAATATCTTTATGCACCCCATACCCATCCTGTGGGCGGTAGTCAAAAGATTACAAAGGTACATAATGGGTCCAGTGACTGGACCCCAAAGTTATGATAGCTGAATTAGTTACAAAGGTAATGAACTCCAGGTAGATCTGGTCACTAATCATGGCAAGTTACAGAGGTAATGAATCAGCTTCACTCCTATACATGGTTACAGTCATGAACAAATTACAAAGTAATGAACCACTGATACGTCCACACCTGGTCACAATTTCGTCAACCAACTTTCCCAACTTCTCTACAAAATCTCCCAATAGAGTTATTTTATTTGAAGAAACAACTGTGACAATTCCCACTTTGTGTTAGATTATCTTCTAACCCCACACATCTTCCCAACACCCTAGCATTCACATTTCTTACAAACCATTCTATAAATATTTTAAACAACCATAGTGACTCCATGCATCCCCGCCTAAGGCCTACTTTTTCTGGAAAATAATCTCGCTTTTACATACCCTAACCTAAGCCTCTCTATCTTCGTTAAAACTCTTAATTACTTCCATTACCCTACTACCTATTCAATACACTTGCAACATCTGCTACATTGCCTCCCTCTCCCCCATATAATGTGACTTTTCCAAATCCATAAATGCATCGAAAACTTCTTTACCCTTATCTAAATTTTGTTCACTTATGTGCTTGAATATAAACACTTTCTCTACACCTCCCCTACCCCTCCTATGGCCTTATTGCTCATCTGCGAACCTGTTCTTCGTCTTACCCTTAATTCTTTCAATAATAATAACTTTATTATACATCTTACCAGGCATACTCAACAGACTTATTATCTTTAATTCTTATGCCTTTATACAAAGAAACTATTCATGCTCATTGCTAGTTTGTAGGTACCTATTTTTTAAATAATTTATTCCTGCTGAGCATGAATAAATAGAGTCAGGCTACCTCTACTACCTTCTGGATAGTTTGGTGGAGTGTAGTGTAGAAGAAGGTTCTTTCCTGCTCCCCACCCTCACTATACTGCTTTTTAAAAAGGAAGGTAAAGAATACTCATTGACAAGACTAATGGTTATACTCAACCATCTTTTTTTTAAAGGGGTGGACCGGTAAGCTAGCGGAAGGCCTCTATCACATGACTAAAAGTTCCAGTTTCGGGATATCATTTGACTAAGACCCGCGTCAGGAAACACTTGTCCTGTTTCCTGACAAACTTTACCTAACCTAACCTCATTGACAAGTACTCTTCGGAATATAACAGGACACGTAGAGGGAAGGAATGTTAAACTGATGCAACTACAGGTTCTACCAGTACCGATTAAACTACAAAAGCAACAACCAATACATTGACATAGTTAATTCACCGGTTAACCTGAAGTACATTAATTTATGAACCAGCTACAACTAGGGATCGCAATGAATCTAGTTAAATTCTACTAGCAATACTAAAATCATTACTACTCCGCCGGCATCAATACTATGTTATAAACCAGGGTTCCCCAGATTGGTCAATATCGACCCCCCTAAGGGTCGATGGGAATGTCGAAGGTGTCGATAAATGGCTGGAAATCAAAAAATGCCAGTAAATATCTGAGGAAGTGCTTTGTGTTGTGTATCTGTGACCTTTCACCCTCCCTCTTATTTCTCTCATCTCTCCAACCAAATATCATTGTGGTTGATAAATTATGTACATGTGCATCGCTTGGGTATCTTTAGTGAGGAAACGTTGGTATCTTAATACAGGGATTTCTTCACTTGCCTAACCTTTAGGCATGACCAACTTCCACATTTGTATTTGTCAAATGTGATACCACCTACGACTGCTGCACCTCACCTGCCTCCAGTATATAAGCCATTTCTTCGCACTTATGCTGTATTCTTTACAAGACTGATGGACTGATTACATCGACTCAAGGCTAGGGACTGATTACCTAAAACTCCTCCTGTTCTTCACCATTCTCCTCCGTATAGGCTGATGAAGTCATTGTGTGGCGAAACGTTTCCTCATTAAAGATACCCAAGTGTTGCACATGTGTCTAAATTATCAACTTGTCGGTTCTCTGAACCATTCATCCACAAATATCAATGCCCTTCCTTGTTGACGTTCGTCACATACATCCTTCACATTAATAATATCAAAAATTTCAGTAAAAAAAAGGTATGTTAAATCTTATATTTTTCATAATTTAAACATTACTTATTATTTATGAAATCGTTATTATTATTATTATTATTATTATTATTATTATTATTATTATTATTATTATTATTATTATTATTATTATTATTATTATTATTATTATTATATTAGTAATGTTCCTAGTACTATTAGTTAAAGTACTATTTATTAACTTATTTAAAAAAAAATGTCTGGGGGTGGATGAATAATCTGAAACTTAATAAAAGTGTGGATGAAGTGTAGTTTTGTGGCCTCTGATGTACACCTTCAATCATCAACCGGTCGTTCTGAAGTTCATGAAACAGCAGTGATTTTCCACTGGCTGCAAAAAAAAAAAAAAAAAAAAGAAATCTTGGAGATGACAGCTTTATACGGAGGTCTGAAGCCGCTAGTGACTTTCTTTATACTTAAAAATATTTTGTAATATGTAAATCACACTTAGCAAAGTAATCAAAATTTTAATTTGAACAACTCAGTAAAACAACATTACCCATACTTTTAAGTCTGATATCTGAGTTTCATGCAATTTTCTCATGATATTGCAAAAACTTTGCACTTCAAATAACTCTCCGTGTCTGTCTCTAAATTGTTTAGGAACTTTGAGTAAGATCTCGTAATCTCGTTTAAGTGAGAACTAATTAATTTATAAGTATTTTTTCTCTTTTATGTAACCCAGTTTTGGGACCAACCGGGACGTCATATTCACGGTGAACAAGTGCATTAAAGATGCAAATATTATTTCTGTCTTTAATATTCAATTGTCAGGTTTGCAGCTCGCGGAAGACATTGCTTCATATTATTTCTGGCCATTAATATTGATTTTTTAAATAGTCTCCGTCTCAGCTTTTGCTTTTCCATACTTTTAAAGTTTTGTATTTGCAAGGTTTTGTTATTGTCGTCACTGAAACTCATCTTCCACATATTCGACGATCGACTTTTTTTTTTTAATTCATGTTAAGCGCTAAACCCATGTGGATCATACATCACAAGACATGGTGGAGGCATGATCCTCCGTCTGCTGAGCACCAGACAGACGCGCTTCCAGAAAACATTTAATCACAGATACATTTTCCTTTCATAATTTGGTTTCATCCGGGAAATTACCCTCATGTAAAGATCATTAACGATTAATTTTAAGTCAGTGTTTCCTGTCGGTGACCCCAATGGAAATAAGTCACTTTGTCTGACTTTTTTTAGGTTATCCCAGGTTCTCTACGTATATGCTGCTAGGTATGATAATCTATGTAATTGTATTTGTGTATACCTGAATAAACTTACTAACCACTTGCCCTAGACTGAAGTTTGACTCCTAACCCACGAATCTACAATGTATATAACAGTCAGGGCACAATATATGGATAACCTTATCTCAGTTAAAAAAAAAATGGTAAAACAAACTTTAGGAAGCAATGTACGGTGTAGTTAAATACAAAATGAAAATAGGGGATCTGTGGATTGTAAGAAGGTGTCTTAAGGTTATGAATATTTATGGTGGTAATAGTGGAGTGGGTGAAAGGGTAAAGTAGATGAGGAAATAACGTTAAGGTATATGTTAACCAAGTCGTAACATTTGAATATTTATGCAGGAACAGAGAGTTGGGGGATGATAGTGTGATAGCAAATGTGTGGATAATGGAGGAGGGGGTGTATGTTTTGGGTAGTATGGAAGGGCTAGAGAAATTGATAGTTTATGATAAAGGGTATGAGCACAGGTTTCGTCGATTACTGAATGGAAGACGTGTTGGTGAAGCTGGGTTGTAGGAGGGAAAGTAGCGGGGTTGTAGGAGGGAAAATAGCGGGGTTGTAGGAGGGGAAGTAGCGAGTTATAAACCCAGCCGTTCCGAATTCTTTCTTCATGATAATTATTACAAAATTAAAAATGGATTAAGCTGAGAAAATTATATGACATATTTCAGGCAGAGTAAATATAAAATTAAAAAATAATTTCGTTAATTTAACTCACAAAAAAAAATAAAAAATATATAAACATTCGTTGTGGAAAGTAGGTGCGGGAGGGAAAAAATCGATTGTTGGAATGATGATGTAAGGAAGAAAAAGTTAGCAAATGGATTTGACAGTTTAAAATAGGAGAGGAGAGTTATTAAATGGAGAATTAGATGAATCGGGAAGATGGAGGGAACATTCCGAGGAATCGTTAAATGTTGATGAAAATAGGGAAGCTGTGATTTCGTGTATAGGGCAAGGAGGAATAACATCTTGTAGGAGTGAGGAAGAGCCAGTTGTGAGTGTGGGGGAAGTTCGTGAGGCAGTAGGTAAAATGAAAGGGGGTAAGGCAGCCGGGATTGATGGGATAAAAATAGAAATGTTAAAAGCAGGTGGGGATATAGTTTTGGAGTGGTTGGTGCAATTATTTAATAAATGTATGGAAGAGGGTAAGGTACCTAGGAATTGGCAGAGAGTATGCATAGTTCCTTTGTAT
>NC_069474.1:9753371-9763371 GCF_026875155.1 Cherax quadricarinatus | reverse complement strand
CGGGAAAGCCCAGAAGGGAAAATGAAGGCCCCTGACCCCCAAGTACAGGAGCTAGTGAAAATGAAGAAAGGAAACCCGAATGGGGGAAACCAATTTTTGAGGGGTACACGGATATGCGTGGGGGAAGAAAGGGGGTGAGGTCAGTCTTTTTTGTATGGGCTCCAGGAAGTTGAAGGGGAAAAAAATATGAAGAAAAAAAACAAGGGGGAAAAAAAAAGGAATTGAAAACATCATGAAAAGAATAGGAGAAGCGACATGAACCCCGCTGGAAAATTTTCGGAGAAAAAGGGGGGGTTTGTAAAACAAAAAACCCGGCCCGTGAAAGTGACCTTCAAGGGAGAATCGACTTGGAAAAAGGGTCCTGAAGGGGAAAGCACGATTAAGGGAATGCCCCGGATACAGGAAGGTGTATCTCAACCACGACAGAACACAAGAAGAAAGGTGGGGGAAAATGAGAGAGAGGACAAAGGCGAAAGGAGAAAGAGAGGGGATGGGAAAAGACAGGGTCCCAGAACAGGAAAATCAAATAAGCCCCCCACAACTTTTCCATGAAACCTCCCCCAAACCCGGTCAACCCCAGGGCAACCAAAAAACTCTAAAACCAAAACACCCCTGCAAAATCCAATCCCCCCCCCACTACACTACAAACTCCACCCCTACACAACCACCCATGTTCCTTTTCAGGTCCCACTTTCCCCAACCCCAAAAAACCTCCCCCCAAGTCTAAGAAAAGAATTTTTAGGTGTGGTAACAAATGCAGATGGAATAACAAATAAGTATGAGGGTGGCACGAAAAAATCAAGGGACATCCCGAATAATAGCACCTCCAGAAACAAAACTCACCAGAATAATAACAGATTCAATCTTTCCATCTGCATATCAAATCCTCAGGAAAACAGAGGGAGGAGGGGGAAGGAGGGTTGAGTCATTAAAAACCCGTGGGGTTTTTAGGGGAAAAGGAAGGGAATTTGGCGGCACGGGCGAAAGGGGCTACTTGTAGGGAACATCCAGTTGGGGACAAAGGTGATAACTGCGTAATGTCAACCCACCACGAACTGCAGGGGGGTCAAGAGAAGAATTTCTTTAGAGCAAAAGGCAATGTGCACACTAGCCGGTGGCCGGAGAGCCCCACTGGGGGGGGCAAAGTTACTAGTTATGGGTGATTTTAATCACAAGGAGGGCTGACTGGGGAAATTGGAGCCCCAAAGGGGGTCCCGAAACATGGGAGCGAAGATGATGGTATGGTACTGGAAACCTCATGCTCAACATTTAGAGACATACCAGAGAGAGAGGAAAAGGGGTGAACCCGCTAGACTGGGCCTTTTATTCACCTTGAGTAGTTGGCTCGAGGATTCATGTATGAAAGGCCCCCGGGGCTAGTGATCTGTGGTTTGTGCTTCGACTAAAAGTTGAGCTCTAAATAGAGAGAGTGCAGGAATAGGTGGGAAAAAAACCCAAACTAAAAAGGGGGAACTACCCCGGCATGAGGGGAAATTCCTTAGGGGAAATTTAGTGGGGGAGGGAACTGACAGGGGAAAAACCCGTCAAGAATTATGGATATGTAGCAACAAAATGCAAGGAGGCAGAGGAGGGTTTGTTCCCAAGGGGAAAAAGAATAAAGGGAAGAAAAAACGAGTCCCTTTGGGTTTACCCAAAGGTGTAGGGGGCAAAAAAATAGGGGTACAGGAAGGAAAAAATACGAAGACAGATAATCAGGAAAATAAAGAGATTAGCCCAAGAGCCAGAAACGTATATGCACAATAAGAAGGGAGGCTCACCGGCAATTGAACAGAATAGCATCAAAAGGGAAGACTGCCCGAAACGTTGTAAGCCCCTCAGGAGGGGGAAACAACAGTCAAGGACCCGGTAATCGATGAGGAAGGGTGATGGGGAATTCAAGAAACGACCGGGGGGGATGTAGGAGTCAACACGAGATTTAAAGAAGTATTTAAAGTGGAAACCAGTAGGATTCCGGAAAAAAGAACAAAGGGGGGGGGGACCCGCAATGCTGGTGAAATACTATAAAAGAAGGAGGTGAAGAAGCTGTATGCGAACTTGACACCCCAAAAGGGGGTGGGACAAGACATCTCTCCGTGGGTCCTTAGAGGGGAGCAGAGATATTTTGTGTACCATTAACAAAGATCTTCCCAAACTCATTTGAAACTGGGAAAATCCCCGAGGTATGGAAGATGGCAAATTTTGGTCCCAATTTTAAAAGGGAGACGAATGAGGCCAAAAACTACAGCCCTGTATCACTAACGTGTATAGTATGAAGGTCTGGAGAAGATTCAGGGGAGAGGGGTGGAGCACCGGGAAAGAAAAAAGTGTAAAATTTGAAAACCAGCACGGTTTGGGGAAAGAAAATCCGTATCCAACCTAATAGAGTTTTTGATAAGGTGACAGAAGAAAGACAAGAGAAAAGAGGGGTGGTCGACTGCATATTTTTGGCTGAAAGAAGGCCTTCGACACAGTCCTCACAAGAGGTTACTGCAAAACTAGGGATCAGGCCCCAAAAAGGGAAAGGCACTGCAATGGATCAGAAAATTATACAGGGAGGCAACAAGAGTCATGGTCGAGCGAGTGTCAGAGGGGGCGCCTGTGCAAGGGGGGGTTCCCAGGGGTCAGCCCTAGGACCTGTGCTATTTTTGGTATATGTGACGACTAACGGAAGGGTAGACTCAGAAGTGTCCTTGTTTGCGTGATGTGAAGTTAATGAAAAAGAATCAAATGGGAGGGAGGATGAGGCGGCTTTAAAAAGAGACCCTGGCAGGCTACAACCCCTGGTCCAGTAACTGGCTCCTTGTTTAACCCTGCCAAATGCAAAGCCCATGAAGACGGGGGAAGGGCAAAGAAGACCGCAAAAACCAATTTTTTAGATGGCCAAAGACTGAAACTTCCTAAAGGGAAAAAAAAGATCTGGGGGGGTGAGTATAACCCCCGAGCATTTTCCCCTGAGGCGCACATCAATCGTAAATGCTCCCCAGCATATGGGCGCCTGGCAACCTACGGATAGCGTTCCGATACCTCAGCAAGGATTCGTTCAAGACTCTGTATCCTTTTACGTCGGCCCAACAGGAGTATGCAGCCCATTTTTGGGAACCCCACATAGTAAACACGTCAAGAAATTAGAGAAGGTGCAAGGTTTTTGCAAAAGGACTGCCCCAGAGCTACGGGGATTGTCCTCGAAGAAAGGGTTTGAGGGAAAATCGGGCCTGACGACCATGGGGACAGGAGGGTTTAGGGGAGACATGAAAGACATATAAAATACTGGGGCGGAAATAGACAAGGGGACAAAGACGGGGGTGTTCCCGGATGGGAACAGACACAAGAGGTCACAATTGAAAAATTGAAGACTCAGAGAATCAAAGGGGTGTTAGAAAGTATTTCTTTAGTCATAGAGTGGGCAGGCCGTGAATGGGGCCCAGAAAGTGAATAGTGGGGGCGGGAAACCATACATAGTTTTAAGGCGGGTTTTGTAAAGCTATGGGGCAGGAAAGAGAGAGGACCCGTAGCAATCAGTGAAGAGGCGGGGCCAGGAGCTATGAATCGACCCCCGCAACCAAAATAGGTGAGTACACAGTGAAAAGGCGGGGGAAAGGGGTCGGACTGACCCCCCCAACCTCAACTAGGTGAGTACACACACAACAAACCCCCACACACAACACACACACACACACACACACACAACGCCACACACACAACACACACGCCGCCACACACATACACACACACACACACACCAACACACCACACACAACCACACACACCAAACCACACACAAACTGAGGAGGAGGTGAGAAATTGCTAAATGACCTTGTACCCAAAGGGGGGGGGACCGGACAAGTCTCCCGGTGGGCGTTAGGAAGGAGCAGAGATGTGTGTGTCTCTAACACAATCTTAACACGTGCTTTCAAAAATGGGCAACTCCTAGGTATTTAAAACGGAAATGTAGTCCCCCTTTTTTAAAAAAAGGGGACAGAAAAAAAGGCCTAAACTACAGACCCTGTCACTGACGTGTTAGAAGCAAAGTTATGGAGAAGATTGTATTTTAGGAGAGATGGATCACCTGAAAGGAACAAGATTATTTAAAAGCCAAACCCGCACGGATTATCCCCCCCTGTGTCACAAACCCTTTTGGAGTTTTATGAAAAGTAAAAGAAGTAAGTACGAGAGAGAGGGGTGGGGTGATTGCATTTCCTGGCTGCAAGAAGGCCTTCAAAAAGTTCTCAAAGAGTTGGCAGAAAACTGGAGGTTCAGCGCGTATAACAGGAAGGGCATGCAAAAGATAAGGAATACCCCCACAGGGAGGCAAAAACGAGTCAAAGGTTCACAGTGGGCTTGTGAGAGGGGGTCCCACAGGGCTGTCCTAAGACCCGTGCTATTTTTTTGGGATATGTGAAAGACATGACGGAAGGGATTACTTAGAAGTTTTTCCCCCTTAGCGATGGTGAATTAATGAGGAGAATTTAAAAACATGAGGATCAGGCGGACTACAAAGAGACCTGGACAGGCTGGGCACGAGGTCCAGCAACGGTTCTCGAATTAACCCCCCCAAATGCAAAACATGAGGTTGGGGGGAAGGGGCAAGAAGACGCCCAAGTGGAAAAAAGATGAAAACCCCCACTCAAGGGGAAAGATACTGGGGTTAGTATAACACCAAGTACATCTCCGAAAGCACACAACCAGATGACTGCTGCAGCATAAGGGCGCCTGGCAAATCTGAAAACAGCGTTCCGATACCTTAGTAAAGAATCGTTCAAGACACTGTACACTGTGTACGTCAGGACCATACTGGAGTACGCAGCACCAGTTCGGAATCGACACCTGGTCAAGCACGTCAAGAAATTAGAGAAAGTGCCAAGGTTTGCAGCAAGGTTAGTTTCGGAGCTCAGGGAAATGTCCTATGAAGAAAGATTGAGGGAAATCGGCCTGACGACACTGGAGAACAGGAGGGTAAGGGGAGACATGATAACGACATACAAAATACTGCGTGGAATAGATAAGGTGGACAGAGACAGAATGTTCCAGAGAGGGGACACAGAAACAAGGGGTCACAGTTGGAAGCTGAAGACTCAGACGAATCACAAGTATGTTAGGAGGTATTTCTTTAGTCAGTAGTCAGGAAGTGGAATAGCCTAGCAAGTGATGTAATGGAGGCAGGAACCATATACAGCTTTAAGACGATGTATGACAAAGCTCAGGGAGCAGAGAGAGAGAGGACCTAGTAGCGATCAGTGAAGAGGCAGAGCCAGGAGCTGAGTCTCGACTTCTGCAACCACAATTAGGTGAGGTGAGCTATTTGGCGAGTACACACACACACACACACACACACACACACACACACACACACACACACACATGGAGGAGGAGGAGGAGGAGGAGGAGGAGGAGGAGGAGGATGGAGGAGTAGTGGAAAAGGATGGAACAAGAGTGGGAGAGAAAATTAGGAGAGCTTTCTGAAAAAATGGAGAAAGAGCTCTCTGTGAGATTGGAAAAGAGGTTGGAGAAGGAGACAAAGAATTGGGAGGCACAAGTCGAAACTGCAGTAGCCAAGACAAGGGTCCTAGAAGTTGAGATAAATAGGCTGAAGCGAGTAACAGGGGCAGTGACCAGAGAAGACACAGAATATGAAGCTGCGAGGCCGAACAGGAAGGAAGGAGTTATGAATTATGCTAAGGTCATATCAGCCTGCCAAGGAGGACCAAGAAGTGAAAGGGAAGAACAGCTGGGTGCAGATGGAGAGGGTGATAGGTCGAATGCTGAGGCACAGCCATGCTATCAAGAGCCACTGGAAAAATCAAGGGAGAAAATGACCACATACAGGCAGGATCCAGAGTCACAGAAGGTGAGGCAATGGGAGGAGGAAATGGCAAAATCAGTGTTTATCCATGGGCTTCGGGAGAGAGAGGAAAGGACACACACTGAAAGGCAGCAGGAAGAAAGAAAGGAGATTGAGAAAATCATCACGGAAATAGGTGAAGAGATGGACGAGATTGTAAATTTTCAGAGAATAGGGGGGTACTCGAAGGGGAGAAACCGACCGATCAAGCTGATTCTCAGGACGGAAACAGTGCGGAACAGGATACTCCAAGAGAAACCACGGTTGAAATACTCGGACGAGTACAAGAGGGTGTTCCTAGACAGAGACAGAACACAAACAGAACCTGCTGAGGGAGAGGGCAAAAAAGCGAAAGGAGCTAGGAAAGGAGACACGGATGGAACCAGCAGAGGTCAGTCAGAGCAGAACAAAACAGCAAGGGCAAGCACACACACAACTATTCTCAGAGCCCCGCAACCTATCACACCATCCCAACACACACTACAGTCCATACCCACAGCCTCCGCCCAACACCGAGCTACAGAATCCCACAGTATGCTACCAGGTCTCCCACCCTCACAGGCCCCTCAAACCCCAGTGTTGGAAAGGAAACTGAAGGTATGGTACACAAACGCTGATGGAATGACAAGTAAGTGGGAGGAGTGGCACGAAAGAGTCAAAGAGGCATCACCAGACATCATAGTGATCACAGAAACCAAGCTTACAGGTATGATAACAGATGCCATCTTTCCAATGGGATACAAAATCCTGAGGAAAGACAGAGGGAACAGGGGGGGTGGAGGAGTGGCATTGCTGTTTCAAAATCGCTGGAATTTTGATGCGCTGGAGAGAGAAGACAGCGGAAAAGAAAGTGATACATAGCGGGAACGCTTCACTCTGGAGGCCCCAAAGGGTTTGGTAATAGCAGTGATGTTTTAACCCACCACAGAACAGCAGGAGGCCAAGGAAAGAGTCGACGACAGAAATAGAGCGATGGTTAAACCCCGGGGCTGCTGTGGCCAGAAGAGCTCTGCATGCAAGGCAAAGCTCCTGATCATGGGTGACTTTAACCACAAGGAGATCGATTGGGAGAACTTGGACCACATGGGGGCCAAAGATTCATGGAGGGGTAAGATGATGGAAGTGGTACTGGAAAACTTCATGTACCAACACGTAAGGGACACTACAAGAGAGAGAGGAGAGGATGAACCAGCAAGGCTGGACTTAGTATTCATCTTGAGTAGTGCAGATATCGAGGACATCACATATGAAAGACCCCTTGGGGCCAGTGACCATGTGGTTTTAAGCTTCGAATACACAGTAGAGCTACAAGTGGAGGGAGAAGCAGGAAGGCCAGGACGAATAAAGCCAAACTACAAGAAAGGGGACTACACAGGAATGAGGAACTTCCTGAACGGGGTTCAGTGGGACAGAGAACTGGCAGGAAAGCCAGTTATGAGATGATGGAATACGTTGCAACAAAATGCAAGGGGGCTGAGGAGAGGTTTGTACCCAAGGATAACAGGAATAATGAAAAAGCCAGGATGAGCCCATGGTTCACCCAAAGGTGCAGGGAGGCAAAAACCAAGTGTGCTAGGGAATGGAAGAAATATAGAAGGCAAAGGACCCAGAAGAATAAGGAGAGAAGTCGTAGAGCCAGAAACGAATATGCACAGATAAGAAGGGAGGCCCAAAGACAATATGAAAACGACATAGCAGCGAAAGCCAAATCTGACCCGAAACTGTTATACAGCCACATCAGGAGGAAAACAACAGTCAAGGACCAGGTAATCAGGCTAAGGAAGGAAGGAGGAGAGACAACAAGAAATGACCGTGAAGTATGTGAGGAACTCAACAAGAGATTCAAAGAAGTGTTCACAGAGGAGACAGAAGGGGATCCAGAAAAATGGAGAGGTGGGGCACACCACCATGTGCTGGACACAGTGCACACAACCGAGGAAGAAGTGAAGAGGCTTCTGAGTGAGCTAGATACCTCGAAGGCAATGGGGCCACAAAACATCTCCCCATGGGTATTGAGAGAGGGAGCAGAGGCGCTATGTGTACCCCTAAGAACAATATTCAATACATCTATCGAAACAGGGAGATTGCCTGAGGCATGGAAGACAGCAAATGTAGTCCCAGTCTTTATAAAAGGAGACAGACATGAAGCACTAAACTACAGACCAGTGTCACTGACATGTATAGTATGCAAAATCATGGAGAAGATTATCAGGAGAAGAGTGGTGGAACACCTAGAAAGGAATGATCTCATCAACAGCAGCCAACGCGGTTTCAGGGACAGGGAAATCCTGTGTCACAAACCTACTGGAGTTCTATGACATGGTGACAGCAGTAAGAAAAGAGAGAGAGGGGTGGGTGGATTGCATATTCTTGGACTGCAAGAAGGCGTTTGACTCAGTTCCACACAAAAGATTGGTGCAAAAACTGGAGGACCAAGCAGGGATAACAGGGAAGGCACTACAATGGATCAGGGAATACTTGTCAGGAAGACAGCAGCGAGTCATGGTACGTGGCGAGGTGTTAGAGTGGACACCTGTGACCAGCGGGGTCCCACAGGGGTCAGTCCTAGGACCAGTGCTGTTTCTGGCATTTGTGAACGACATGACGGAAGGAATAGACTCTGAGGTGTCATTGTTTGCAGATGACGTGAAGTTGATGAGAAGAATTCACTCGATCGAAGACCAGGCAGAACTACAAAGGGATCTGGACAGGCTGCAGATCTGGTCCAGCAATTGGCTCCTGGAGTTCAATCCCACCAAGTGCCAAGTCATGAAGATTGGGGAAGGGCAAAGAAGACCGCAGATGGAGTACAGTCTAGGGGGCCAGAGACTACAAACCTCACTCAAGGAAAAAGATCTTGGAGTGAGTATAACACCAGGCACATCTCCTGAAGAGCACATCAACCAAATAACTGCTGCAGCATATGGGCGCCTAGCAAACCTCAGAACAGCATTCCGACATCTTAAGGAATCGTTCAGGACCCTGTACACCGTGTACGTTAGACCCATATTGGAGTATGCTGCACCAGTTTGGAACCCACACCTAGCCAAGCATGTAAATAAACTAGAGAAAGTGCAAAGGTTTGCATCATGACTAGTCCCAGAGCTAAGAGGTATGTCCTACAATTAGAGGTTAAGGGAAATCAACCTGACGACACTGGAGGACAGAAGAGATAGGGGGGACATGATAACGACATACAAAATACTGAGAGGAATTGACAAAGTGGACAAAGACAGGATGTTCCAGAGATTGGACACAGTAACAAGTGGACACAGTTGGAAGTTGAAGACACAGATGAATCACAGGGATGTTAGGAAGTATTTCTTCAGCCACAGAGTAGTCAGTAAGTGGAATAGTTTGGGAAGTGATGTAGTGGAGGCAGAATCCATACATAGCTTTAAGCAGAGGTATGATAAAGCTCACGGTTCAGGGAGAGTTACTGTGAGGGAAAAGTTCAATAGATAGGAGTAGCGATGGAGTATATAGTAACAATAGTTTCATTGCCGGCTACTTGTTAAGGTAGGGTAAGCCAAGCTCCCACTATTCCTGCCTTTTTTCCCCAACCCCGAAAGTGATAGTTTGACTGCCGGCTGCTTGTTAAGGTAGGGTCAGTCTAGTTCCCTCTATCCCTTCCCCTCGTTCTTCCCTCCCCCCCCCCCCGAAAGGTGACGTGTGGGGCTCCGGTCCAAACAGTAATCACTAGACTCACAGCTCCCAGCACTATTGTAAGTACATGCCTGCCTTGTATTCTAGTGGATTTATTGGTTGAAAGCTTCACTTTTGACCAATAATAAACTTAGTCCTTTCAGTTTTGCTCTAAGTTGACTGTTGTAATAATCACCACATCTTTTAGGTATTGTACTTATCATGGAGAGTGATTTCTTCAGCAGTGGGTAACCTGTCTATCTTTCCAGCTTGGGATGACAGAGAGGGTTCCACCTGCCAATCAACGGTAAACTGATGGAGATGGACGAACGTCCTGAGACTTCCCCTTTTTGGATTTAATTACCTGTGCACCTGTATGAAATTGCAGGACGTAACCCCTCATCATTGCAGCGGTAAAGAACCTGCTTTCCTGTCTTCGGGATAGAATAATCATTGCTATACTGTGAAAAACTAGCCAGTGGGTTGTAACCAACACCTGCCCCCCCCCCATCACCC
>NC_069474.1:9724543-9752871 GCF_026875155.1 Cherax quadricarinatus | reverse complement strand
ACCTTATTATTACGTTTCTTGGGTATTTCAAATCATTAGCTATTTCATAAATTTTGGATATTTCCTCATCTATGAACTCTGGACTACAGATACGTAAAGCTCTCAAAAACATTGATGAGAAAACAGACAGTTTAACTCTATCTTGATG
Organism: Cherax quadricarinatus; assembly: GCF_026875155.1. Taxonomy (NCBI): domain Eukaryota; kingdom Metazoa; phylum Arthropoda; class Malacostraca; order Decapoda; family Parastacidae; genus Cherax; species Cherax quadricarinatus. Next base: position 9,752,723 of record NC_069474.1, on the reverse strand, counting down.
TGAAGAATAATAGTACTCATTGAAGCTGTTATTTGTAGGTTTTCTATAAATTTTAAATTTGAATTAATTATTACCCTTAATAATTAAAACATCTAGAAAAGGCAATGAGTTATTTTCTTCAAACTCAATAGTAAAGTGTATAGAATGGGATAAGCTATTTAATTTGCCAAGGAAATGGTGTATATCTACATTCTTGGGCATAAGACACAAAATATCAACATATCTGAACCATTTACCTATGTTAGGGAGGATTGTGTTAAGCAGCCTTGTTTCAAAAAATTCCATGTGTAGGTTGCTAAAAACAGGTGAAAGAGGATTTCCCATTTCCATACCAAACTTGTGAGTGTAAAACTTATCATTAAATACAAATTTTGAATCAACAATGCAAAATTTAAGTTTAATGATAGTAGGAACTGGTAATGGTAAATCATAATTAAAGAGTTCTTCAGATAAGAAACTTAATAAATCATCAACAGGAACTTTCGTAAACAAGGAAGTAACATCAAAACTAACCATGTTAAAATCATTTAAGTCAGTCAAGGAGCTTAATTTATCAACTAAATCTATGTTGTTTTTAACATTAAAGTTAGAAATTTTACCAACAACAGGGCTCAAAATGTTAAGAAGCCATTTGGATGATTTATATGAAACTGATCCTATGGAGCTAATAATTGGTCTGACTGGATTCCCTGATTTGTGTGTTTTTATTAATCCATACAGGTAAGGTAAAGATGGATTAGTGGAAGTAAATTATCTGTGTCTATAAGATTCCTTGTAAAATTTGCGATAAAGTTTATTACGGTCAAACTGGTAAAAATCTCGAACTAAGATTATAACAACATAAATATAGCATTAGAACTGGACAAGATTCCAATGCTCTATTTATTCATGTGAGAGATTTTAACCATCCAATTGATTTTCAAAAAGTTGAGAAAGTTGTATCAAGCAAGTCCATGGTCGACAGGAACATAATTGAATCTTGTTTCATAAAAATCAGTTTTGACAATAATATGAATATTTGATTTGGTTTATATAAATTAGATCCATTTATAATTAATAGAATTTGAGAAAAATTTAATAATGCATTGGAAAAATAATAAATTTTAAAATTCATAATTCTTGGGTAGAATAGTTTGTTTGTGGGTTGTGTGAAGGACCTGTATAGTTGGGCCAGCGGGTCTGCTGCAGTGTTCTCTTTCTTATGAGTCGCACGTCAGGTGTTGCTTTGTTGTGGGATGTGATGGTGAGGTGTGGTCTAGACCCTTTATATGCCTTCCTTTGATGCATTACTTTTATTGTTCCTTGATAATGTGAGTAGTCACGAAAGCATTGGAATTTCTCTATTCTTTCACAGTAGATGTTTTGCATCTTCTGAAATCACCTGTTTACTGTGATTTTTATTGCATATATATATATATATATATATATATATATATATATATATATATTTATATTTTATAAATTATATATATAATATATTTATATATATATATAATATATATATATATTTATATATATTATTAGTTCATTTGCCTATAGTACAAGTGAAAATTTGTGTATGCAAAAATTTCGCCAAATCTTCTGATCCTAACGAAAAAAAATATATTGATTGTTTTGTTTATTTACTAAATATTGTAAGTATTTAAAATATATTTAGTTGGGTTAGGCTAAAATAAATTCTTTTTTATAATAAGGTTAGGTAATTTTTTTAAAGACTTTTTTGGTGCAAATTTTTAATTTTTTTTCATTAAATTTAAATGAAAAAATTGCCCGTTTTAAATTCGGAAAAGAATATATTTTATTATTAATATATAAATTTTCAATAACACACCGCATAGCCAAAGGGTCGGACCCCTTCTGCTTTTGCCTCCTTTTGGTGGGCGAAAAAATAGGGGCTTTACTCAACCTTTATGCAGGCCAAAGACATGGGTTGAGTCCTTTGGCTAGTCGCAGTGTTTTTATTGATAAATTTTTAAATTTTTTTTAATATATATATATATATTATATATATTTAAAATAATATAATAAATATATATAAAATATAAAATAATATATATATATAATATTTAATATTATATAATTATTATATATTATATTTTTATATATATATAAAGTATATATATGAAAGCAAAAAAGCCATCCGGAAAGTTTGGGAAGAATAATCTGTTAGCGTAGGGGGGGTTAGGGGTCGGCCACAGATCATGCTGCTTCCCCTTTGAGTCTTTTTTCTTTGCCTTAAGTCAATGTGTGTCTTTAAGTAATGTGAAAAATTAGATTTCTTTATTTCTTACATGTGACAGGACAAGCTTGAACAGTCTATATAGGTCCCTAGAATTTTTCCCCTCTCGACGGTAACAGTTTATTTGTATTTTCGAAAAACCAGGGGTAACTCGTTTATTTCCCATAATTGTTTGTAACCTTACCACACTATTACTATAAATTTACCGATTTTTATTTGTATTTTCTGTAATTCTAATTTTTGCTCATTTTTAAATTCGTCTCGAAGGGATTCATTTTTTTCAGTGTCGGAATTAAAATTTGGGTATTATTAAACCAGATTTATTTGCCGTATTTTGGGTTACAAGAGCAAAAAAGTTAACAATTAAGCTCGTCTCATAAAATGCTCGGTCAGATGATCATGCACGTTTTGTAATAAGTTGTGATGGTGGAACAAATCCTGAGACGTCAGGAAGCTTGACGTTGGTATTTTAAAAATGGGTTTGGGTAAATACTAAGAACTAAGAAAAAGGAACACTGAACGGGCCTACTGCCCCATGGGACGGGGTCCGTTCCCCCCCCCGGGATTACCCCAATGCCCATCCCCCTCCGGATTAGCCAATGACCCATCCGTCTGGGTCCCCCTCCACTCAAAGAAGGAGCACGGCACCAGACCCAGCAGAAAAAAACTAATCAGGTCCAACTCACACCCACCCACCCCCCCAACTAATGTTTTTTTAAAACCTTTTTTTTTAAAAAACTACCGTTTTAGCCTGAATAACTGTATTTTGGAAAAGTTTGTTCCATCATCCACAACTTATTCCCAAAACCCAGTGCTTTCCATACCCCTTAAATGAATTAATTTTTAAAACTTAAACAATTGCTGCGAGTCCTGTTTGGGTGGAAATTTTCAGCCGCTTTTTACACCCCCTTTATTTATTCTTTTTTCCTTTTATACGCCTAATCATATCCCCCTTAATTCTACGCCTTTCGAGAGAGTGCAGATTCAGGCCCCTCAGTCTATCTATGGGAAGATTTCTGATTCACGGGATCTCTTTGTATCCCCCTCTGTATTTTTCCAAGCTTATATATTCTGTTATACGGTGACCAAAATGAGCAGCATGTCTAAATAGGCTAACCAAGGATATATAGAGTTGAAGAACAACCTGAGGATTTTGATAAATTAGAACATGTGTAACCCCCGGGTATTATATTAAAGGGAAATGTTTCGCCACACGTGGCTTCTCAGTCCATACACGGAGAAAGCTGAAGAACAGGAGGGAATGAGGTAATCAGTCCCTCAACCTTGATCGATGGGTCAGCCCACAATTTGAATGAAACGGATCGATCGAACGAACGAAAGTTGGTAAGACCCAAAACGGGATGAGGGGGGGGAAACGGGACAAGAAGAATATGCGGGAAAAGAGGAGTTTCTTAGCGTAAAAAATGAGCCGGGGAAAAACCCCATAGCGAAAGGCGATCGTGGGCAGATATTGAGAAGAGAAAATCGCCTCTTCTGTTGGGACCTCGGTGGTTGTGAGCGGGGGGGAAGGACATGCGACGTTTAGCACTAAAGGGATGAAGTAGAAGAGCCATGTCTCCCAAAAATTTTGGGAAATGGGTCGAGATTTCCAGTACAAAATCCGCAGGAATGGTTATTTGAAAGGGGTTGGGCAGTCCCCCAGATAGAAAGGGGAGGGTTTTGGCCTGCTAATGTTTGTAAAAGGAGAGAGGCGGGGGGAGTGTTTCAAAGTTTTTTAAAATTGTAGTTTGTCGTTGAGAGGATTTTTCGGGGGCTGTTGGGCCCGAAGGGGCCCCCTTACTACCCCCAAAGCACCCCCTTTTTCGGAGTGTTTTGTGTTTTTTTTGTAAAAGGAAGAGGAGAAGAAAAGAAGCTTTTGAAGATGTTTTTTGGTGGTGGGGATTTTTAGTTGGGGGCAAGGTTTAGCTTTGCAGTATGAAGGTCCGTTCCGAGTTACAAATTAACGAAAATGCTTGGTTGTGTTTGGGTTTTAATCGGGTGCATTTTGGGCCCAGAAGGGGGTATTTTCCTGAAAAAATCGAACTTTTTTGTGTTTTTCCACCCCCCCAACCCCCCCCACCCATTTTGTTTTTTGGGGGAGTGATCTATTTGGCTGTTTGTAATTTGTAATGTCGTCGCATAGGCAGTGGAGGGAGTTGGGTATACAGGTGTTGGGAATGTCGTTAGTGTATAAAAGAAGGGTAGGGGGAGAGGACAGACCCCTGGGGTACTCCGGCTTTTTAGGTGAATAGTCGAGTAACAGCCTTGGAAATTCGTTCTCATGGTACGGCCCCCGTCTAGGAAGTTGGGAGGGGGTTTTACGGTAGTGAGAAGCAGGTTAATTTTAGGCAGGTTGTACTTAGCCTTCGTGCCAAAAGTGTCCAAAACCCTTTTTTTAAGTCTTTTGCAATAGGGGGTGTCCTGTTTTTTTTGTTTGTGTTTATGTGGATGTAGTTGAGAATTTTGTTAAGGCATCCCGTGTGGATCTGTGTGTTTTGAAGCCAAATGGCCTCAGAAGTAAGAATTGGTTCCAGGTATCTGCGAAAGGCGATGTTTATGAGTTTTTCAAGTTTTTCTAAAATTTCGAGGAGGGGGACAGGGCGATGTTTCTAGGACAGAGTGGGCTTTTTTGGGTTTTGGAAAAGGGGGTAGGAAGCAGCTTTTTAAAGAGGGAAAGGGGGGTATCCGAGGAAGGGGGCATTGAGGAGGGTTTTTGTAGGCATAATGTAGAGTCAGGAAGGTGTTTCAGGGAAAAATGGGTTTTGGCCGAGGCCCCGGGGCCTTGGGGGGAAGGTGTCTGGGAGGAGAGTTTTAAGTTGTGTTGGGGGAAAGGGGTGTCAAGTTCGGGGGGGAGGTAAGAGACCAATGGATGTGGCTGTTGGTGTTGTTTGTATGTGTGTGGTTTCCAGTGTTATGTTTTTGAATGTGTTGGATTGCTTTGGGTGGGGTGAGTGGGGTGGAAGATGTTTTCCCGATGTGTTCGAAGATGTTAGTAGCAGCCTGCGGGGCGGATGTTGTTTTTTTTGGGAGATGTGTTTTCAATTTGTTTGGGGGGAGTGGTGCCTCTGATTTTTTTGATAAAGTTCCAGAAGGCTTTGGTGTTTATGATACGCTGTTTGTCCGGTTGTAGTATGAGCTGTGACCAGTGATTGTTGTGGTCTTTGTCTAGACTGTGTAGAATGTTGTTTCTGAGGTAAGTGAGATCTAATCGGACTTGATTAAAACTGTGGTTTTTGTAGAGAAAGCGGATGTGGTAACAGATAATTAGTCTTCTTGTTCTGATTGAGGGTTTGAAGGTCATTGGGCTAATCCGGAGGGAATGGTCATTGGGCTAATCCGGGGAGGGGACACGGACCTGCTCCACATGGGTCAGTAGGCCTGTTGCAGTGTTCCTTCTTTCTTATGTTCTTATGTATTTCCAACCCATTTTTTAAAACTAACAACGTCTAAGCTTCCTGAGGGACCCGAGGAGTTTGTTTCCCCTCATCACAACTCTATTACCAAACAGGTATGATATCTGACCCCAGCATTATTATGGACGAGCTTAAAATGTTCAACTTTTTGCTTTGTAACCCAAATACAGAGCATAATAAATTGGTTTAATATATACCAGATTATATTCCCACACTGAAAAAAATGAATCTATTCGAACGAATTAAGATAGAGCAAAAATTAGAATTTCAGAAAAAATACAAAAAAAAAATCGGTATATTAATAGATAATTTGTGGGAAGGTTACAAACAAATTATGGGAAATAAACGATTACCCCTGGTTTTTTCGAGAAATAAGAATAAACTGTTTCCCTCGGAGTGGGAAATTTAGGGAACACTATATAAATGTTCAAGCTTTTTGATTATGTAAGAAATAAAGCAATCTAATGTTTTTTTACATTACTTAAAATGCACACATTTACTTAAAGGCACTAGTAACAAGTATCAAAGTGAAGCAGCATGATTATGGCCGACCAGGCAAAATACCACATTAACAGGGTTCCCCCCCTTCCTCCTAATTATCTCTTTGTAACCGTCCTGAATTTAGGTCCCCACTCCTATGTCTACCAACATTTTTGCCTCCCGCACTGAGAAGATAAAAGGTTTCTCCCCCTTACCTTCTAATGTCTTCCGAGGCTAGCAATATTCCTTATCCCCGCCCCCGGAAAACACATTCTCTGCCTCCCCACTCCTATCCTTCAAGCGAAAGCCCATCCCTGTTTTCCAATTTGGCTATCCCCAACAAAACAATGCTTTTTTCCCTTTCCCGTCGCGTCCGCGTGAGTTCCCCGTATTTTACTCAATTTTTTGGTCTTACACCCTTTCCTTGTGGAATTGTAAGACCCTTTTCGATGGTCTTCGTCTGCCAATGCTTCCTTGGTGTCCCTGTGGCATTCCCAGTGAACACCCCATTCGTTAGGGGGCACCCCAAAATGGGTTTAAGTTTCACAGCAGTCTTCTGGGTTTTCTATGTTTTGCCTCTCCAACAGTCTTCTTGATCCCCCAGCTTTGTTCAATGTTCCCCGGGCCCCTGACCAAGTTCCCCTTTTAACCTTGGGACTCACAACAGGAGGATTATACGAATCCTCTTGTTCTCCTCCTTTAAATCGCAGTATCCCCGTTAGCACCCCAAAAGCTTTTTTCAGCTGCTTTTATTTATACTTCTAGATAAAAGAAAAGAATTCTGTAACTTTATTTGTGAATCAAATGCATTTTGTTTTGGTTTTAGTTATGCTAACCAGAACTCAAATCCTTTCGCAATATAGTATTAAGATCTACATTATTTGTTAATATGTGGCATGGTTATTTACCTGTCCAACATTTAAAAACTATGCATTTGTCAATATTAAACTGCATCTGCCACTTTTCCGACCATTGCATTAGTCTATTCAAATCATCCTGGAGTGCTCTAGTGTCCTCATTAGAATGAATTAGACGGCTTTTTCTGGTATCATCAGCAAATTTGCTTATGTCGCTATTTATTCCCTCATCTATGTCGTTTATGTAAATTGTGAACAACAACGGGCCCAACACTGACCCCTGAGGAACACCACTTGTGACGTGCCCCCATTCTGATTTCTCCCCATTTATGCAAATTCTCTGCTGCCTATTTGTCAGCCATGCCTCTACCCAAGAAAAAATTTCTCCTTTTCCATGTGCCTTAAGTTTCCTCAATAGCCTCTGGTGTGGAACTCTATCGAAAGCCTTACTGAAGTCCATATACACTCAGTTTTTAGCAAGCCGCTAACCAGACTGAGAGTCGAAGATCAAAATGAATTTTTTATGAGAGAGCCACAAAATTTGATTAACACAAGCCTATCCGATGTTATCCTGACGCCAAATGACTTCGAACAGGCGAAAAATGACATGCCCATGCACTCTGCCCCAGGGCCAGACTCATGGAACTCTGTGTTCATCAAGAACTGCAAGAAGCCCTTATCACGAGCCTTTTCCATCCTATGGAGAGGGAGCATGGACACGGGGGTCTTCCCTCAGTTACTAAAAACAACAGATATAGCCCCACTCCACAAAAGGGGGGAGTTTAAAACAACAGCAAAGAACTACAGACCAATAAACACTAACATCCCCTATCATAAAAATCTTTGAAAGGGTCCAAAGAAGCAAGATCACCACCCATCTAGAAACCCATCAGTTACACAACCAGGGGCAACATGGGTTTTAGAACAGGTGGGTCCTGGTCTGTCTCAACTAAATTTGGGTCAATACGACAAGTTCCTAAATGCACTAGAAGACAAAAGAATGCAGATGTAATATTTTACAGACTTTGCAAAAGCCTTCGACCCAAGTGTGACCATGGCGTAATAGCGCACAAAATGCGTGCTAAAGGAAAATAACAGGAAAAAGTCGGTCGATGGATCTTAATATTTCCTCACTAACAGAACACAGAGAGTAGTCGTCAACAGAGTAAAGTCCGAGGCAAGCTACGGTGAAAAAGCTCTGTTCCACAAGGCACAGTACTAGCTCCCATCTTGTTCCTCATCCTCATATCCGACATAGACAAGGATGTAAAGCCACAGCACCGTGTCTTCCTTTGCAGATGACACCCGAATCTGCATGACAGTGTCTTCCATTGCAGACACTGCAAGGCTCCAGGCGGACATCAACCAAATCTTTCAGTGGGCTGCAGAAAAACAATATGAAGTTCCAACGATGAGAAATTTCAATTACTCAGATATGGTAAACATGAGAAATTAAATCTTCATCAGAGTACAAAACAAATTCGGGCCACAAAATAGAGCGAAGCCCCAAACGTCAAAGACCTGGGAGGATTATGTCGGGGGAAATCTCACCTTCAAGGACCATAAATTGTATCAATCGCATCTGCTAGAAAAATGACAGGATGGATAATGGAGAACCTTCAAAACTAGGGAGGCCAAGCCCATGATGACATCTTCAGGTCACTTGTTCTATCTAGGCTGGAATATTGCTGCACTCTAACAGCACCTTTCAAGGCAGGTGAAATTGCCGACCTAGAAAATGTACAGAGAACTTTCACGGCGCGCATAACGGAGATAAAACACCCTCAATTACTGGGAGCGCTTGAGGTTTTTTAAACCTGTATTCCCCTGGAACGCGGGAGGGAGAGATACATGATTATATACACCTGGAAAATCCTAGAGGGACTAGTACGAACTTGCACACTAAAATCACTCACTACGAAAGCAAAAGACTTGGCAGACGATGCACCATCCCACCAATGAAAAGCAGGGGTGTCACTAGCACGTTAAGAGACCATACAATAAGTGTCAGGGGCCCGAGACTGTTTTCAACTGCCTCCCACATACATAAGGGGGATTCCCCAACAGACCCTGGCAGTCTTCAAGCTGGCACTGGACAAGCACCTAAAGTCAGTTCCTGATCAGCCGGGCTGTGGCTCGTACGTTGGTTTGCGTGCAGCCAGCAGCAACAGCCTGGTTGATCAGGCTCTGATCCACCAGGAGGCCTGGTCACAGACCGGGCCGCGGGGGCGTTGACCCCCGAAACTCTCTCCAGGTAAACTCCAGGTAATATCATATTCACTACCATGATCTACCTCCTCAAACACCTTAGTGATAAAAGTCAGTAAATTCGTAAGATACAAACGCCCCTTTGTAAAACCATGTTGAGATACATTAATCAATCTGTGCCTATAAAGATGGCTACGATTTGCTTCTGCAATTATTGATTCCATAAATTTTCCTACTGTGGAGGTAAGGCTTATTGGTCTATAGTTCGAAGATAAAGACCTGTCACCTGCTGTAAAGGCTTACTCAGCCCTGTAACAAATTCAGACAGTATTACAAAGGCTGGCTCCTCCTCAGGAAAATTAATGAATAGAAAAAGAAATAATAACAGACAAAGATAAACACTTTATTATTTAGAAATGGAAAATATAAAACAATAAAACATGAATGTGTATCCTAATTGAAAGAAAAATGAAAGTGAAGCTTTCAACCAATAAGTCCACTCGAATAGGAGCAGGCTTGTACTTGCAGTTATGCTGGGGGCTGTGAGTCGAGTGATTACCATTTGGTCGGAGCCCCACACGTCACCTTTCGGGGGGGGGGAAAGGGGGGGATAGCGGGAGCTAGACTTACCCTACCTTAACAAGCAGCCGGCAATCAAACTATCTTTACCATATACTCTCTCGCTACTCCTATCTGTTGAACTTTTCCCTCACACTCCCCCATACCAAGATTTATAGTCAAGGAGTATAAGAAGAATAGGTGATGGAAAAGTTCTAAAATGTGGAAGCCGCATAAGGCAACAAATCTTCTACTGACTGTCACGACTTAACCAGTCAGAGAAATAATTGGAACTTAAAAGCTTGGAGTGCCAATGTCCACCTCAAGTTTCCAGGTATATTAAAGGTTTGTGGTCCGTCTCTAAAATGAATTCTTTTCCCAGTAAATTAAATTTAGGCTTGGAGATACCCCACACAAGGGCCAAACATTCCTTTTCTATGGTGGAGTATCTCGTTTCTGCAGGAAGGAGTTTCCAGCTTAGGAAGCTTACAGGGCTCTGGTGGCCTGGTGGTTAACGCTCTCGCTTCACACGGTGGGGCCTGGGTTCGATTCCCAGCCAGAGTAGAAACATTGGACGTGTTTCTTTCCACCTGTTGTCTATGTTCCCCATCAGTAAAATGGGTACCTGGGTGTTAGTCAACTGGTGTGGGTCGCATCCTGGGACACTGACCTAAGGAAGCCTGGTCACAGACCGGGCCGCGGGGGCGTTGCCCCCCGGAAACTCTCTCCAGGTAAACTCCAGGAAGGGAGTACCATCATGGTATTGTAGTAACACCGCACCTAAGCCAGTGTTGGAGGCATCAGTTCTTAAACAAAATGTTTTATTAATATCTGGAATCTTAAGTATAGGGTCTTTCGAGAAGATATTTTTAATCTCATTAAACTTTTCCCGAGCTATGTCGGAAAGTTCAAGAGGTTCCTTCACAGACTTTTTAAGGAAGTCGGATAAGATGCCTGTAAGATCAGTAAGGTTCGGGATAAACCGTGCATAAAAATTTACAGAACCAAGAAAGCTACGCATGAGCTTCTTGGTTATGGGGAATTTAAATTCTAATAAAGCTTTGATCTTACTGGGGAGAGGCTGCAAAGAGTTATTAGAAAGGATCAGTCCGAGATATCTAATCTTGTTATACCCAAGTAAACATTTCTTCGGCTTGGCAGTGAGGCCATGTGAGCGTAACCAACGTAAAACTGATGTTAATGTTTGGATATGCTTGCCCCACGTGGATGTCATTACGTAAATGTTATCAAAATAAACTGAAATATTTGGCATATTACCCAAGACCTTTCTCATCAGTCTCACGTAGGTAGCACAGGCAGTTACCAAACCGAAGGGCATAGTTCTATACTGCATCAGTCCTTGGTGGGTGGGAAAAGCGGTGTATTGCTTAGAAGAAGGGTCTAACATTACTTGATGATATGCCTGCGCAATATCAATCTCTGAAAAGAAAGAAGAGTCATAAAATTTGTGTAGATCGCTATCTATTAAGGGCATAGGCTCAGCATCCCACCGAGTTATAGCATTAAGGCCTCTGAAGTCAATAGCAAGTCTATATGAAATATCCTCCTTCTTAACCATGACTACTGGTGAGCAATATGTAGATACTGAAGGTTCAATGATCTTTAGTTTTAATAATTTGTCTACCTCTCGGTCAAATGCATCCCTAAGGTGAACTGGAACTGGGTATAATTTCCGTTTGACAGGATTGTCCGTGACTAAGTCAGTCTTATGGACTACCGTGGAGGTAACACCTGGAATATCAGTAAAAACGTCTGAGAAGTTACTCACTCATTGAAGGAGTTCATGTTTCTTATGGTCATCCAAAGACTCATTAATATTAATGTTTGTTGCACCCGAGTGGTCAAGAGTCACCAAGTCATGTAGTTCTCTGTCATAGTCTACGTTAGAGGTGTCAGTTACGCACACCTTACACTCTTCAGTTGTCTTATCAAGTTCTTGTGGAAAAACTAAGTCAAAGTCATTCAAACAGTTAACCGAATTTCTTCGGTAATATTTCTTAAGGATGATGATATGATAAAGCTTAGGTTTCCCCTTGACTTCTATGAGGTAGTCAACCTTCCCACAAATTTTTAACACCTCATATGGACCTTTCCATGCTACTAATAATTTATTTGGCTTGATAGGCAAAAGAACCAGAACTTCATCCCCTACTTTAAAACTTCTCCTCTGACTTTTGGAATCAAAATAGGTTTTGCACTGGCCCATTGACAAGCTTAAGTTTTTCGAAACTATGTCAGAGGTCTTCTCAAGTTTGCATCTAAGGTCAAGGAGAAACTGATAAGAAGACCGAACCTCAGCCTTTACGTCCTCATTAGTCCATAAGTCATGATGGACGGACAATGGACCTCTGGCCTGTCTACCACAGAGAAGTTGAAAAGGTGAAAACCCCAAAGAGTCACTGGGAACTTCCCTCATGGCAAACAAAGCACAGGGTAGGTAACGATGCCACTCCTTAGGTTTAAGGGAGCAAAGTTTCCTTAAAATGGACTTGAGAACCGAATGCTGGCGCTCAATCCTCCCATTACAGCTGGGATGATAGGGCGTGGTGAAGAGAGGCTTCACTCCCAGAAGTTGGTATAGATGTTGCATTAAGTCAGATGTGAATTGCGTCCCACGGTCAGACAAAATCTCTCTAGGAATGCCAACTCTGGAGAAGATGGACAAAAGGGCTTCAGCCACCTCTGTAGTAGTTATCTATGTCCCCCAGATGAAAGTGGTGATAAATGACCAACGATGTCAATAGCTACTCTTTCAAATGGTACCGTGAAGATTGGCATTTTGACCATAGGTACTCGCCTGGTACCTCCGGAGGATGACAGTTGGCAAACTTTACACGATCTACAATAGGTAGTGATATTTGAGGACATTTTGGGCAAAAAATAGGTTTCCCTAATTTTATTTAAGGTTTTACGATGCGAGAAATGTCCGGCCACTGGTAGGTCATGAGCCATTTTAAGAACAGTCTCTCTGCATTGACTTGGAACAACTAAGATGGAATAATCTATCTCATCTGAATTTAATTTGAATACTGATTTATACAAGATACCTTTTATATATTCAAATTTATATGAAAAGTTTTTCCTTTGGATAACTTGATTTTGTCTAGCAGCATTATGGCAATTATGAAGAGAAGGGCAATTACGTTGTAAATTGATAAAGTAGTCCTTCGATATCTAAAGGCTTAAAGTCAGGGAAAATCAAAGGATGGACAGTAGGAGAAGCCTGGGCTTTGGTCTGAGCCCTAGTCAAGACATTTACAGTGTCGGAGGTGATATCTTCACTTTCATCTAACAAGTGAACCGGTGATCCTACTACCTCGCTTTCGAGAGTAGCATCACTGGTTTTTAATCCCACATGAATTTCACGAGACATTGTCTCATCTGAACTTTCGAGGGGCTTCTCTGACTCCACAGGAAGAGGATCTGAAAAGCTTTTGTCCATCTTTGGTGATGAAAGATCAACCTCAGAAGGAAGAATGGCACCTTTTACATTACCTATTAGTAAGGAGCAAGAAGTGATGGGAGCTAGTACGGCTTCAGACCAACCTGTGAACCATTTAGACCTAATGTAACAACAGATAGTAGGAAAAGTGTCCGTATGGCCCAAGTAGTCTGAAAGTATAGAAGAGGAATGAGTTTCTTTAAGGTTAGGGAACAGCTTATCAGAAATGACTATACATGTGCATCCAGTGTATCGTAAAATGGTAGATACATTAAGTCCATTAACTGTTCCTGAACAGAAGGGTGCTTGGTCATTACAGTCTTTAAAACATCTTCTAACTTTTTGGACCTTCTTAGAAGGACAATCGGAACGTTCGTGTCCCTTAACACCACATAAATGACAAACAGAAATAAAAGAAGTCAGTTTACTTTCCACTAGAGGCTTTGATTTCTTAAGATCTGATGAACCCTTGCCCTTAGGGTTAGATCCCTTTTGGTCTTTATAGGAATTGTGAGCCTCAGCATACAAGTCAGCGGCCTCAGCAACTTCATTAGCTTTAATCAGGTTACGTTCTCTAATGAATGTTCGTATCTATTGGGGAAGAGCTGTCAGGAACTATTTAGCAACCATGAAACTGTGATCAGTTCCTGAACTCTCTATCCAAAAGTCGAACAAACGAAAGAGTGTTACCTGTAACTGCTGAAAGTTTTGGCCAGGCTGTAAGGTGGCATACCTGAAATCTTTCCTATAAGAATTTGTGGTTTTTTGATATGCTTTAAGGATTGCCTTCTTCAGTAGGTTATAATTACATATGATATCCTGCGACAAAGTTACATAGATATTCAAAGCTGTACCAGAAAATAACATTCCTAACCTGGTAGCCCAGGTGTCAGCAGGCCATTGACAGAGGGTAGCGGTATTTTCAAACCTGATAATGTATGAAGTTATGTCTTCCCCCTCTGAGAAGGGAGGTAAATTAGGTGTTCGAATATGTGCACTAGCTGCACGTTGTTCCATTACTCCTTCCTCTAATTGCTGTTGTGAGAAAGTTAACTTTTTATTCTCTAATTCAAGGCGAGCTTTTTCGAGCTCGCGATCTTTCACTCTCTCTCTTAACTCATGTTCTCTTGCTCTTTCCTCAACTTCTCTATCCTTTGCTCTTTCGTCAAGTTCTCTTAATTTAACTTGTTCCTCATGTACTCTAGCTCTCTCCTCACGATCAGGTCTATCACGTTCCTTTTTGTCTTCTCTTTCGATTCTCTCTATCTCCTTTTCAATTCTTTCCTGGATTTTAGCACTAATGAAAGATTCTAAATTTTTCCCTGTTATTCCTAACTTACTTCCAGCATTCATCCAAAACTGGTATTCCTCCATACTCGCAAGAATAACTTAAACTACCAGGGGAAAATGAAATGGGTATCAAAGAAAATGGAGGGTTCAATTCCTGCTCTGCTCAAACTGTAAATAAACCAGAGGGCTCAATCCCTGCTTCGATTAAACAATATGTATTAATGAAAACGAAGGGTTCTATGCTGGCTCCGAGCAAACAGTAAGTAGAATGGGGTCCCTTGACCATCCAATCTTCTCACCAGCAAATCAAGAGTGTCCTACGACAGTTCCCTTGATATAATAAAGAGCTCAATGAAACAAATTGTCACTGGAAAATCTCGGGTCCCTAGAGTCTATTCCTCCAAATAGTTTCAAGCTCACAATAGGTGGCAGAATTAACTAGTATATCCTGCCTTGACTTGACTTACAATAAGTAGAGACTATAACAATCACCAAATCTTTTAAATTCCTGTACTGTAGTCCTACCATAGAGAATGATTACTTATGGCTGGTGGTGTGTGGCGTTGAAGTTCTAATGGTAGATTCGAGATAGGGTTGAATCTTGATTCACTTGAGAAAATCCTGGCAGGGTCGCCACTTGTGAAGGCTTGCTCAGCCCTGTAACAACTTCAGACAGTATTACCAAGGCTGGCTCCTCCTCAGGAAAATTAATGAATAGAAAAAGAAATAATAACAGACAATGATAAACACTTTATTATTTAGAAATGGAAAATATAAAACAATAAAACATGAATGTGTATCCTAATTGAAAGAAAAATGAAATGAAAAAATGACATTTGAATTCAACGCTAATATATACAGTGATACTGGGGTGTCTGGTGGAGGTTGACACCGTCTTGTAGCAATTGTAGCCGTTGATAATGATGTGGCGGGGGGGGGGGGGGTCACAGGTGTTGGTGACAACCCAATGGCTAGGTCTTCACAGAGTCTATAGCCTTGAATAGTCTGTCCAGATGACAGGAAAGCAGATTCTTTACCACTACCAAGATGAGGGGTTATTATCTGCTTTTGCCTGCTAGCAATCGGGTAGGTAGATATCCAACATGTGACGTCTCAGGACATTAGTCCGTCTCCTTCAATACTTCTCGTTGGTTGGCAGGTGACCCAATCTGTCATTCCAAGCTGGAAAGAGAGACAGGTTACCCACTGCTTAAGAAATTACTCTCTTTGACAAGTACAATACCTAAAAGACGTGGTGATTATAAAAACATCTAACAGAGATCAAGGCTGAAAGGACTAAGTTTATTATTGGTCAAAAGTGAAGCTTTCAACAAATAAGTCCACTCGAATAGGAGCAGGCTTGTACTTACAGTTATGCTGGGAGCTGTGAGTCGAGTGATTACCGTTTGGTCGGAGCCCCACACGTCACCTTTCGGGGGGGAGGAAAGGGGGGGGGGATATCGGGAGCTAGACTTACCCTACCTTAACAAGCAGCCGGCAATCAAACTATCGTTACCATACACTCGCTTGCTACTCCTATCTGTTGAGCTTTTCCCTCACACCTGCCTTGCAAATAGGTATTACATTTGCCATTTTCCACTTAACAGGCACTATGCCAGTTTGTAGTGATATGTTAAAAAGATTAGCTAAAGGTATGCTATGTTCATCTTTACATTCCTTTAACACCTTAGCAAACAGTTCATCAGAGCCTGGGGATTTGTTAGGTTTTAATTTCTCTATTTGTCTGAGGACCATGTCACTAGTTACCGCAATCGTGCATAGTTTATTATCATCCTGTTCTACATAATCTATTATTCCAGGAATATCGATAGTATTTTCCTGGGTAAAAACTGAGAGGAAGTAGGTATTGAGGATTTTACACATATCCTTATCACTGTCAGTGATCTGACCAGAGTTAATGTTAAGTGGGCCAATCTTGTCCCTGATCTTACTTCTGTATACCTAAAAGAACCCTTTTACGTTAGTCTTTGAATCCCTTGCGACCTTAGCCTCAGAATCCCTTTTTGCTCTTCTTATTCCTTTCTTTATTTCTCTCTTTAATTGAATATATTGATTTCTTAACTGCCCATCCCCTCGTTTGATACGCCTATATATGCCTCTCTTTTGACCAATGAGATGTTTTAATCTATTGTTCATCCATTTGGGATCATTTTTGTTAGATCTAATTTCCCTACTCGGAACAAAAGTTGTCTGGGCAGCTAGTACTATGCTCTGAAAAATGTCATATTGGCAACCAAGATCACCTACCTGACCCATAGTCAGGACACCCCAATTTAGCCCACCCAGGTAATTTTTCAGTCCCATGAAGTCGGCCAAGTGATAATCTGGGACAGAGATTTGATTGCAGTTATCTGGGTAATTCCATGATATATTGAAACTAAGTGATTTGTGATCACTTTCCCCAAGCTCATCATTAACCTCAAGATTATTAATTAGTGAATCTTTGTTGGCATGAACAAAGTCAAGCAGATTGTTTCCTCTAGTTGGTTCTGTCACAAACTGTTCTGAAAATCATTCCTGAACCGTATCAAGAAAGTTACTAGACTCAAGATTTCCTGTCATATTGTTCCAATCAATTTTCTAAAGTTAAAATCTCCCATTATCACAACATTTTCATATCTAGATGCCTTATGAATTTCGTCCCATAACAGCTTACTGGACTCCCTATCAAGGTTTGGGGCCCTATAAATCACATCCAGAATTAATTTGTCACGTCCCTCGAGAAACTGTAGCCAAACAGATTCTGTGTTCGATGCTTCTAATCTTACATCATGTCTAAGACAACATTTTAAATTTTCTCTGACATACATCGCTACCCCACCACCCTTCCTGTTGATCATATCAGTGTGGAATAGTTTATAACCCTGTATGTTGCATTCAGAAGGCATTTCTCTATCTTTCAGGTTGAACCAAGTCTCTGTTATACCAATAATGTCTATATTACCTACATTTGCAAGTAATCTTAGCTCATCTATCTTATTTCTTAGACTCCTACTATTTGTATAGTAAACCTTAAAAGGGAGCTAGTCACTCGTTGCCCTCTACTGTCTCTCTTTGTTTGTTGATTAATTGGTTTGCCATTACTAGCAACTTTATTTTGAATATTGTCTTTTAAATATATCCCTGAGGTATCCCGGTAATAACTGCTGTTTTTAGCCCTAATGCTGCAGCCTGATTTATCCTACAAACACCCATACCTCTATAATCTATCAGTTTAAATTCCTAGACAAGTCATCATTTACCCCCTCAATTGAATTGACTAATGCACCACTCCATCCCGAGAGAGATGAACCCCATCCCTTGCATACATATCATGTTTGCCAAAGAATAGGTCCCAGTTATCAATGAATGGGATTGCAAGTTCCTTGCAGTAGCTGTCTAGCCAGTAATTTATACCAATTGCCCTAGACATCCATTCATTGCCCACTCTCTTTCTAGGCAAGATGCTACATATGACTGGGATCCCTCCCTTAGACCTAACTACTTCAATGGCTGACCTGTACTTATCCAGCAGCTCCTCTCTCCTGCCCTTCCCAGTGTCATTATCCCCAGCACTAAGACAGATAATGGGCTTGTTCCCATTCCCTGCCATAATATTATCCAACCTGCTGTCTATGTCACCAACACCAGCTCCAGGAAGGCACACTCTCTGTCTGACCTTTCTATCTCTGTTACAAAATGCACGGTCCATATATCTTACCTGAGAATCGCCTGCTATTAAAATATTCTTACCTTAATTAGCAGGGAAATCAGTCGTACCTTCAACCTCACTAATCACTAAAGCATACTCGTCTTGGAGAACAGAGAATCAATTTCCTACCTTCACATCTTCTCTATGAACTCTCCTCATCTTCCTTCTTCCTGAACTGTGAACCACTTGCCACTTTAAGCAGCTGCCACCATCACTTCTGGTGACCATTTCCTCCTTATCAGCTAAATCCTTCTCACACTCACTCCCAAACTCATCTATAATAAGCTTCAGCCTCCTAGTTTCCTCCTGAAGAAGTAGAATCTCCTTCTTCCACACTTGAACCTGAGATTCTAAAACACTACAACAAGCCTTGGTGCTTGGTAACAGCCCACGCTAGCTCCCAAGAGCTTAGGCAGGTATAACGACACGTGGGTGTGGGTGGGTGTGAGTTGGACCTGACTAGCTTGTGCTAATAGGTTTGATGTCGTGCTCCTTCCGTAAGTGGATGTGACCTGACTTCACTAGGTGGGTCAGTGGTTTAAGACGGGATGTGATTTGGACCTGCCTCGCATGGGCCAGTAGGCCTGCTGCAGTGTTCTTTCTTTCTTATGTTCTTAAAACTCCAACTGCGGGTCATCATCTGACTATGAGCAGCGTTAGGAAACACTTGTCCTATTTCCTGACACAACTTACCTAACCTGGAGAGACGCAGAATGAGTGGAGATATCATCGAGGTGTATAAGTGGATGATGGGCATAAACAAAGGTGATGTTAATAAAGTTCCGAGGGTGTCGAACTGGTGAAATAATGATTTTGCCATCTTGAAATTGAGGAGTGTTAATGCATGTTAATTTGGCTTGAATCTTTGACGTTCTGGAAGTTTAATGGGGCTCAAATCTCCCAAATAGTAGCAAGGGAAATCGGAAATACATTAACTTGGCAGGACTTCGAGAATGGATTGTGAACGGAGAAATAAAGCCATCAGCACCCACAGCTAAGTAAAACTTCTTTTTATGTTGAACTATCTGGCCAGTTTAGTTTCATCATAGTAAGATAGTTGTTGTGGGTGATCCAGCGGCATTCTGCGACCTTTAGAGAAAATTTGGTAAGTGTTGGTAATAACCACTTAATTATTTTCCTAATTTTGTATATACATCTGTGTACCCTCCCCCTCCTTCAACAAGTTCAACACTAGTGATACAGCCCACTTTAAATGTAAATATTAGTACCATAATTATTGGTTGTATGATATTTAAATGTAATATAAATTTATAAATTTTTCAGTTCCCGGTATAGAGTTAGAGTGTGAGGTTGTGGCTGTCGGAGGGAGACATTCTTCTTGTGACCTACAGAGTCTCAAAATATTCCTACATACCTCAGAGGTGCAACAAAATGTAAGTACTTCTACTCAGTTGCCTTCTAATCAAATTATTTGTATGAATGCAGTAACGAGGTTCTTACAGGTAATTTATTTCTCAATATTATATATATTAATATATATATATATATATATATATATATATATTATATATATATATATATATATATATATATATATATATATATAAAGAATGTGTAAATTCAAGAATTATGTGGATTAAAGTAAAGGTGGATGCGAGAAGTGGGTCATAATAAGCGTGTATGCACCTGGAGAAGAGAGGAATGCAGAGGAGGAGAGAGAATTTTGGGAGATGTTAGTGAATGTATAGGAGCCTTTGAACCAAGTGAGAGAGTAATTGTGGTAGGGGACTGAATGCTAAAGTAGGAGAAACTTTTAGAGAGGGTGTGGTAGGTAAGTTTGGGGTGCCAGGTGTAAATGGTAATGGGAGCCCTTTGATTGAACTTTGTATAGAAAGGGGTTTAGTTATAGGTAATACATATTTTAAGAAAAAGAGGATAAATAAGTATACAAGATATGATGTAGGGCGAAATGACAGTAGTTTGTTGGATTATGTATTGGTAGATAAAAGACTGTTGAGTAGACTTCAGGATGTACACGTTTTAGAGGGGCCACAGATATCAGATCACTTTCTAGTTGTAGCTACACTGAGAGTAAAAGGTAGATGGGATACAAGGAGAATAGAAGCATCAGGGAAGAGAGAGGTGAAGGTTTATAAACTAAAAGAGGAGGCAGTTAGGGTAAGATATAAACAGCTATTGGAGGATAGATGGGCTAATGAGAGCATAGGCAATGGGGTCGAAGAGGTATGGGGTAGGTTTAAAAATGTAGTGTTAGAGTGTTCAGCAGAAGTTTGTGGTTACAGGAAAGTGGGTGCAGGAGGGAAGAGGAGCGATTGGTGGAATGATGATGTAAAGAGAGTAGTAAGGGAGAAAAAGTTAGCATATGAGAAGTTTTTACAAAGTAGAAGTGATGCAAGGAGGGAAGAGTATATGGAGAAAAAGAGAGAGGTTAAGAGAGTGGGTGAAGCAATGTAAAAAGAGAGCAAATGAGAGAGTGGGTGAGATGTTATCAACAAATTTTGTTGAAAATAAGAAAAAGTTTTGGAGTGAGATTAACAAGTTAAGAAACCTAGAGAACAAATGGATTTGTCAGTTAAAATAGGAGAGGAGAGTTATTAAATGGAGAATTAGAGGTATTGGGAAGATGGAGGGAATATTTTGAGGAATTGTTAAATGTTGATGAAGATAGGGAAGCTGTGATTTCGTGTATAGGGCAAGGAGGAATAACATCTTGTAGGAGTGAGGAAGAGCCAGTTGTGAGTGTGGGGGAAGTTCGTGAGGCAGTAGGTAAAATGAAAGGGGGTAAGGCAGCTGGGATTGATGGGATAAAGATAGAAATGTTAAAAGCAGGTGGGGATATAGTTTTGGAGTGGTTGGTGCAATTATTTAATAAATGTATGGAAGAGGGTAAGGTACCTATGGATTGGCAGAGAGCATGCATAGTTCCTTTGTATAAAGGCAAAGGGGATAAAAGAGAGTGCAAAAATTATAGGGGGATAAGTCTGTTGAGTATACCTGGTAAAGTGTATGGTAGAGTTATAATTGAAAGAATTAAGAGTAAGACGGAAAATAGGATAGCAGATGAACAAGGAGGCTTTAGGAAAGGTAGGGGGTGTGTGGACCAGGTGTTTACAGTGAAACATATAAGTGAACAGTATTTAGATAAGGCTAAAGAGGTCTTTGTGGCATTTATGGATTTGGAAAAGGCGTATGACAGGGTGGATAGGGACGCAATGTGGCAGATGTTGCAAGTGTATGGTGTAGGAGGTAGGTTACTGAAAGCAGTGAAGAGGTTTTACGAGGATAGTGAGGCTCAAGTTAGAGTATGTAGGAAAGAGGGAATTTTTTTCCCAGTAAAAGTAGGCCTTAGACAAGGATGTGTGATGTCAACGTGGTTGTTTAATATATTTATAGATGGGGTTGTAAGAGAAGTAAATGCGAGGGTCTTGGCAAGAGGCGTGGAGTTAAAAGATAAAGAATCACACACAAAGTGGGAGTTGTCACAGCTGCTCTTTGCTGATGACACTGTGCTCTTGGGAGATTCTGAAGAGAAGTTGCAGAGATTGGTGGATGAATTTGGTAGGGTGTGCAAAAGAAGAAAATTAAAGGTGAATACAGGAAAGAGTAAGGTTATGAGGATAACAAAAAGATTAGGTGATGAAAGATTGATTATCAGATTGGAGGGAGAGAGTATGGAGGAGGTGAACGTATTCAGATATTTGGGAGTGGACGTGTCAGCAGATGGGTCTATGAAAGATGAGGTGAATCATAGAATTGATGAGAGAAAAAGAGTGAGTGGTGCACTTAGGAGTCTGTGGAGACAAAGAACTTTGTCCTTGGAGGCAAAGAGGGGAATGTATGAGAGTATAATTTTACCAATGCTCTTATATGGGTGTGAAGCATGGGTGATGAATGTTGCAGCGAGGAGAAGGCTGGAGGCAGTTGAGATGTCATGTCTGAGGGCAATGTGTGGTGTGAATATAATGCAGAGAATTCGTAGTTTGGAAGTTAGGAGGAGGTGCGGGATTACCAAAACTGTTGTCCACAGGGCTGAGGAAGGGTTGTTGAGGTGGTTCGGACATGTAGAGAGAATGGAGCGAAACAGAATGACTTCAAGAGTGTATCAGTCTGTAGTGGAAGGAAGGCGGGGTAGGAGTCGGCCTAGGAAAGGTTGGAGGGAGGGGGTAAAGGAGGTTTTGTGTGCGAGGGGCTTGGACTTCCAGCAGGCATGCGTGAGCGTGTTTGATAGGAGTGAATGGAGACAAATGGTTTTTAATACTTGACGTGCTGTTGGAGTGTGAGCAAAGTAACATTTATGAAGGGATTCAGGGAAACCGGCAGGCCGGACTTGAGTCCTGGAGATGGGAAGTACAGTGCCTGCACTCTGAAGGAGGGGTGTTAATGTTGCAGTTTAAAACTGTAGTGTAAAGCACCCTTCTGGCAAGACAGTATGGAGTGAATGATGGTGAAAGTTTTTTTTTCGGGCCACCCTGCCTTGGTGGGAATCGGCCAGTGTGAATAAATATAATTTTATATATATTATATTATATATTATATATATATATATATTATATATATATATATATATATATATATATATATATTATATATTATATTTATTTATTATTATTCTAATACCTATATATTATATTACGTAATTTATTTATATGATTCAGAATACACCCCCTATATTATACAAACATGAATAACTGGTACATTTAATCAAAGGATTATGCACTACACAGTCTCAAAGATAATGCGTACAATCAAGGATTATGCCTCCTCCGTTTCAAAGTGTATGCCATGTTGCAGCATGACCCCTCTGGATCAAGTGTTGCCTTTGGCTAGGAGATAAGATGGACCTGCAGACCCAGTTCGTTAAGGAAGCATATGGCCGTTTCGATTCAAGGTTCGATCTATCGGACAAATGATACTGTTAGCTTATGCCTCTGTACTTGCCGATCTTGTACTCCTTCCTGTGATCAGCAGCCCCTCCCTGTCGACCGACACTGTGATGAATGTAGGTGTCAGCCAGAGTCGACAAGCAGGTATAGTCCCATGCTAAGAGCTTGCCATCCTTCCAAGGATAGATAGTGATCCCGTCGGGGCGGTTTGCTGGGTTGTGGGTATTGTTGGCTGCTAGTGATCGGGGCTCTCTCTCGGCTGGGCATCTAGCTGTAGCAAAGCTTCTCTTTATGATGTCTTTGACTTAATAGTATCTTGCGAGCCAACCCTTGGTTTTGGAGCAGTTATGACCATGTAGACCATATTGTTTGGCTTGTGCGTCTCGGCAAATACACGTATATTCCATGTGAATTGGGGAAGCGAGGCGGAGAGCCACTGCAATGAGAGTCTTAGGGTCGAGGTATGTTCCCATTGCTGAAATAGGAACTGTTTGGAGGAGATCCCCAGAGTGATGTGTACTCACAACTTGGAGACAGGCAGTCTTCCTGTCTGATGTTGCATCCCTAAGCATGTTGGCAAGTACCTTTTCAGCGATGGAACCATCCAAACTTGACTGTTTGTAGACCAGCGCTGTATAGGTTGTAGTGCTGGAGCAGCGAGTCTCCCATTCAGTGATGGCACTGGCGCAGCTAGGATCCTGTTTTCCTGCTGAGTCACTGAGGTTGTCCGGAAGAATTTGTTTTATTAACTCATTCGATGCTATGGAAGAGAATAGGAAAGCTGGTAGGGCAATCTGGGAGGATATGCGTACTCCCAGACCCCTAATCCTGACTGGAAGTGAGGCTTGCAACCACTGTCCATCTTCAAGGGAAAGACTCAATACACTCCCTAGCATGGTCTTAACCCTACCCCTTCCCGGGATTGTTATTATCGGTTTTGGTAGGTAAGACACATAGGCAACAGTTAGGCAACTTTATTCCGAAACGTTTCGCCTACACAGTAGGCTTCTTCAGTCGAATACAGAAAGTAGGCAGGAACAGTAGAGATGTGAAGACGATGTAATCAGTCCATCACCCTTGAAGTCGTAGAATTTGAGGTTGTCAGTCCCTCGGCCTGGAGAAGTTCAGTTCCATAGTCAGGAACTATCTGAAGATCAAGCGACGGTGCGGAGACTTAAATACTGTCGGAAGGAGAGGTGCATAGTAGTAGTAGTAGTAGTGAGAATGTAGCCACTGAGAGGTCAGGTCCCTCTCAGATCCAACAGTTCTCACTTGAAAGGGTTGTCTAAGGCGTTTTCTGTACCAAGAGGCCATGTGTTGCAGTGTCTGACAAGATGAACATCAAAATGGTATACAATACCGACAGATTGGTAGGTAAGACACATAGGCAACAGTTAGGCAACTTTATTCCGAAACGTTTCGCCTACACAGTAGGCTTCTTCAGTCGAGGGACTGACAACCTCAAATTCTACGACTTCAAGGGTGATGGACTGATTACATCGTCTTCACATCTCTACTGTTCCTGCCTACTTTCTGTATTCGACTGAAGAAGCCTACTGTGTAGGCGAAACGTTTTGGAATAAAGTTGCCTAACTGTTGCCTATGTGTCTTACCTACCAATCTGTCGGTATTGTATACCATTTTGATGTTCATATTATCGGTTTTGTTATTATTACTAAGCTTATACATGGCATAACAGTTAGTCAGACAAGGCCACCAACCTACCAGTCGTGGACTCATTGGAGTGAGACGAACTTCTCGGATCAACGTCAGAAAAGGCCCGTAATATTTCAGACAAATGTTTTTCAGAGAAATTTTGAACTGTAAATGCAGTGCTGAAGAATCTTAATAAAATATTAAAATTACCAGACCACATCTCTTGTAGGCCCTTAATACGACCCTTGGGTGGGAGACTCCAAATTCCTCTTATACAATTTGTGACACTATTTTCTGAAATTCTCATTTCATTCTTTCCATGGTTATCGTAATTGTTATGCTGTTAATAATGTCGTTTATATTTTTACTGTTATTTTAGTTGTTATATTGAAGTTATTTAAATTCTATTCTATTCGAGGTGATTTGCCGGTATGGAATTATTAAAAGATATTCGTAGTAAAATCTGTAATTTTTTTTGTTTTAAAAAACTTTATCACAATTACACTGGTAAATATTACGATATTCTTTATTATCAATAAGATAATGAGGCAATAAATGTTCTCCTATAAGGTTTTAGGCACATTAAAGCCCAGAAGAAATTAATGAGATTATTAGCAGGTAATGACCTCTCACCAGGGTGCTGTTAACTAGGTTAAAACTACGAGGTAGACTAATTAATTTTTTCACGTCCTGCTGGACAATCTATCAGAATGAACGAGAAAACTTTCTTGAAGGAGGTTTTTTTGACGAGAAATTTCTTAAAGATTAAGAGATTTTTTGGTGAAAAAAATCTATAACAGTAATATATATATATACGAATTGTTATGATGCAACAACATAAATTTATTGAAAATATTATAGATTATAACTGCAGAAAATAAAATAAATATAACAATTTATCAGAAACAGGAATATACAGAAACAATAATAAAGTATAAAATTACGAATATATAATCGATATAACAAATAGCATTAGAAATTAAAAACACTGTAATAGGCTTTAATACTATAGTAGATAAACACTGTCTTCTTTAAGCTATTACTTTTTAAGGTACATTAACCCTTAAATGGAAACCTTAAGTGGTTTCTGCCTGAATGTTTTTCTTAGTTTATTTCTTCCCTCTTTTCGAATTTATTTCTCGCCGATTAGCTGAAGCTAATCGGCTTCAAATTTTCATCGCCTGTCTGCGGCAATGAGGACCAGATTCTACGAATAATTGGCATTTACAGGTGCCGTATCACAAAAGTTACTGAACCAGTTTCGATAACTTCCAAGACTCTCAGAGACGAACCTTCAAACGCTCATAAAAAGTTGTCTCTGGTAAATTAAAATTCAAGTGAGTTGGTGAAGATCTGACCATTTTGTGTGTAAGATAGAGTGAAATTTTGATACTCGTTTATTCATCACTGTTATAATACATGAGTCTACCTATTCTAACTATCTTCAATATTTAATGGCTCATGCATGTTATGAGCAGGATTGTACCTGGAGTTTACCTGGAGAGAGTTTCGGGGGTCAACGCCCCCGCGGCCCGGTCTGTGACCAGGCCTCCTGGTGGATCAGCGCCTGATCAACCAGGCTGTTGCTGCTGGCTGCACGCAAACCAACGTACGAGCCACAGCCCGGCTGATCAGGAACTGACTTTAGGTGCTTGTCCAGTGCCAGCTTGAAGACTGCCAGGGGTCTGTTGGTAATCCCCCTTATGTGTGCTGGGAGGCAGTTGAACAGTCTCGGGCCCCTGACACTTATACCCATTCAGCCACTGCAAAACTTTCACAACAATCCATACATACAAGAAATATACCCACATATATATACACATATTACACATACATTCTCACAAATTTACGTATGCACAATTACATACGCAAGTTTAGAAATATATGCCGAATATGTAAAATTGGTCAATTAGCAAGAACTCATTTAAAATTACGTCCTTTCTAAAATTTTCTCTTATACGTTTAAAAAATATTTATTTCATACATTTTAATGTAAAAATTAATAATTTTGTACCTAAAGAAACTTAGAAAACTTACCTAACCTTATTATAACAAGCGCAATTTAATTTAGCCTAATCCAGGAAAATATATTTTAGATAAGTTTATAATAATTTAATAATAAACAAACACCTTTACCTTTACCTTTGAAGAGCTTCGAGAGTTTGACTACTCTCGGAGCCCGGCCATGGGACAGGCTCGTCTGGTGCCTGCCTGGTCAACCAGGCTTTTGCTACTGGAGGTCCGCTGCCCCACATATCCATCATAGCCTGGTTGATCTGGCACTTGGTGAAGATACTTGTCCAGTTTGCTCTTGAAGGCTTCTACACTTGTTCCAGGTGATATGTTGGTTCTCCCTTACCATGAAAACTTGGTTGATATGCCTTCTCTTCTTAAGACTTTTAATATTAAAGTTGTATTTAAAAATCTTTTAATATTAAAGTTGTATTTAAAAATGCTGAGGGATGTGTCTATAAGATTCCTTGTAACATTTGCGATAAAGTTTATTACGGTCAAACTGGTAAAAGTCTCGAAACTAGATTAAAACAACATAAATATAGCATTAGAACTGGACAAGATTCCAATGCTCTATTTATTCATGTGAGAGACTTTAACCATCCAATTGATTTTCAAAAAGTTGAGAAAGCTGTATCAAGCAAGTCCATGGTCGACAGAAATATAATTGAATCTTGTTTCATAAAAGCAATTTTGAAAATAATATGAATATTTCCTTAGGTTTGTATAAATTAGATTCATTTATAATTAATAAAATTTGGTTAGAGTTTAAATACATTGAACAAATAATAAACCCTTATTTCTTGGGTAGAATATTTTGTTAGTGGGTTGTCGTGAGGACCTGTCTAGTTGGACCAGCGGACCTACTGCAGTGTTCCTCATTTCTTATGAGTCCGGTATTGTCCCGCGTCAGGTGTTTCTTTCTTGTGGGAGTTGACTGTGAGGTGTAGTCTAAGCCCTTAATTGCCTTCCTTTGATGTATTACTTTTATAGTTCCTTTACAATGTAGTAGTCACGAAGTGCTTGGAAAATTTCACTACTCTTTCGCAGTGGTTGTTTTGCATATATATATATATATAAAATTTTATATATATATATATATATATTTATATATATATTTTTATATATTATTATATATATATATATATATATATTATATATATATATATATTATATATATGCAATAAGATCACAGTAAACAGGTGATTTCAGAATATGCAAAAACAACCACTCTGAAGGGAAAAAGAAATTCCAAGCGCTTTCGTGGGCTACTCACATTATCAAGGAACTATGAAAGTAAAGCATCCAAAGGGAAACTATATAAGGGGTCTGGCCGGCACCTCACTATTTAGATCCCCACAACGGTTTAAACACTGACGCGCGCCGACCAAATTGGATAGGTCCTTGGCACAAACTCACCTCACAA
>NC_069474.1:9667043-9719543 GCF_026875155.1 Cherax quadricarinatus | reverse complement strand
TTCATCTTTATCAGCCTAATCGTGAGTAATTATACATTTTACGCTGCAGCCTCATGAAGTTTTGAACCTAGCTCAAAGACCCCCAGTACTGTCTTTGTGGACCCCCAGTACTACCTTTGTGGACCCCCAGAACTACCTTTGTGGGACCCCAGTACTACCTTTGTGGACCACCATTACTACCTTTGTGGGCCCCCAGTAATACCTTTGTGGACCCCCAGTAATACCTTTGTGGGCCCCCAGTAATACCTTTGTGGACCCGCAGTACTACCTTTGTGGACCCCCAGTAATACCTTTGTGGACCCCCAGTACTACCTTTGTGGACCCCCAGTACTACCTTTGTGGATCATTAGTACTACCTTTGTGGACCCCCAGTACTACTTTTGTGGACCCCAGTACTACCTTTGTGGACCCCCAGTAATACCATTGTGGACCCCCAGTACTACCTTTGTGGACCCCCAGTAATACCGTTGTGGACCCCCAGTACTACCTTTGTGGACCCCCAGTACTACCTTTGTGGCCCCCCAGTAATACCTCTGTGGACCCCCAGTCATACTTTTGTGGACCCCCAGTACTACCTTTGTGGACCCCCAGTCCTACCTTTGTGGACCCCAATAATACCTTTGTGGACCCCCAGTACTACCTTTGTGGACCCCCAGTACTACCTTGGTGGACCCCCAGTACTACCTTTGTGGACCCCTAGTACTACCTTTGTGGACCCCCAGCACTACCTTTGTGGACCCCCAGTACTACCTTTGTGGACCCCCAGTAATATCGTTGTTGACCCCCAGTACTACATTTGTGAACCCCCAGTACTACCTTTGTGGATCCCCAGTAGTACCTTTGTGGACCCCCAGTACTACCTTTATGGACCCCCAGTACTACCTTTGTGGACCCCCAGTAATAACTTTGTGGACCCCCAGTACTACCTTTGTGGACCACCATTACTACCTTTGTGGGCCCCCAGTAATACCTTTGTGGACCCCCAGTAATACCTTTGTGGGCCCCCAGTAATACCTTTGTGGACCCGCAGTACTACCTTTGTGGACCCCCAGTAATACCTTTGTGGACCCTCAGTACTACCTTTGTGGACCCCCAGTACTACCTTTGCGGATCATTAGTACTACCTTTGTGGACCCCCAGTACTACCTTTGTGGACCCCAGTACTACCTTTGTGGACCCCCAGTAATACCATTGTGGACCCCCAGTACTACCTTTGTGGACCTCCAGTAATACCGTTGTGGACCCCCAGTACTACCTTTGTGGGCCCCCAGTAATACCTTTGTGGACTCCCAGTAATACCTCTGTGGACCCCCAGTCATACTTTTGTGGACCCCCAGTACTACCTTTGTGGACCCCCAGTCATACTTTTGTGGACCCCCAGTACTACCTTTGTGGACCCCCAGTCCTACCTTTGTGGACCCCAATAATACCTTTGTGGACCCCCAGTACTACCTTTGTGGACCACCAGTACTACCTTGGTGGACCCCCTGTACTACCTTTGTGGACCCCTAGTACTACCTTTGTGGACCCCCAGCACTACCTTTGTGGACCCCCAGTACTACCTTTGTGGACCCCCAGTAATATCGTTGTTGACCCCCAGTACTACCTTTGTGAACCCCAGTATACCTTTGTGGATCCCCAGTAGTACCTTTGTGGACCCCCAGTACTACCTTTATGGAACCCCAGTACTACCTTTGTGGACCCCCAGTAATAACTTTGTGGACCCCCAGTACTACCTTTGTGGACCACCATTACTACCTTTGTGGGCCCCCAGTAATACCTTTGTGGACCCCCAGTAATACCTTTGTGGGCCCCCAGTAATACCTTTGTGGACCCGCAGTACTACCTTTGTGGACCCCCAGTAATACCTTTGTGGACCCCCAGTACTACCTTTGTGGACCCCCAGTACTACCTTTGTGGATCATTAGTACTACCTTTGTGGACCCCCAGTACTACCTTTGTGGACCCCAGTACTACCTTTGTGGACCCCCAGTAATACCATTGTGGACCCCCAGTACTACCTTTGTGGACCCCCAGTAATAACTTTGTGGACCCCAGTACTACCTTTGTGGGCCCAAGTAATACCTTTGTGGACCCCCAGTACTACCTTTGTGGGCCCAAGTAATACCTTTGTGGACCCCCAGTACTACCTTTGTGGGCCCAAGTAATACCTTTGTGGACCCCCAGTACTACCTTTGTGGACCCCCAGTAATAACTTTGTGGACCCCCAGTACTACCTTTGTGGGCCCAAGTAATACCTTTGTGGACCCCCAGTACTACCTTTGTGGGCCCAAGTAATACCTTTGTGGACCCCCAGTACTACCTTTGTGGACCCCCAGTAATACCTTTGTGGACCCCCAGTACTACCTTTGTGGGCCCAAGTAATACCTTTGTGGACCCCCAGTACTACCTTTGTGGGCCCAAGTAATACCTTTGTGGACCCCCAGTACTACCTATGTGGGCCCAAGTAATACCTTTGTGGACCCCCAGTAATACCTTTGTGGACCCCCAGTAATACCTTTGTGGACCCCCAGTAATACCTTTGTGGACCCCCAGTAATACCTTTGTGGACCCCCAGTACTACCTTTGTGGACCCCCAGTAATACCTTTGTGGACCCCCAGTAGTACCTTTGTGGACCCCCAGTAATACCTTTGTGGACCCCCAGTAATACATAAATAACAAAAAGGCACAATACCGTGACTGGAATACCTTTGTGGACCCCCAGAAATACCTTTGTGGACCCCTAGGGGGTCTGCAGACCACAGGTTGGAAACCGCTGCTCTAATTAACAGTAGCACATGACTGAGACACATGTGCAACACTTGTATGTCTTTTCTGTGGAAACTTTAGCTAACATGTGGCTTTCTCAGTCCGGTGAAGTCTTAACACACTTTAGTCAAAACTGTTGGACTGAACCCCTCGACTCAAGGCTGTGGGACTGATTTCCTCAAACTCTTTTTCATCGTCCGGACTGAGGAAGCAACATGTTGCATAAGCGTCTCAATCATTAAGTTGTTGGTTCTCTGAATCATTCATTTATCTACAAAAGTTACAATTGCCATGAGAGAACATCATAACAGAACATCATAAGGGGGTGGTATTACCTCAGGCAGGGTAATTAAACTCTTACATACAGCAGAATGGCCATGCTGAACTCTCCTCCCGCACAGGAAGATTCTATGTAGTTCTTGACTGTACGTGAAGTTAATATAATCCACATAACAGCAAACCGATCACTTCCTAATTATTGCAAATTAATTTCGAGGATTTGGAGGAAAAGTGGTTGGCAGATTTTAGTACATCTGTTGTTATATGACAATGGAAGGACGTTTGTGACTGAGGCTGACAAACATTATGGTCTTTCTACGTATGTTACTTATGATGAAAACCGTCACTGAAGTGCAATATTCAGATAATTTATCCACAGTTAGTGACCATAGAGTATTTCCTCACAGTTTTTGTCCCTCAAACAGATACCCCATAGTTTTGGTCCTCTTGCAACCTGATGTCAGCGAAGATCTGTGGATACAATCATAGTTATATTTTAGAACTGGATTTAGCGAAAGTACTGGTTTCTTAGGAACGTATCTAAACAGCAACAACCCTTTACCATTGATCTTAGGATAACAAACAATCTAGAATAAGAAATGTTATTGACAGTTAAGTGTCTTTTTTTACTGAAATCAGAATAAACCTTTTTTGTAAATGAAGTGACGTTGTCTAAGTTAAAAACTGCCTCGTTAGTTGTTGAAAATATAATCAGCTACGTGATTTGATTAGCAGTGTATGAGGTACAGTGGGAGCAGCCACAGGCAGGTTATAAATGCTGAAGAATGAATATTAATTAATGTAGACGTCTTTGTAAAGACAGACCAATTTTTTAAGGCTAATTACAAAATCACCCAATGAAATTATTGTGAAATGAAGTTATACAAATTTTTAGAAAGGTTAGATGAATTAATCTATGTTTTATTACGTAAACTGAGCAAGATTAGTTTGGGTGTTAGATCTGGTGCAAAATATAACATAAAAAAATTTTGAGTATTCAAGCGATCCTCATTTATATATTGTTAAGAATATTATTTAATGCAAAGACCAGTCGCCACTGACCGAGCTATATTATGACAAAGACCAAATGAAGCAACAATAACAAAGGTGGCTGGAAACGACCTCATTCCAGGTCGTTACTCCGACAACGACCCTTTAAGATGGGCTCGTTACGCCACAGAAACGTCTACGGGACATCTTAGTGCTCGTAATTGTGATTGGGAACGGCTTTTATTGCCCTTGTTTGAGTAGAATTAGCGTCAACCTGTCTATGACTGACTTCAAGTGTTATATATCGTAATGAGCTTTATTGCTGTAATTATATCGATTCTCATTAATTAAAATTGATTCACCGAATTAAATAAAAACTGCCAGCATATTTCGGTGTACTGCTGTACACTAACTGCCCCCTTCAAGGCAAGCGAAAACGCTGGCCTGGAGAGTGTACAAAGAACTTTCACGGCACAAACCTGGAGACCTGGAGTGTACCTGGAGAGGGTTTCGGGGGTCAACACCCCCGCGGCCCGGTCTGAGACCAGGCCTTGACCCGATAGGTCTGACTTATATATCTAGTTCTGTCGAGCGCTTCCACGGTTGTTTTATCATATCACTGCCCTTCTCAGCAATCACAATATTTTGAGAATTTGTATTAGCATCGGTAATAAATGGCATAATAGAGGTATCCACTACTCTTAGTCCACCACACCATATGGATCTGAAGCTGGTGCAAACTTACAGCCTACAGTAAGATGGTATAAAGTTGTAAAAATGTGACGGACATAACGAACCCAGTAGGAATCGGAACCGTATATTTTATCAGTGCACCCAGTGAGACGCTTATCATAAAACTTTGCTCCAAAGTTGTCGATGATGGCTGAGGTGTTGCCCACCACCAAGGTGACCTTTATCCATCTGACATCATCTGGATGAGACATTTGGATGATCGTGTACATTTGTTGACTTTAGTGTGATGGTTCCTCTACTCTTGGGTAGACCAAGGGTGTACTCTTTAAATTTATTTTTGTCAAATCCCCAAAAGCCAGAATTTATAGTGCCCTCGTCAAATGCTATGGTGGCACCGTTGGAAAATATTTGCATGTCGGGCCATAATGAATCACCTTCTCGTGACACTTTTATCCAAGCGTTTAGGAAATTCAGTGGTGCTGCACCCAGAAGCCCCTATCTGGTGGCTCTGTTTTTCTTGATAACGACTCTTGGTATGTCTGCCACCACGTTCAGTTTATGCTGCAGAGATGTTCCTTGGGTCCGATCCCTGACATGAGTAACTTGGGTGATGCTACCCTCCCAGCAGACTTTATGACCTCACGCAGCGCTCCTACTGTCAACATTTTTTTAACAGTAGCTGTTGGTGTCAAATTTGTACAAATTTGACACCAAGAGCTCTGGTTGCGGAAAATAATCCTATGAACAATAGCACTGTGCAGGATGTAAAGATTGGGGCGCTTGTTAGCAGGTTATAAGCAATCCCTGGCTATTGGAGATTTGACTCCATCATTAATTGAAAAATATGTCACGGAAAATCCTAGTTGTTCTGGGCAGTTGCAGTCAATGACAGGATAGCCTAGCTCCTGCCCCCCCCCCCTGCTCGTGTGAGGGGTATCATCGGTCCTGGAGTGACACGAATGGTCCAATGCGTCCTTAGAAGGCTTCAATCTGCTTTATCTCCCCATGGTAGTCCTCACCTAAATTACTGGAAACGGTTGAAGTCCCTTGATTTGTATTTCCTGAAATGCAGGCGAGAGAAATACATGACAATATTCACTAGGAAAATCCTAGAGGGATTAGTACCAAACTTGCACACGAAAATCACTTCCTATGAAAGCAAAATGCTCGGCAGGAGATGCAACATTTCTACATTGAAAAGCAGGAGCGCCGCGAGTACACTGAGAGACAACACAATATGTCTCAGGAGCCCAAGACTGTTCAGCTGCCTCCCAGCATACATAAGGAGGATTGCCAATAGACCCCTGGCTGTCTTCGAGAAAGCACTATACAGTCACATAAAGTCAGGAACTGACTAGCTGAGCTGTGGTTCGTACGTCAGTATGCGTGCTGCCAGCAGTAACAGCCTGGTTTATCACACCCTAATCCACTACGAAGCTTAGTCTCAGACTGGACCGCTGTGGCGTTTACCCCCGAAACTCTTTCCAGGTATAAGTGTGTTCAATAACAAATTTGTAGTTACAAGAATATAGGTGTGTGTATGTGTACGTACTCGCCTAATTGCACTCACCTAATTGTGGTTGCAGGGGTCGGGACTCAGCTCCTGGCCCCGCCTCTTCACTGACCGCTACTGGGTCCTCCCTCTCCCTGCCCATGAGCTTTATCATACTCGTTTTAAAACTATGTATGGCTCCTGCTTCCACTACATCGCTTGCCAGACTATTCCACTTCCTAACAACTCTGTGGCTGAAGAAATACT
The DNA here is from genome assembly GCF_026875155.1 of Cherax quadricarinatus. Lineage (NCBI taxonomy): Eukaryota > Metazoa > Arthropoda > Malacostraca > Decapoda > Parastacidae > Cherax > Cherax quadricarinatus. The sequence goes on along the minus strand of NC_069474.1, from coordinate 9,713,052 downwards.
TCCTAACATCCCTTTGACTCATCTGAGTCTTCAACTTCCAAATGTGACCCTTTGTTTCTGTGTCCCATCTCTGGAACAGCCTGTCTCTGTTTACCTTGTCTATTCCACGCAGTATTTTGTATGTCGTTATCATGTTTCCCCTGACCCTCCTGTCCTCCAGTGTCGTCAGACCGATTTCTCTTAACCTTTCTTCGTAGGACATTCCCTTTAGCTCTGGAACCAGCCTTGTTGCAAATCTTTGCACTTTCTCTTATTTTTTGACGTGTTTGACCAGGTGTGGGTTCCAAACTGGTGCTGCGTACTCCAGTATGGGCCCTGACGTACACAGTGCATAAAGTCTTGAACGATTCCTTACTGAGGTACCGGAACGCTATTTTCAGGTTTGCAAGGCACCTATATGCCGCAGCAGTTATCTGGTTAATGTGTGCTTTTGGTGACGTACTCGGTATTATACTCACTCCTAGATCTTTCTCCTTGAGTGAGGTTGCAGTCTTTGGCCTCCTAGCCTATACTCTGTCTGCGGTCTTCTTTGACCTTCTCCGATCTTCATAACTTTGCATTTGGCGGAGTTAAATTCTAGGAGTCGGTTGCTGGACCACGCATCCAGCCTGTCCAGGTCTCTTTGTAGACCTGTCTGGTCTGCATCTGATTTAATTCTCTTCATTAACTTCACATGATCTTGCAAATAGGGACACTTCTGAGTCTATCCCTTCCATCATGTCGTTCACATTTACAAGAATAGCACTGATCCAGGACTGACCCCTGTGGGACCCCGCTTGTCACAGGCGCCCACTGTGATACCTCATCACGGACCATGACTCGGTGTTGCCTCCCCGTTAGGTATTCTCTGATCCATTGCAGTGTCCTTCCTGTTATATGTGCCTGATCCTCTAGCTTCTGTACTAATCTCTTGTGAGGAACTGTGTCGAAGGTCTTTTGCAGTCCAAGAAAATGCAGTCAACCTACCCCTCCGTCTCATTTCTTACTTCAGTTACCTTGTCATAAAACTCTAGTAGGTTTGTGACACAGAATTTGCCTTCCATGAATCCGTGCTGGCTGTCGTTTATAATATTGTTCTCCTCCAGGTACTCCACCACTCTCCTCCTGATAATCTTCTCCATGACTTTGCATACTATACACGTCAGTGACACTGGTCTATAGTTTAGTGCTTCATTTCTGTCTCCTTTCTTAAAGATGGGGACTACATTTGCCATCTTCCATAGCTGCCCAGTTTCAAGAGAAATGTTAAAGATTTTGGTTAGTGGCACTCACAGTGTCTCCACTCCCTCTCTAAGGACCCATGGAGAGATGTTGTCCAGTCCCACCGCCTTTGAGGTATCAAGGTCACTTAGGAGCTTCTTCACCTCCTCCTCACTTGTGTGTAATTCATCCAACACTTGTTGGATATCCCTTGTTGGTGTACCCCACTGTTTTGTCTTCCACGTGTCCCTTCAGCTTCCACTGTAAATACTTCCTGAAATCTCATGTTGAGCTCCTCACATACTTCTTGGTCATTTCTTGTGAGCTCCCCACCTACTTTCCTCAGCCTAATTACCTGGTCCTTGACTGTTGTCTTCCTCCTGATGTGGCTGTAACGCAGTTTCGGGTAAAAGTTGACTTTAGATGCTATGTCGTTTTCGTACTGCCGCTGGGCCTCCCTCCTTATCTGTGCATACTCGTTTCTGGCTCGTCGACTAATCTCTTTATTTGCCTTCTGTACTTTTTCCATTCTCTAGAGCACTTAGTTTTTGCCTCCCTACACCTTCGGGTACACCAAGGGCTCGTTCTGTTCTTCCCATTATTTCTGTTATCCTTGAGAACAAACCTTACCTCTACCTCCTTGCATTTTGTTGTTACGTAGTCCATCATTTCAATTATTGACTTTCCTACCAAGTCTCGTTCCCACTGAACCTCCTGCAGGAAGGTCCTCATACCTGTCTAACCTTTCCCTTTCTACTCCTGTTACCCTCTCCACTTGTAGCTCCACGATGTATTCAAAGCTCAGAACCACGTGGTCACTAGCTCCAAGGGGCCTTTCTTATGTGATGTCCTCAATATCTGAGTTACTCAGGGTGAACAATGGTCCAGTCTTGTTGGTTCATCCTCCCCTCTCTCTCTGGTAGTGTCCCTGACGTGTTGATGCGTGAGGTTTTCCAGTACCACATCCATCATCTTGGCTCTCCATGTTTCGGGACCCCCATGTGGCTCCAGGTTTTCTGAATCTATCTCCCTGTGGTTGAATTCGCCCATGTGTGTGTGTTAGTGTGTGTGTGTGTGTGTGTGTGTGTGTGTGTGTGTGTGTGTGTGTGTGTGTGTGTGTGTGTGTGTGTGTGTGTGTGTGTGTGTGTGTGTGTGTGTGTGTGTGTGTGTTTTCCATCCTTATCGTTTATTTTTTTCTATAATATTATGTAACTCAATTTTTGTTCCTGGTAAGTAAATGTCATTTTCTAACTCATTTTATTACAGATCAATAGAAAATGTTCATCATTCCTTTTAAACTTTGCTTTTGTGGTTTACAAGGTGAACTTTTTGACAAAAAATTACTAAATTTCAATATTTTATGCTAATTTTGGATGTAAACCAAAAAAAAAAAATAATAAAATAAACAATTTTACATAAATAAAATAAAATTTACACAAATTTTATTTCAAACTTTCTGAAACATATTTACAAAGCTAGAAATAAAAAAAAAAAATAGACACCATGCCCAGCCCTTCTAGGGTAGGGTAGGTGCCTGAGCCCGAGCCTTTAGCTCATAAGACTGTCATTCCCATTAGCCCCCTTGGGGTGGGGATGGCAGACCAGAGAGGCCTAGCTTGTGGCTAGGCCTGGGGACAGTTGGTCCCAAAGATGAGGAGGTACTTGTGCCTCCTCCCATGGCAGACTTAGGTCTCAGACACTCCTAAAGAGGGAGCCAAGGCCGGGCCACCACTTGGAAAAGGCCGGGCCGGGAGAATACCGGCTAATATTTAATAATAATAATAATAATTCACTTTTAAGCCCTCAAATGTAGTCTCCCATCATGTTTTCATTATAAGATCCTTGATATCTGTGTTCAAAGTCCATTATATCTCAGTGGAAGCACTCCCCTTGGTCATCTGAGTATGCTCCCATACAGTGGCGTTGCTAGGGTTGGTGTCACCCGGGTGTCACCCCCATGAAATCCAAGGGTGGGGGGATGGGGGGAGTAATCCAGATACGTCACTGCTGCATGCTTAGTGACTAATGCTTAGCAATGAGAACGTTTAAGGGCCATAAACCGAACAGGAGAATACTTCTCAGTGAATATGATGTTATATTTCCTTGCCTTCAATCCTGTGGAGAAATTTTCTCTAGGAGGGGGGTATCAGCCCCCTTCAGCCCCTTTCAGCCCTGAGGGGCCCAGCCCTCTCAGAAGGGGCAAGCATCTTGTTTACTGCTACAGCAAATAATTACCAGCAGATGTTTAACCAGCATGGACCAGTTAAATGCAAGTGTGTAGTTTAAATAAGATACAATCAATCTCTTACCTTAGCAGGACAATTAAAAAATCCTGCTCCCACTTTATTACCATGGTAAATCTAGTGTACATTGTTGTCTATGCTTAGACAGCAAGAATCAAGCATTCTGCATTGCTTCCTGGGGAAGTTTGGCAAGGAGGGGAAATGTGCTAGGTCAGCTTTTCCTTTATGTGACTAAGGGCAGTGGTGGCATAGGAGGCTGTGGGGTTAGATTGCTTTTGATCCTGCTGGGGGAAACATTGACACCAGGATAACCAACAAAGAACACTGATCCGCGCATTTTTGTGCATAAAAGCATCTCAAAAAACACATCTAAACACTTACAGAGAAGTGTGGTCAGCTTCTTTAGTGATAAGATTGTAAATGATAAAGACAAACCTTGTGGAACATAGTGTACCAGTATACGTATTCCTAGGTGGAAGACGTGGACACCCACGGACACTTCAGCTTCCATCAAGTCACCTATATTTGTCGAAGGTTCAAAGAATACCAGAGCTCACACTACAAGAGCAAGGTAGGTTTCTAACTATCTTGTTACACAGGGGACTGCTCAGTTCTTGTGTCACAAGGGGTTGAAAATCATCCTATAGTCGGCAGTGAGGTGCGGGCTTTTTAGCCCACACAAGTGAGTATTCAGTCAGCAATCAATTTCTGAGATATGCTGACATAATACCCCCAAGGTGTAATTCTACTCACCCATAAATTATTTTCCAGCCCGTTGAGGGATGCTTATGACAGCTTCTCAAGTCATTGGCTGCAGGGATGGCTGTGTAGGCAAAAGCTGTCTATCAAGATAAGTCCCCCTACAGTCCACTATTTAATCCTTGACTTAGCTTGTAGCATTATCCTCAACAAATCCTGCAAAATCGTCTATCACATCATCAAAATCAATGATTTTCTCTATATAGGCCTATTTGTACTCTGTAATCATATAAGGATTCTTCTCTTAAATTGGTGCAGCACTGTTTTGTGCGATAGTGTCATCTTCTTCAGAGGCTCTATGGTGTCACCTGGGGCGGCCCTCCCCCCTTACGACGCCACTGCTCCCATATTCTCCTTGAAATTGTCAAGATAAGCATCAAGAATATGGACCTTAAGGGACGTCCTACAGCCCATCTGACCACGGCTTTTTACCAAGGTCTCAGCAAGTACCATATAACTGTCAGCCTTGTTGTTACCCAGAAAGCCCTGTGCTACAGTAACAAAACTCTCCCAGGCTTCCTTTCCCTTCTCTGTGAGCTTCTTTGGAAATTCTGAGCATTCCATGATTTTCATGAATTGTGGTCCAGTGAATATGCCAGCCTTCACCTTTGCCTCTGATAGCTTGGGAAAGAAGTTTTTGAAGATATTTGAAGGCTGCAGACTCTTTGTCAAGAGCTGTAACAAACTGTTTCGTTAGCCCTAGTTTGATGTGTAATGGTGGGAACAGAACCTTTTAAGGATCCACCAATGGTTTATGTTTGATATTATGTCTTCCTACTGAGAACTCAGTCCTGTGAGGCCAGTGCTTCCTCTGGTAATGTGCTGCTTGTCTCTATTATCCCAATGACAGAGATAACAAGGAAACTTGGTAAAACCTCCTTGGAGCCCATCAAAAATGCCAACATTTTGAAATCTCCATTAACCTCCCAGCCATACTTACCATAGTTCAAAGCTTCCAGTAGAAGTTTGACATTGTTGTAGACTCTCCTTAAGATGCAATGAATGAGCCAAGGGAAGAGATTGATACTTGTTCCCATTGTGCAGAAGTACAGATTTTAAGCTTCTGGAGGAGCTGTCAATGAAGAGTCTCCACTCATCTGGATTGCATGCAATTCCAAATGCATCAAACAGGCCTGATACATCATTACAGTAGCACAACCTGTCTTCGTTAGTGAAGAAACTTGAGAAATGTTGGTGACGTTTTATTTGGCTTGTCACTTGCACACTTTCATCCACCAAGTCCCACTCCATGAGCCTTGAAATCAAAAGAGATCTTGGTTTGACAAAGTCAAACCAAGATCTCTGATAAGGTTATTGAGGTCTGTTTAGTTTGGGTAGTAAGGATTCCTCCCAACAGCTGCATCTGTGAGATCATAGTCTTGGTCACTGTGCTTTTATTTTCTGATTTGCTGGTTTCTTCTTCTGGCGGTGGACTTCTTTCTGGAGGTGTGGGTACAGGAAGATCAGCACTGTGTGGTACTGGTGCAATAGAAGAGGGAAGGTCTGGATAAGAAATAGCAGGTGCATTTTTCCCAGTTCGGTGTTTAGAAGGATCCACCAGGCAGAAGTAGCAGTTGGTTGAGTGATCAGTGGGTTCACATCATATTCTAAGTACAGCAAACTTCATGGTTCTTTTTTTTCTCCTCTATACCATCCAGTGAAAGAACAATAGAATAGTTTCTGTTACATACTTTTCATTTAAAAAATGTTCCTATTCAAGATTTTACCCTTCATATTGCTCTGTGAACCTCGCTCCATGCAGGACACAGCAGCTGGTACTCTCATCAGTGCCTTACGATCCCCGTGTGTGGGAGAGGCTTTTTACTTCACATGGTTCTAGCTGAACACTCTTACCTCAACCTCAAGTGCAAGAATAGTGCGTCGTTGGCTTCCTACCCAAGGGCAGTACGTCGACCTCTGCACTCCTGCAGCTGCGAGATTCTCGTCACCTCAACGCTGAGTAACATCTGCTGACCTTCCAACTGTAGAATCACAGTCCCTCTGCCTCTAAGCAGACACAACCATTGGCATGCAGTCAACCTCAACTGCATGTTCGGTGTGAATCACACCTCTGAGAATAACTAGACAGCATCTCTGATGACCAATATCTTTTTTGTGTGTAACACGGTTTTAAATATCTTTTGCGTCGTAATTTTCCCAAGAGGCCAGTCGAACCCACTTCACTGAGGTGGTTAAAGATGACCTACACAGGGATCGGCTAGACTATATCACTTGGGTAACACCAACGCCTTTCTCTCCTCTCTAATCGCCTTTCCTTTCTTCTGGACCGGTTGGACCTGCACCTGCGTCCGTAGGAGTATTCGTTCAACCGGTGCCTGTGGCTGAATCCAGGTGATTACCGCACAGGACGCCAAATCTTGGCAGGTACACACACCAGAACATACGCCTGACGTCCCACGATCCTTAGCTGAGCCACTACGTTGGCTGCCCTGCCACATGGTTAGTTGTCACAGATGGAACAACCGCAAGGCTCTTACCCTCCCCTGCCGACATCAACTGCAATCAACCCCACACTGCCATGTCTAACTCCTGCCCAAAACGGAAGGAATACCTCAATGCACTTAAAGGCGATGAGCCTCCTTCCCTGCCTAACCCTCCCCCACCCCTTCCCCCCTCGAGCAACCCCCACCCCCAATGCCTGGACAACCCCACTCCCCTGGACTCAACCAACCCCAAAGCACACCCAAAATACACCTCAACCCACAGCCAGCACTCCTAACCTCAACACACAAGGACTAGCATACACACCTGATCTCACTCTTACCTGCAAAATCATTACAGCTGTACACTCAGCTACAGCAATAAACCAGATATACCACCTGGACTTCATAAGAACATAAGAACATAAGAAAGGAGGAACACTGCAGCAGGCCTGGTAAATCTATCCACTCATTTGCAAGTCCCACTCAAATCCAACTCCTCTCACTCATATATTTATCCAACCTAAATTTGAAACTATCCAAAGTCCTAACCTCAATAACCCAACTAGATAGACTGTTACACTCATCAACTACCCTATTTCCAAACCAATACTTTCCTACATCCTTTCTAAACCTAAACTTGTCTAATTTAAATCCATTACTGCGGGTTCTCTCTTGGAGAGATATCCTCAAGACCTTATTAATATCCCCTTTATTAATACCTATCTTCCACTTATACACTTCTATCATGTCTCCCCTCATTCTTCGTCTAATAGTGAATGTAATTTAAGAGTCTTCAATCTTTCTTCATAAGGAAGATTTCTAATGCTATGTATTAATTTAGTCATTCTACGCTGAATGTTTTCTAACGAATTATGTCCATTCTGTAATATGGAGACCAGAGCTGAGCTGCATAATCTAGGTGAGGCCTTACTAATGATGTATAAAGCTGCAGTATGACCTCTGGACTTCTGTTGCTTACACTTCTTGATATAAATCCCAATAATCTATTTGCCTTATTACGTACGCTTAGACATTGCTGTCTTGGTTTAAGGTTGCTGCTCACCATAACCCCCAAGTCCTTTTCGTAATCTGTATGGCTAAGTTCTACATTATTTAATTTATATGTGCTAGGGTTATGGACACTCCCGAGCTTCAGAACCTTGCATCTGACTGCACTGACCAAGAATAGAGTTTGTCTAAATCCTCATGAAGTTCCCTAACATCTACGTTTGAATCAATTATCCTACCTATCTTTGTGTCATCGGCGAATTTGCTCATATCACTAGTAATACCATCATCAAGGTCATTGATATATATTATAAATAACAACGGGCCTAAGACTGATCCCTGTGGTACGCCACTTGTTACAGATCCCCACTCGGATTTAACCCCATTTAAGCATACTCTCTGCTTCCTATTAGTGAGCCATGATTCGATCCATGACAGCACTTTTCCCCCAATGCCATGAACTGCCACTTTTTTTTAACAGTCTCTGGTGCGGTACTCTATCAAAAGCCTTACTAAAATCTAAATAAACAATATCGAATTCTCTCCCATGGTCAACGGCCTCAAAAGCTTTACTGAAAAAGGTTAAATTAGTTAGGCAGGAACGGCCCCTCGTGAACCCATGCTGAGTATCATTAATCAAGCTGTGCTTATCCAGATGGCTTCTTATATTATCAGCTATAATTGACTTTAGTAACTTGCCCACAATTGAGGTCAGGCTTATTGGGCGGTAATTTGACGGGAACGACTTGTCCCCAGCTTTAAAAACAGGAATTACATTAGCCATCTTCCACATATCAGGCGCTACACCTGTTTGAAGAGAAATATTAAAAATATTAGTCAATGGTTCACAAAGTTCCATTTTACACTCTTTAAGAACCCTTGAAAAAAAGTTCATCAGGGCCCGGGGATTTATTTTGCTTTTAATCGGTCTATCTGTTTGATTACCAATTCGGTAGTGACTGTGATGTTGCATAATTTATCATCATCAGGCCCACTATAAAAATTAATTACTAGAATATTGTTAGTGTCTTCCTGAGTGAAAAGCGAGAGAAAATAATTATTAAGAATAGAGCACATTTCATTGTCTTGTCAGTAAGATGCCCATAGTTACTTTTAAGGGACCTATCTTATCTCTAACTTTTGTTCTATAAACCTGGAAAAAACTTTTTGGGTTAGTTTGCGAATCCTTAGCAACTTTAATTTCATAGTAACGTTTAGCTTTTCTTATCCCCTTTTTAACGTCCCTCTTAATGTCAATATACCGATTCATAAGATGACCCCTCACCTCTTTTGATACGCCTATAAATTCCTTTTTTCTCTCCTAAAATATATCTGAGCCTATTATTCATCCATTTGGGATCATTTCTATTCGATCTAATTTCCTTATATGAGATAAATGTCATTTGGGCAGCATGTATTGTGTTAAGAAAGCTGTCATACTGATAGCTCTCTTCGTTACCCCAGTCAACAGATGATAAGTGTTATCTAAGCCCATTGTAATCTGCTAAGCGAAAATCTGGGACCAGTACTGAATTATCCCTACTATCATACTTCCATTCAATGCTGAAGGTAATTGATTCGTGATCGCTTGTGCCGAGTTCCTCTGTAATTTCTAAATTATTAACAAAGGTTTCCTTGTTTGCCAAAACCAAGTCAAGAAGGTTATTACCCCTTGTAGGCTCTGTCACAAACTGCTTCAAAAAAAACAATCCTGAACTACTTCTAAGAAGTTGTTTGATTCTAAATTCCCAGTCAAGAAATTCCAATCAATATGACTAAAGTTAAAGTCTCCTAGAATTATTACGTTATCGTGCCTTGTGGCCTTAACAGTTTCCTCCCATAGTAGTCTTCCTTGGTCCCTATCTAAGTTTGGGGGACAGTATATCACACCTAAAATAAATTTTCGTGTCCCTCTGAAAATTCTATCCAAACAGACTCTGAATGTGTTACTTCAGACTTAATACCCATTTTTATGCAACAGTTCAAGCGATATCTGACATACAGTGCCACCCCACCCCCCTTCCTGATACTTCTGTCTACCTGGAACAATTTAAATCCCAGTATGTGACATTCAGCAGGCATGTCCCGATTTTTTGCATTGAACCACGTCTCAGTTAAAGGCAAATACATCAATGTTACTGCACTAGCAACTTGTCTCAACTCGTCCATCTTATTCCTAGCGCTACGACTATTTGTGTAATATATATTTAAGGACCCTCCTTTCTCTTTACCCTTCCTGCTTCTTTCTGTTATTCCACTAAACCTATTACTGTCCTTGTCACCTAGTGCCACTGGCTTTCCAATATCCACCTCATCTTGCCTATTACTAGTTCTCCTAGTACTCATATTACTACACTGGGACTTCACTGTTTTACCACCAAAACCCATACCACTAACTATTCCTAGTTTAAAGACCTAACTGCTCCCTCCACTGCGTTGGCCAGTGCTCCCACCCCAAACCTAGATAAGTGAACCACATCCCTGGCATACATGTCATTTCTGCCATAGAAGAGGTCCCAGTTGTCAATGAATGTTACCGCATTTTCCTTACAGTATTTGTCCAGCCAGCAATTGACATCAATTTCCCTGGACAACCATTCATTTCCAACTCCTCTCCTTGGCAAAATACCACATATGACAGGGTTCCACCCTTCTTTCTAATTATCTCTTTTGCTGACCTATACCTGCTAATCAGGTCCTCACTCCTACGTCTGCCAACATCGTTGCCTCCAGCACTGAGACAGATAATAAGATTGCTCCCATTACCTTTCATAATGTCATCCAGAAGGGTAACAATATCCTTCATCACAGCCCCAGGAAAATACACTCTTTGCCTTCTACTCCTATCTTTCAAGCAGAATGCCCTATCCATGTACCTAATCTGGCTATCTCCAACAACAACAATGTTTTTACCTTCCTTGGCGACGTCCATCGTGATGTTCCCAGTAGTCGGCTCACATTCGTTAGGTAGCACTACACCTTCACTTGTAGAAATCGAGAAGACATTCTCGATGGTCTTCGTTGGGGTTTCTAGGGATGTCTCACTGACGTCTGCCAATGCTTCCTTGGAGCTCATTGTGGCATTCCCAGTAGAACACCCACATTCGTCAGGTAGCAACGAAAATGGGTTGGAAGTTTCCACAGTAGTCTTCTGGTTTCTCGATGTTTCTGCCTCTCCAACAGTCTTCTTGATCCTCAGCTTGGTCCATGTTGCCCGGCCACTGACCAAGCTCCCCTCTTAACCTGGGCACTCACAACAGGAAGATTACTACGAATCCTCTTGTCTCCTACGTTAATCGCCATATCTCCAGCTTAGCAACCCTAAGCTCTTCTTTCAGCTGCTGGTAAAGTTGCTCAAGAGAGGCATCTTGGTTCAATTCATAGAGAGCACACAAACAGGTCTTCACAGAGCTAAGTACACGTCACCACATGTGGTCAGTCCATCAATCTTGAATAGAATACTTCCCACAAGTTCTTAATGTCATCCTCGCAGAAAACAACCTACCCCAACTCATCATCCCTCCTCTCTCCAGTTTCACTAAACACTCCCCACTCCCCCTCGGCCCCCACCCCCATCCACCCCCACAACCCTCCCAAAACTCCCCCACCCCAGTAGCTTAATCCAAACAACCATGCCACCCCCAGAGACTCCCCGCCCCCCACCTCCACAGCCACCCACATCCTCCCCTCCCCCCCGCACCCCCCTCCACCACTCCACACCCCGCTCCTCCTCCGCCCCTACACCTAACACAGCAAGACCCAACCAGACACACAACACAACAAGATCCACCTAAGTCCACAGGAGGAAACCGACCAAACCTCAACCTGCACCCACTTTTGAAAGACAATCCAGAGAACATGAAAGAACACAGAACACACAGAGCAGACAGGTCTCCCCCTTCCCCTCCAAGAAGCGCCCCCGCGCCTGCAGTACATACAGGAGTACCACAGGGATGAGTCCTTTCCCCCACCCTCTACATCCTCCACCAATGACATCCCAACACCAGTTTTTGACAATACCATCACCCTTGCGTACGCAGACGACATCACCCAACTCACTACCCACAGACAAATAACTTCACTAGCCCGCAGAACACAAGACGAAGTAGACCAGATTGCAAAATGGGAGCAAAAATGGAAAATAAAAACCAACCCTGCAAAATCCAAGATCACCTACTTCCACTCCAGGAAACACGAACCACCTCCCCAGTAGAACTCAGGACAGCAGATACCCGCACCAACATCCAACAGCCAACGTAGGAGTTACTCTAGACCACAACCTGCGAATACACAAACACATTAATCAAAAGAACGCCATTGCAACTAAGGCCCTGTCGTGGATATCCAAACTCTGGCAAGCTTCCACACGAACAAAACTACACCTATACAAAGCCCTCATTTGCCCACTAATCACTTACTGCCCACTAGCCCTCTCCCTAGCTGCTGTGACAAATCGACTTAAACTACAACGTATCCAGAACAAAGCCTTACGCTGGGTGTTCGACATCCGCTGGGATGAATTCCTAACAAGCGAGTCCATCCACGCCCGTGCGAACATCCCTGTTCTAAACGTGTACTGGAAACTGCTTAGTGACAAACAAATAGACAGATTAGAGACCCGACATGACTACTGGACCTCTTACCTAGACGTCAAATACGCAAACCTGCAAACACACACAACCTCTTCTACTCACTACTAGCCCCTGACCCAATTCCTTTATACAAATAAGCCTTCTGCAATCTTGACTCACTAACCTGTATTCACAGGTGGGGACCTTAAATATTGCCCATGTACCAGCGATCCACCCTTTGCCGCGCCTCCCCCCCCGTCCCTCCCAAGTCCCGATGCTGCGCCCGATCTCCTGAATCACTATCAGCTCAGCAAGTGGTTAAGCCCTGGTTCTTTCCCTTATACTAATAACCATCCTCTAACCAACCTATTCTTCCCCTATCACCACTTCCCCACACACCCCTGTTGGGGTCCTTACCTAGAATATATTATCTTATCTTACCCTTCATATAACTAATGACTTTCTTACCTTCCAATGTTTTCTTACAATGTTCACAAGCAACATGAGGCGCCCAGTTCTTGTCTTGGCCCACAACTGGCATGACAAAATATGCTTTGTAAGCTTCACACATATTTTTAGACGCTGTTACAGAGAACTTCTTTGCTCATTGTCTTAATAAAGTGACCACATATGTAGTAGAATGCATCTGGAGAATGATTACAGCCTCTTGGTGCCATTTCACTTCTTCTGATGTGTCTTCTCAGGCAGCCAGAGCTGAACTGAATGTGGTTTGTGAGCTCCTGTTTTTATATTTGCCAAACAAAACCCTAGAACATAAAAGTTTTACATCAGACTTTCTTGAAAGTGTTCCGGAAGTGTCCTGACCACAAAAGCTTTTAAAATTCTGGGATCAAAATTGCTTTCACAAATTTTTTTGTCATAAAAATTTGGGAAATGATGCTTATTTCCCAGGAACTCGACAAAAAATAAAATTTGTTTCATTTCAATTATTATAGCACTATTTATAAAGAATTTTTATGCAGTGTCTTTTCAGCATAACATTTTTTCGATTTTTCAGCTTAACATTTTTCAGCATAACAGTTTTTGTCCCTGTTGATTAGGTAAAAACTCTTTTATATAATCTTATCTTCTTATGCTGGAACGTGAGAGTTACATCTCATTTCCTCCTATGACTCCACGAAGACATTAGAGGCCTAGCTTCTCCCTACGAGCCCCGTGAGGGCAGGGAATGTGGCTAGGCCTGGGGACAGTTGGTCCCAAAGATGAGGGGGTACTTGTACCTCCTCCCATGGGAGACTTAGGTCTCGAGACACTCCCCAGATAGGGAGCCAAGGCCGGGTCACCACTACTTGGAAAAGACCCGGGCCGGGAGAATACCGGCGAATAAAAAAAAAAATCAGTCTCTTCCTAACTCATAGTTGTTGACTACTGAAATTTAATTTCTTAGACACTACAGTGTAGTTCACTTTTATTATTTGTTGACTGTTATATTGTATAGAAACACAAAAATAATCGTTATTTTAAGAAAAAGTTACTGTACAAAATTTATTTTTATGGGAAAATCGAACCTATTAATTTACGTTTTTATCCATGTTATGATTTAATATTTAATTTCTTTCAGTAAACTAGTTAGTTAGCTGATAGTGACTCACTCTACTGAGTCACTATCCAAGTGACTCACTCTACTGAGTCACTATCCAAGTGACTCACTCTACTGAGTCACTATCCAAGTGACTCACTCTACTGAGTCACTTGGTTCTGATCCGCGTCAGAAGAATTTTTTTCAATGCTTATAACAAACAAAATATCATTACTACCCTTAAGCCTTGTATATTTTATCTACATTTCAGTGAACATATTACACTATTGTTGCCTCATTCAATAATGGTTGTGTTTCTCTTAAGATAAGATAAGATTTCGTTCGGATTTTTAACCCCGGAGGGTTAGCCACCCAGGATAACCCAAGAAAGTCAGTGCGTCATCGAGGACTGTCTAACTTATTTCCATTGGGGTCCTTAATCTTGTCCCCCAGGATGCGACCCACACCAGTCGACTAACACCCAGGTACCTATTTGCTGCTAGGTGAACAGGACAACAGGTGTAAGGAAACGTGTCGAAATGTTTCCACCCGCCGGGAATCGAACCCGGGCCCTCCGTGTGTGAAGCGGGAGCTTTAGCCACCAGGCCACCGTCTATGTGACTACGTGTTAGTTTTAATTATTCCTACGTAGGTCCTTCACTCCGTCTAGCAACTTTAATATTTATCTCATAAAATATATTCCTAATATAACTTGCTCTTTCACCAATTTCCTCTCAAAGAACTTATTATTATTAAAATTTATCCTCCGTCTGTCACTCCACTTCTTCAACTTATTATTATTATTATTAAAGATTCGCCGGTATTCTCCCGGCCCGGGCCTCTTCCAAGTGGTGGCCCGGCCTTGGCTCCCTCTTTAGGGAGTATCTGAGACCTAAGTCTCCCATGGGAGGAGGCACAAGTACCTCCTCATCTTTGGGACCAACTGTCCCCAGGCCTAGCCACAAGCTAGGCCTCTCTGGTCTGCCATCCCCGCCCCAAGGGGGCTAATGGGAATGACAGTCTTATGAGCTAAAGGCTCGGGCTCAGGCACCTACCCTACCCTAGAAGGGTTGGGCATGGTGTCGATCTTCTTCAGCTTATTGTGATCTTGTAGTGTAATACAGAATATTGTTTAATTTACCATAAAAGAATTCTGGTATATAATAATAATAATAATAATAATAATAATAATAATAATAATAATAATAATAATAATAATAATAATCATCATCATCATCATAACTTATTTCTGCAATATACAAGGTATACAGGCCCAGCTGACATCCCTGAAATACCGCTATACAGAAAGCCCCTTGTTATGCAGAGCATTTCGGACAAATTAGGTCAATTTCTTCCTAGGATGCAACCCACACTAGTCCACTAACACCCAGTTACTCATTTTACTAATGGGTGAATAGGGACAACCGGTGTAAGAAGACACGCCCAGTGTTTCCACCCTTGCTGGGAATCGAACCGCGGACCCCTCATTCTCACTTAATAACATCACAAAACGGGTAGGGCTTTAACCCACGAAGAGCAAGTCTTAAAACTCACAGGCCAGTGCGCTGTTCACTGGCCTGTGAGCCTTAGTACTCGCCTACCAGAGGTTCGAACCACATCCGTACTGTGATTTATTTGTAATCACGTTATTACAATTACGTGAGTCACCCCTCAAAAATATTTTATTCATTCTGGAAAATCGTTTATATAAATTATATAAATTATTGCAACAAGATTAATACTCGTAGCATTATAATGGAAAAACATTTTACAAAGGCTTTGTTTAATTAAT
This sequence comes from Cherax quadricarinatus, assembly GCF_026875155.1. Taxonomy (NCBI): domain Eukaryota; kingdom Metazoa; phylum Arthropoda; class Malacostraca; order Decapoda; family Parastacidae; genus Cherax; species Cherax quadricarinatus. The sequence continues at coordinate 9,697,495 of NC_069474.1, read as the reverse complement.
GGTTAATCTTTCAGACAAATTAAATTTCAATAATTTAACAATTTTCTTTTTTATTGATTTTTGCAGTTTGCACAAAATTTTAATGGGATACTCTTAATATATTCTCATAATTTCAACTGAAGGCACATTGCTTGTGTATTTTCTTTTAGGGGAAATCATGCAAAAAATCTTAATTTTTAGGATTTAATAAGATCTTATTTTTGTTGAAATCAAGTTATAGTTACCTAATTATTTTCCTCATTTATGTTAAAATCAAGTTGCAGTTACTTTTATTATTTTTGTTAAAAGTTAGGTTCATCGGCACCATACCCAGCCCTTCTAGGGCAGGGTATGGTGCCTGTGGCAAACCTTGAAGCTCACAAGACTGTCATTCCCATTAGCCCCCTTGAGGCGGGATGGCAGACCAGAGAGGCCTAGCTTCTCCCTACGAGCCCCCTGAGGGCGGTGAATGTGGCTAGGCCTAGGGGCAGTTGGTTCCATTGATGAGGGGGTACTTGTACCTCCTCCCATGGCAGACTTAGGTCTCAGACACTACCTAGACAGGGAGCCAAGGCCCGGGCCGCCATTTGGAAAAGGCCCGGGCCACCACTTGGAAAAGGCCCGGGCCACCACTTGGAAAAGGCCCGGGCCACCACTTGGAAAAGGCCCGGGCCGGGAGAATACCGGCTAATTTAAAAAAAAAAAGTCAGGTTGGAGAAAATTATTTTGTTCATTTTTGTTTAAATCAAGTTGTAGGTATTTGATTATTGTTTATTTTGTTAAAATCAAGTTATATCAAATGAATTGTTTTGTTTATTTTTGTTTGAATCAAGTTATAGTTCCTTAACTATTTAGGTTACATTTTTGTTAAAATCAAGCTATACATACTTGCTTAATTACTTCTTTGGTTATTTCAAAGTGCTCCAATTTACTTGTTTTTTTTTTTTTGTTTTTTTTTGTCTTTGCCTTAGTTTTGTTTAATAATTTGTGTATTTCATGTAAGTCTCTCTTTTTTGACTTGACTGCAATGAAGGGAACAATGAATGTATACACAGATAAATGTATATTCGTATATCAGTATGCATACACTTAGAATTTGCTTCACTCTCTGTATTACTGTGTGTGTACTCACCTAATTGTGGTTGCAGGGGTCGAGACACAGCTCCTGGCCCTGCCTCTTCACTGATCGCTACTAGGTCCTCTCTCTCTTTGCTTTCAGAGCTTTGTCATACCTCGTCTTAAAGCTATGTATGGTTTCTGCCTCCACTACATCACTTGTTAGGCTATTCCACTTCCTGAAGACTCTATGACTGAAGAAATACTTCCTAACATCCCTATGACTCGTCTGAGTCTTCAGCTTCCAATTGTGACCTCTTGTTTCTGTGTCCCCTCTCTGAAACAACCTGTCTCTATCTACCATATCTATTCCACGCAGTATTTTGTATGTCGTTATCATGTCTCCCCTGACCCGCCTGTCCTCCAATGTTGTCAGTCCGATTTCCCTCAACCTTTCTTCGTAGGACATACCACTGAGCTCCGGAACTAGCCTTGTTGCAAACCTTTGCAATTTCTCTAATTTCTTGACGTGTTTGCCCAGGTGTGGGTGCCAAACTGGAGCTGCATACTCCAGTATGGGCCTGTTGTACACAGTGTACAGTGTCTTGAATGATTCCTTAATAAGGTATCGGAACGCTATTCTCAGGTTTGCCAGGCGCCTGTATGCTGCAGCAGTTATCTGGTTAATGTGTGCTTCCGGAGTCATGCTCGGTGTTATGGTCACCCCAAGATCTTTCTCCTTGAGCGAGGTTTGCAGTCCTTGGCCACTTAGTCTATACTCTGTCTGCGGTCTTCTTTGCCCTTCTCCGATCTTCATGACTTTGCACTTGGCAGGGTTGAATTCAAGAAGCCTGTCCAGGTCTCTTTGAAATCCTGCATGGTCTTCATCTCATTTAATTCTCCTCATTAACTTCACATCATTGGCGAACAGGGACACCTCTGAGTCTATCCCTTCCATCATGTCATTCTCATATACCAGAAATAGCACTGTTCCTAGGACCGACCCCTGTGGGACCCCGCTCGTCACAGGTGCCCACTGTGATACCTCATCCCGTAACATGACTCGTTGTTGCCTCCCTGTCAGGTATTCTCTGATCCATTGCAGTGCCCTTCCTGTTATACGCGCCTGATCCTCTAGTTTCTGCACTAGTCTCTTGTGGGGAACTGTGTCGAAGGCTTCTTGCAGTCCAAGAAAATGTAATCAACCCACCCCTCTCTCTCTCTCGTGTCGCACTTCTGTAACTTTGTCATAGAACTACAGAAGGTTTGTGACACAGGATTTGCCTTCCATGAATCCATGCTGGTTATCGTTTATAATCTTGTTCCGTCCCAGATGCTCCACCACTCTCTTCCTGATAATCTTCTCCATGACTTTGCATGTGTATGTGCATGTGTGTGTGTGTGTGTGTGTGTGTGTGTGTGTGTGTGTGTGTGTGTGTGTGTGTGTGTGTGTGTGTGTGTGTGTGTGTGTGTGTGTGTGTGTGTGTGTGTGTGTGTGTGTGTGCACTACATGTGTGCATATATTTCCTCACTCCTGCTGTGAGCAGCTTTTATTCCGTATTATGGCTCATGCGTGTCTCACCTGTTCCCAACTATTATATAATGGTACAACTGTGTATTTTTTAAGCATATCTGCGGATGAACATACTAACTCCCCGTATTTCTTTTTAAGAATTTAACCTAATGAAATAGCAATTACTTTAGCATCAGAAATTCTATTTACACCCAGTAAAAAAAAAAGACAGTAAAAACCAAGACAGCTGTCCCTATTGCTTCACTTACAGTTAAGATAAGATAAGATAAGAGATAAGATTTCGTTCGGATTTTTAACCCCGGAGGGTTAGCCACCCAGGATAACCCAAGAAAGTCAGTGCGTCATCGAGGACTGTCTAACTTATTTCCATTGGGGTCCTTAATCTTGTCCCCCAGGATGCGACCCACACCAGTCGACTAACACCCAGGTACCTATTTGCTGCTAGGTGAACAGGACAACAGGTGTAAGGAAACGTGTCGAAATGTTGCCACCCGCCGGGAATCGAACCCGGGCCCTCCGTGTGTGAAGCGGAAGCTTTAGCCACCAGGCCACCGGGCCACCGTTGAGTACGAGAGTGTAAATACAAGTCCATGTCTGGCTTCTTGGTCGTCCACCCTCCTGGATTATGTTTCACTCTTCCTTATCATTCACTTCTCAGTCCTATCACTGCACTTAAATTTTCACAATGCTAGATATTCAATTTTATTTAGTCACTGATGATCTAGATATTAACCAATTTTTTTCAACGAACCGACCGTATCCCACCGAGGCACGGTGACCTAAAAAGAAAAACGTAAGTTTCTCTTTTAAGTTTAGTAATTTATATAGGAGAAGGACTTACCACCCCATTGTTCCGGCATTTTAGTCGCCTCTTACGATACACATGGCTTACGGAGGAATAATTCTTTTCCATTACCCTATGGAATTAACTGAAATATGTAATAAAAATATAGATTTCTGTTAAGGACACACACAACCATTGTTTATTAGAAAATTGGCCTGGTATATCATGTTAATAACTATTATAACATTTCTCCTTAATTATATATTTAATTTAAGAGATATTTTACACCTTTGCAGTGTATACCTGGAGATACCTATATAGAGCTTCAGGGAGCATTGCCACCGCGTCCTGGCCTGTGACCAGGCCTCGCAAAACAAAAAGAAATATTGTTGCCAACAGCACTTGGTGTTCCCTGGCAGTCACCCATCCAAGTACTAACTAAATCCAATGTTGCTTAACTTCGCTGATCGCAACGTGGTATGGCCGTGGTATTGCACTTGGGGTGACAATTTGGTTCAAATACTTTGAACTTTTTGTCACTCTCTATATTCATAATGTTGCCTGATCGCGCTATCTCAAATTTCCATCTTTCATCTGGCAGTTAATTTTCGGTCACTTTTTATTTCACATTATCATTTTCATAGTTTTTATTCCTTCTGTAAATAATTTATATAATTTAAAAACATGAGAGCAAGTACCGACCCTTGTGGTACCCCAGTAATAACGTCTCCCAATGAAGAGAGCTTTCCTCGTATAAACTGAGTCATTTAACACAGAGGGTATTTATACAGGTAATAGAGTAATGTGCAAGGCATAATGTAATCATTGTAAGCAGTAGTAAAGGCAGCTTCATCATCTCTGAAGTATTTGCAACAATCCTCCTCAAGACAATATTTCCAGTCATCACACAGCAACACCTGCTGCTAATAATATTTCTTCCATCACAAAGGCTACTACTACCTACAATGCTTATATTATGCCTTGCACCTCACTCTAATTCCTACATATACCCTCTAATACCTATATATACCTGGCCTGGGAATGGCTCAAATGGAGCAGAGCTTTTGAGAGTTAAAAGCCTGATACCAGCGAGAACACCAGCCCTGTCACCCCTTGAACCCACGATGTGCTGTACCTCGGCTACAGGGCATCAATGACGATTGTAGTTAATTGCTACACCACTTTGCTAAGAAGACTCACCGCGCCCTTGTCATAGGGCTGCCCCTGCCATAGGGCTGTTAACGGTACTCCACTTGACACGAATGCTTACCGTGTGCTCCTGTCATAGGGCTGTAAATGGTACCTCTATTGTACAAACGCCGACACTCCGTCGGGAGCCACTGCCGGGTCACCACATGGAGAAGGCCCGGCCCAGAAACCGTCCTGGAAAACCTACCTGAACCTGAACCAGAACCTGTATTGTTTGTAACGCTTTGACAAAGCTCCTGGAGAGCGAAACGTTTCTAAATGTCGCATTAGTTGCACGTGTATCCTTTTACATAACTTAGTATTTTGTCTATAGCATTTAATTTTTTATGTACCGATTTGATTTTGTTCTACCTTACACGTATCAACTATTTTATTTTCCAAAGGTTCTTTGGTCCTCTGTTCCTACACATATACATTCATTCCAAGTCTTTTCTTTCTCTTCAATAACTCTCTTGTACGTTGTGATGAATGGTTTTGAAAAGAATTCTTCAAACTTGTCCAACCTTTGGACAAAGACCTACTTCGACTAGTGGATGGTACCACTATGACCCCGCCTCCGCCTGCTTCACCTCACCTCACTACAGTATATAAACCACTTCTACGGCCCTTTGCTGTACATTCTACAAGATTGATGGACTGAACACATCGACTCCAGGCTGAGGGATTGATTACCTCAAACTCCTCCTCTCCTTACACCTTTCTGCTTTGTATTGGACTGATGAAGCCACTGTGTGGCGAAACGTTTCCTAAATAAAGATTTCCATATGTTGCGTAAGTGTCTCAATCTTCAACTCTCCTGCACATTGCCATAAAATAATCATGATTTTATCTTATATTCCTTGTTGGAATATGCTGAATTAATTTTCGTTAATTGTTGCAAAATTCTTTATTAAAATTATATGCATCTTTGTAATATTATGTCCCATTTAGTTTCTCTGAAATATTGTCTTAACGAAATATATTTTCCTTTCCTATAATCTATTCGTTTCTGTTTGTGCTTCTTATTATCTTCTTATTCCCAAAAGAGCATAATAATTTTTTCCAAGATATTCATTTTGTTTTCTTTATCAATTTGTTCCCCTGACCTAGTAAATAAATGATTTAATATTAATCGTGTGATGCCTTTTCTTCCTCGTCTTCATTCAGTTATGATGATGCATAAAAAATAAATACGTTTTGGAATTTATTATTTGTTTGCAGTTCCGTCTCACAGGCAGACCAATATTTTTTTTTATAGTTAAGGTCTCAAATTACAATAACATTTTCCTTTTCACGCTTAGATTCAGCAATGATTTTCTTAGCAAATTATGCAGCCTTTCATTCACCTTATCAAACTGTGTATGTGTGCTTACCTATTTGTGGTTGCAGGGGTCGAGTCTTAGCTTCTGGCCCCACCTCTTCACTGGTTGCTACTGGGTCCTCTCTCTCCCTGCTCCATGAGCTTTATCAAATCTCGTCTTAAAACTATGTATGGTTCCCGCCTTCACTACGTCACTTTCTAGGCTATGCCACTGCCTGACAACTCTATGACTGAAGAAATGCTTCCTAACATCCCTTGGACTCATCTGAGTCTTCAACTTCCAATTGTGACTTCTTGTTTCTGTGTCCCCTCCCTGGAACATCCTGTCTTTGTCCACCTTGTCTATTCCGCGCAGTATTTTATATGTCGTTATCATTTCTCCCCTGACCCTCCTGTCCTCTAGTGTCGTCAGGCCGATTTCCCTTAACCTTCCTTCGTAGGACATTCCCCTCAGCTCTGGAACTAACCTTGTCGCAAAGCTTTGCACTTTCTCTAATTTCTTGACGTGCTTGATCAAGTGCGGGTTCCAAACAGGTGCTGTATACTCCAGTATGGGCCTGACATACACGGTGTACAGTGTCTTGAACGATTCCTTACTAAGGTATCGGAACGCTGTTCTCAGGTTTGCCAGGTTCCCATATGCTGCAGCAGTTATCTGGTTGATGTTTGCTTCCGGAGACATGCTCGGTGTTATACTCACCCCAAGATCTTTCTCCTTGAGCGAGGTTTGCAGTCTTTGGCCACCTAGCGGTCTTCTGTGCCCTTCCCCGATCTTCATTACTTTGCATCTGGCAGGGTAAAATTCGAGAAGCCAGTTGCTGGACCAGGTGTCCAGTCTGTCCAGGTCTCTTTGAAGTCCTGCCTGATGATCTTCTGATTTAATTCTCCTCATTAACTTCCCATCCTCTGCGAACAGGGACACTTCTGAGTCTAACCATTCCATCATGTCGTTCACATATACCAAAAATAGCAATGGTCCTAGGACCGACCCCTGTGGGACCCCGCTCGTCATAGGTGCCCACTGTGATACCTCATCACGTACCATGACTCGCTGTTGCCTCCCTGTCAGGTATTCTCTGATCCATTGCAGTGCCCTTCCTGTTATATGCGCCTGATGCTCTAGCTTCTGCACTAATCTCTTGTGAGGAACTGTGTCAAAGGTCTTCTTGCAGTCCAAGAAGATGCAATCAACATACCCCTCTCTCTCGTGTCTTACTTCTGTTTCTTTATCATAAAACTCCAGAAGGTTTGTGACACATGATTTGCCTTCCATGAATCCATGCTGTTTGGCTTTTATACTCTTGTTCCGTTCCAGGTGCTCCACCACTCTCCTCCTGATAATCTTCTCCATGACTTTGCATACTATACAAGTCAGTGACACAGGTCTATAGTTTAGTGCCTCTTTTCTGTCTCCTTTTTTAAAAATGGGAACTACATTTGCCGTCTTCCATACCTCAGGTAGTTGACCAGTTTCCAGGGATGTGTTGAAGATTGTGGTAAGTGGCACACACAGCATATCCGCTCTCTCTCTAAGGACCCACGGGGAGATGTTGTCCGGTCCCATTGCCTTTGATTTATCGACGTCTCTTAGCAGCTTCTTCACCTCCTCCTCATTTGTATGTATGTCATCCAACACTTGTTGGTATATTCCTTGCTGGTGTCCCCCTCTGTTCTGTCCCCTCAGAGGCCTTCCTGTCTCCACTGTAAATACTTCCTTAAATTCATATTGAGCTCCTCACATACTTCTTGATTTTGAAGGTGAGTTCCCCACCTTCTTTCCTCAGCCTTATCACCTGGTCTTTGACTGTTGTCTTCCTCCTAATTTGGCTATACAAAAAGTTTCGGGTCAGTCCTGACTTTCGAAGCTATGTCGTTCTCGTACTGTCGCTGGGCCTCCCTCCTTATCTGTGCATACTCGTTTCTGGCTCTTCTACTAATCTCCTTATTTTCCTGGGTCCTTAGCCTCCTGTACCTTTTCCATTCTCTGGTGAATTTAGTTTCTGTACTCACCTAGTTGTACTCACCTAGTTGAGGTTGCGGGGGTCGAGTCCGAGCTCCTGGCCCCGCCTCTTCACTGATCGCTACTAGGTCACTCTCCCTGAGCCGTGAGCTTTATCATACCTCTGCTTAAAGCTATGTATGGATCCTGCCTCCACTACATCACTTCCCAAACTATTCCACTTACTGACTACTCTGTGGCTGAAGAAATACTTCCTAACATCCCTGTGATTCATCTGTGTCTTCAGCTTCCAACTGTGTCCCCTTGTTACTGTGTCCAATCTCTGGAACATCCTGTCTTTGTCCACCTTGTCAATTCCTCTCAGTATTTTGTATGTCGTTATCATGTCCCCCCTATCTCTCCTGTCCTCCAGTGTCGTCAGGTTGATTTCCCTTAACCTCTCCTCGTAGGACATACCTCTTAGCTCTGGGACTAGTCTTGTTGCAAACCTTTGCATTTTCTCTAGTTTCTTTACGTGCTTGGCTAGGTGTGGGTTCCAAACTGGTGCCGCATACTCCAATATGGGCCTAACGTACACGGTGTACAGGGTCCTGAATGATTCCTTATTAAGATGTCGGAATGCTGTTCTGAGGTTTGCTATGCGCCCATATGCTGCAGCAGTTATTTGGTTGATGTGCGCTTCAGGAGATGTGCCTGGTGTTATTCTCACCCCAAGATCTTTTTCCTTGAGTGAGGTTTGTAGTCTCTGGCCCCCTAGACTGTACTCCGTCTGCGGTCTTCTTTGCCCTTCCCCAGTCTTCATGACTTGGCACTTGGTGGGATTGAACTCCAGGAGCCAATTGCTGGACCAGGTCTGCAGCCTGTCCAGATCCCTTTGTAGTTCTGCCTGGTCTTCGATCGAGTGAATTCTTCTCATCAACTTCACGTCGTCTGCAAACAGGGACACCTCAGAGTCTATTCCTTCCGTCATGTCGTTCACAAATACCAGAAACAGCACTGGTCCTAGGACTGACCCCTGTGGGACCCCGCTGGTCACAGGTGCCCACTCTGACACCTCGCCACGTACCATGACTCGCTGCTGTCTTCCTGACAAGTATTCCCTGATCCATTGTAGTGCCTTCCCTGTTATCCCTGCTTGGTCCTCCAGTTTTTGCACCAATCTCTTGTGTGGAACTGTGTCAAACGCCTTCTTGCAGTCCAAGAAAATGCAATCTACCCACCTCTCTCTCTCTTGTCTTACTGCTGTCACCATGTCATAGAACTCCAGTAGGTTTGTGACACAGGATTTCCCATCCCTGAAACCATGTTGGCTGCTGTTGATGAGATCGTTCCTTTCTAGGTGTTCCACCACTCTTCTGATAATCTTCTCCATGATTTTGCATACTATACATGTCAGTGACACTGGTCTGTAGTTTAATGCTTCATGTCTGTCTCCTTTTTTAAAGATTGGGACTACATTTGCTGTCTTCCATGCCTCAGGCAATTTCCCTGTTTCGATAGATGTATTGAATATTGTTGTTAGGGGTACACATAGCGCCTCTGCTCCCTCTCTCAATACCCATGGGGAGATGTTATCTGGCCCCATTGCCTTTGAGGTATCTAGCTCACTCAGAAGCCTCTTCACTTCTTCCTCGGTTGTGTGCACCGTGTCCAGCACATGGTGGTGTGCCCCACCTCTCCGTCTTTCTGGAGCCCCTTCTGTCTCCTCTGTGAACACTTCTTTGAATCTCTTGTTGAGTTCCTCACATACTTCACGGTCATTTCTTGTTGTCTCTCCTCCTTCCTTCCTTAGCCTGATTACCTGGTCCTTGACTGTTGTTTTCCTCCTGATGTGGCTGTACAACAGTTTCGGGTCAGATTTGGCTTTCGCTGCTATGCCATTTTCATAATGTCTTTGGGCCTCCCTTCTTATCTGTGCATATTCGTTTCTGGCTCTACGACTGCTCTCCTTATTCTCCTGGGTCCTTTGCCTTCTATATTTCTTCCATTCCCTAGCACACTTGGTTTTTGCCTCCCTGCACCTTTGGGTAAACCATGGGCTCGTCCTAGCTTTTTCATTATTCCTGTTACCCTTGGGTACAAACCTCTCCTCAGCCTCCTTGCATTTTGTGTGTGTGTGTGTGTGTGTGTGTGTGTGTGTGTGTGTGTGTGTGTGTGTGTGTGTGTGTGTCGTTGTACACACCTATACATGTTTGCAGGGTCGAGTCTTAGCTCCTGGCCTTGCCGCTTGCCCTATCATACCTGCTCTTAAAACTCAGGCAGGAGGCTGCCTCCTCCGCTACTTCTTTATCAAGGTGAGCCCACTTTCTGACCACTCTGAGGCTGACATCTCTCTTGCTCATCTGTGTCATTATCTTCCTGAAGTTTCTGTGCTCTCTCCTTTCAAACAGTCAGTCCATGTCTAACTTAAGAATTCCTCTAAGTATGTTGTATGATGTTATCATGTCTACCTTGGTTTATCAGTATTCCATTATCGTTAGATTTAATTCCATTAACCTCTTTTCGTAGCTTAAACTTCTTAACTCTGGAACTAGCCTCGTTGCCAACGTTTGCACTATCTTCAATTTCTCATTGTGCTTCTTTAGGTGTAGTTCCATGTTGGTACTGCATACTTCAAGATTACCCTGGAATATGTTGCTTGAAGGGCCCGACTGACTGTTGATATTACTAATTAACCAGACAAAACATTGGCTGTAGAAATTATTCCGCTGATTTAAACCACTGACAATATTGTGTAATAGGCACTATGATCACTCCTAGGTGACCATTTTAAGTAAGGTTTGCACTCTCTGTCGTTTGACTTTATACTCTATGTCCGGTCTTGCCGTTTTTCCAGTCTTCATGTATGATTCACTCCCGTCTTGTACATCATTCACGTAAATTGGAAGAAGTATGGACCTAATACCGGTCCTTGCGGAATCCAGATGTTTACTCATCCACCTAAGTACATTCCCTATTATTCCTGCGTTTCCATAAGATTTTCGCCAAACTGTTTGGAGTACAAAATTTAATGAATGAGTGGAAGGATGTTTCCTTTCGTCTGTATTGTCTTTGTTCCCACTAAGAATTTCTGTTTCATGAGCTCTCCTCCTTCCTTCATCAGTCGATTTATCTAGTCTTTTACTCTCATCTTTTTACTGAAATGTCTGGGAAGAAATTTCGGTACAGACATAACGTTTCCTGCAGCCATTAACAAGCTTGTTTAGCCTCTCTCATTTCTTCCTTGTTTCTCGCTAACTGGCTCACTTCTCTGTTCCAGCCTGTCTTTCACTCTCTATATTTTTTTTTTAATCCTTATTATGCTTTTTTGATTGGCTTTTCTGGATTTCCGGTTGAACCATGTATTCTCTTACTATTTGCCATTTTTCTGCCTTTGAATTTCTTATCTGGTTCCCATCACTTTCTACCTAGATTATTTTATCTCATCTGCTGACTTTTCTTCCAGTTTTCTTCCAGTAGTAAGAGAGAGAGAGAGAGAGAGAGAGAGAGAGAGAGAGAGAGAGAGAGCGTGTGTGTGTGAATATTATTTTCCTTTCATTTATGTTTATTATCCTGACGAAACTACAAGAGGACGAACAAGGTGATGCGAGCGACTGGATTCGACAACTTTTCATGATCATTTTTATATAGCGAACAGCAGTCACCAAGAAGGTAATTTAACGACAGATGCCTCGCACAAACCTTATGACGGAAAAGAATGCTTGTTTTCTTAGAGGAAACGCGGACCAGGAGTTGAGGAATTCCATAATGAAATTCCTTTGCAGTCTCACACTCACAAACACACACACACACACACACACACACACACACACACACACACATACACACACACACACACACACACACACACACACACACACACACACACACACACACACACACACACACAGTCATAAAGTTGCCTGGAAGTGGAATAGCCTAGAAAGTGACGTAGTGGAAGCGGGAACCATACATAGTTTTAAGAGAGGTTTGATAAAGCTCATGGAGCAGGGAGAGAGGACCTAGTAGCAATCAGTGAAGAGGTGGAACCAGGAACTATGACTCGACCCCTGTAACCACACATAGGTGAGTAAAAATAGGTGAGTACATACACACAACGACACACACATTCAGAGTGGTCGCCCTCTGTGTCATCAGCGAAGCAAAACGCACTAGCTGGTGGGATTATATTTCTACCGTCACTTCGGCTTCCTGTATGAGTGCAGTCTGGAAAAAAGTACGGAAACTGAATGGTAAATACCCCCCGGCCCTAATTACCCCCCAACCCCGCCTTCCCTATCCCATCCTCCCCATACCCCTTTTCCTGTCCTCCTCCTCTCCCCGTCCCTCCCGTATCCCATTCCTGTTTCCAACCATTGGGATTCTTCCCACAGGCTACAGGCCTGATCTGCCTTATCTAGCAAGTGCTTAATAACATTTAACCCCTACAAGTGCAAGGTTGTCAGGCTTGGGGAAGGAAAAAGAAGACCGCAGACGGAGTACAGGCTCGTGAGGCAAAGGCTACAAACCTCACTCTAAGAGAAGGATCCTGTGGTGAGTATCATAAGAACATAAGAACATAAGAAAGGAGGCACACTGCAGGAGGCCTGTTAGCCCATACTAGGCAGGTCCTTTACAATTCATCCCACTAACAAAACATTTGCCCAACCCAATTTTCAATGCCACCCAAGAAATAAGCTCTTATGTGAAAGTCCCACTCAAATCCAACCCCTCCCACTCATGTACTTATCCAACCTAAATTTGAAACTACCCAAAGTCCCAGCCTCAATAACCCAACTAGGTAGACTGTTCCACTCATCAACTACCCTATTTCCAAACCAATACTTTCCTATGTCCTTTCTAAATCTAAACTTATCTAATTTAAATCCATTACTGCGGGTTCTCTCTTGGAGAGACATCCTCAAGACCTTATTAATATCCCCTTTATTAATACCTATCTTCCACTTATACACTTCGATCAGGTCTCCCCTCATTCTTCGTCTAAACAAGTGAATGTAACTTAGAGTCTTCAATCTTTCTTCATAAGGAAGATTTCTAATGCTATGTATTAATTTAGTCATCCTACGCTGAATGTTTTCTAACGAATTTATGTCCATTCTGTAATATGGAGACCAGAATTGAGCTGCATAATCTAGGTGAGGCCTTACTAATGATGTATAAAGCTGCAGTATGACCTCTGGACTTCTGTTGCTTACACTTCTTGATATAAATCCCAGTAATCTATTTGCCTTATTACGTACGCTTAGGCATTGCTGTCTTGGTTTAAGGTTGCTGCTTATCATAACCCCCAAGTCCTTTTCGCAATCTGTATGGCTAAGTTCTACATCATTTAACTTGTAATAAAGTTGGTAGAATTACCGACAATATGTAAAGTAAAAGGACACAAGTGCAACTAATGTGACATTTATTGTGGCAACGTTTCGCTCTCCAGGAGCTTTATCAAGCCATTACGTAATGGCTTGATAAAGCTCCTGGAGAGCGAAACGTTGCCACAATAAATGTCACATTAGTTGCACTTGTGTCCTTTTACTTTACATCATTTAACTTATAAGTACTAGGGTTATGGGCACTCCCGAGCTTCAGAACCTTGCATTTATCTACATTGAACTGCATCTGCCACTTTCTGACCAAGAACAGAGTTTGTTTAAATCCTCCTGAAGTTCCATAACATCTACGTTTGAATCAATTATCCTACCTATCTTTGTGTCATCGGCGAATTTGCTCATATCACTAGTAATTCCCTCATCAAGATCATTGATATATATTATAAACAACAACGGGCCCAAGACTGATCCCTGTGGAACGCCACTTGTTACAGATCCCCACTCGGATTTAACCCCATTTATGGACACTCTCTGCTTCCTGTCAGTGAGCCATGACTCGATCCACGAGAGCACTTTTCCCCCAATGCCATGAGCTGCCACTTTCTTTAACAGTCTATGGTGCGGAACTCTATCAAAAGCCTTACTAAAATCTAAGTAAATAATATCAAATTCTTTATCGTGGTCAACAGCCTCAAAAGCTTTACTGAAGAAAGTTAATAAATTAGTTAGACAAGACCGGCCTCTTGTGAATCCATGCTAAGTATCATTAATCAAGCTATGCTTATCGAGATGGCTTCTTATAATCTCAGCTATAATTGACTCTAGTAATTTGCCTACAATTGAGGTCAGGCTTATTGGGCGGTAATTTGACGGTAACGACTTGTCCCCTGTTTTAAAAATAGGAATTACATTAGCCATCTTCCACATATCAGACACTACACCTGTTTGAAGAGATAAATTAAAAATATTAGTTAATGGTTCACAGAGTTCCATTTTGCATTCCTTGAGAACCCTTGAAAAAAACTCATCAGGACCCGGCGACTTATTTTGCTTCAGTCTGTCTATCTGCTTCACAACCATTTCACTAGTGACTGTGATGTTACATAATTTATCCTCTTCTAGCCCACTATAAAAATTAATTACTGGAATGTTGTTAGTGTCTTCCTGTGTAAAAACTGAGAGAAAATAATTATTAAAAATCGAGCACATTTCATTCTCTTTGTCAGTAAGGTGCCCATAGTTATTTTTAAGGGGACCTATCTTATCTCTAACTTTTGTTCTATAGACCTGGAAAAAACTTTTTGGGTTAGTTTTAGAATCCCTAGCAACTTTAATTTCATAGTCCTTTTTAGCTTTTCTTATCCCCTTTTTAATGTCCCTCATAATGTCAACATACTGATTAACCTCTTTTGATACGCCTATAAATTCCTTTCTTATGCCCTAGTAGATATTTGAGCCTATTATTCATCCATTTTGGGTAATTTCTATTTGATCTAATTTCTTTATATGGGATAAACGTTCTTTGAGCAGCATGTATAGTGTTCAGAAAACTGTCATATTGATAGCTCACTTCGTTACCCCAGTCAACAGATGATAAGTGTTCTCTAAGCCCATCGTAATCTGCTAAGCAAAAATCTGGGACTGTTACTGAGTTATCGCTACTATCGTACTTCCATTCAATGCTAAATGTAATTGATTTGTAGTCGCTAGCACCCAGTTCCTCTGAAATTTCTAAATTATTAACAAGGGATTCATTGTTTGCCATAACTAAGTCAAGCAGGTTATTTCCCCTTGTAGGTTCTGTCACAAACTGCTTCAAAAAGCAATCCTGAACTACTTCTAAGAAGTCGTATGATTCTAAATTCCCAGTCAAGAAATTCCAATCAATATGACTAAAGTTAAAGTCTCCTAGAATTACTACATTATCGTGCCCTTTGGCCTTAACAATTTCCTCCCATAGTAGTCTCCCTTGGTCCCTATCTAAGTTTGGGGGACGGTATATCACTCCTAAAATCAGTTTTTCATGCCCCTCTGAAAATTCTATCCAAACAGACTCTGTATGTGTTACTTCAGACTTAATACCCGTTTTTATGCAACAGTTCCAGCGATCTCGGACATACAATGCCACCCCACCCCCCTTCCCGATACTTCTATCTACTTGGAACAATTTAAAACCCTGAATATGACATTCTGCAGGCATGTCCCGACTTTTTTAATTAAACCACGTCTCAGTTAAGGCAAATACATCAATGTTACCTGCACTAGCAACTAATCTCAACTCGTCCATCTTATTCCTGGCACTACGGCAATTAGTATAATAAACATTGAGAGACTCTTCTTTCTCTTTACCCTTCCTGCTCATTTCTGTTTTTCTATTAAACCTATTACTGTCCTTATCACCCAAAGTTCCTGGCTTTTCAATATCTACCTCGTTCTGCTTATTACTAGTTCCCCTAGAACTCGTAATATTACTACACTGGGACTTCACTGTTTTCCTGCCAAAACCCATACCACTAACTATTCCTAGTTTAAAGTCCTAACAGCTCCCTCCACTGCGTTGGCCAGTGCTCCCACCCCACACCTAGATAAGTGAACCCCATCCCTGGCATACATGTCATTTCTGCCATAGAAGAGGTCCCAGTTGTCAATGAATGTTACCGCATTTTCCTTACAGTATTTGTCTAGCCAGCAATTGACACCAATTGCCCTGGACAACCATTGATTTCCAACTCCTCTCCTTGGCAAAATACCACATATGACAGGGTTCCCACCCTTACTCCTAATTATTTCTATTGCTGACCTATACCTGCTAATCAGGTCTTCACTCCTACGTCTGCCAACATCGTTGCCTCCAGCACTGAGACAGATAATAGGATTGCTCCCATTACCTCTCACGATGTCATCAAGACGGCTAACAATATCCTCCATCCCAGCCCCAGGAAAGCAAACTCTCTGTCTCCTACTCCTGTCCTTCAAGCAGAACGCCCTATCCATATGCCTAACTTGGCTATCCCCAACAACAACAATATTCTTACCTTCCTTGGTGTCGTTCGTCGTGTTGTTCCCAGTAGTCGACTCACATTCGTCGGGTAGCACTGAGAATGTATTAGATGTTTCCACAACAGTTTCCACGGCAGTCTCTTTCTTCTTCATCGTTTCTACCTTTCCATTCATCCTCTTGATCGTCAACTTTGTTCCCTGCTGTCCAGCCACTGACCAGTTTCCCTTCTTGACCTGAGGACTCAAAACAGGAGGACTACTACGAATCTTCTTGTTTTCCTCGTCAGTCGCCGAATCTCCACCTTCGCCATCCTCAATTCTTTTTTAAGCTGTTGGTAAAGTTGCTCGATGGAAGGCATCTTGCTTCAATTCGTAGAGAGCGCGCAAACAGGTCTTCACAGAGCTAAGTACACGTCAACACTGCGCAAAAGCCAACTCAATCTGGAGCTACTGTGCAGCACGTCCGCACGGCCCAATAGCGATGCGAACACTCCTATCGAGTATATCTCCAGAGGTGCACATGAACCAAATAACTGCTGCAGTAAATGTGCGTTTGGCATTTCGACATGCAAGAAATCATTCATGACACTGTACACCGTATACGTCAGGCTCATATTGGAGTATGCAGCACCAGTATGGAACCCACTTCTGGCCAAGCACATCAAAATATTGAGGTTTGTAACAAGACTAGTTCCGTAGTTAAGGGGTTTATCCTATGAGAAAAAAACATGAGGAACTGAACCTGATGATGCTGGGGGACAGGAGAACTAGACAAGCGAGGGATATGATAAAGACAAGCAAATTTTTTAGATGAAATGAGAAGGTGAACAGGGACAGAATGTTTCAGATATGGGACACAGGAGCAAAAGAGCACAACAAAAAGTTGAAAACTCAGATGAATCAACAAGATGTTGGGAAGCATTTCTGCAGCCTTAGAATGAAGAAGTAATGGGATCTATACATAGCTTAAAGAAGAGGTAAGACAAGGCTGTTGAAGCTACCAGACATGAGGCGGAGGCCAGAAGCTGTAAATCGACCCTTGCAAACACATATAGGTAAGTACACGCACACACGTGCGCACTCAATGAGCACTTTCACTGCAATGATGAAAAGCAAATTATTGTTATGGTGGATGAGAGACTTAGAGAGCAT
Organism: Cherax quadricarinatus; assembly: GCF_026875155.1. Taxonomy (NCBI): domain Eukaryota; kingdom Metazoa; phylum Arthropoda; class Malacostraca; order Decapoda; family Parastacidae; genus Cherax; species Cherax quadricarinatus. The sequence goes on along the minus strand of NC_069474.1, from coordinate 9,680,197 downwards.
AAGGTGGTCAGTTATAAGAAGAAAAATACATTTGTGGTGAAATGTGACAAGTGGAGTACCACAACAATCCTTCTTGATTCACAGGCTCCGTTCTTGTCTCATTAATGTCTTTAGTTATGAACATGGTTGTACATACTGCAAAAATCTTATGCAAAATAAATATTCAAAACGACTGTAAACTCTCAACGCAGTGATAGTTAGACGAGAAAATTTAATTCGTAATTTTTCATATTATGAAATTGGAAGAAAGTGAAATTATTCCTCATGAAAAAAACAATGACTATAAATCTCCGTGTGATTACATATAAGATGAGGAAATGGAATGAGGCGAAAGGAAGTTTTCCCAATATGAGCAGAATTATCTGTCTGAGCTAAGTTCATGCAAGTAAAAATACTTGTATGTCTATTATAAAGATGTTTTTAATTTCCATTTGGTTGTAGCACTTGCAAAGTCGTAAACCATTCCATTGGTCTGTGTACCTAATTTCAAGTTATGAAACTAAGAGAAAAAGAAATTAGGCTCCATGAAAAATATAGAATGTGTCAAAGTGGAGACCTAGGAGTTATTATAAAAAATATATTTTTGTCTCACTGTTTCGTAAACGAAATTAAGAAACTCGAGTACTACTTTGGCTAGAACACAGTCTCTCTTCTACACACTAGAAGTCTCTTTTCGATCCCCGTTGGGAAGGGGAATCTATATTCTACAAGCGCCACCTCGTGTTTCTTACAGTGCTGTAACATCGTGTGAAAATCTGGCCAGTAAATGGAGATGAACATCAAAATGGTATACAATACCGACAGGTTGTTAGGTAAGACACATATGCAACAGTTAGACAACTTTATTCCGAAACGTTTCGCCTACACAGTAGGCTTCTTCATGCAGAAATTAATGGAGAAATTAACGACTCCACCAAGCTAGCCTTAGCTGCTGCTGTAAGGTCCTGCTTGTAGGTCAAATTTACGGCACTGACGGCATTGAAGCATCTTATCTCATGGATTACTCACCATATCTGCATCTTCATTCTTGAAGACAAAATGATCTGTCTTTGTGAGAAGGACGAAAAGATCGTCACTTCTCTCTCAGCTAAAGCACTGAAGATATTTGTCGAGGAACAAAACATCTGGGCCTCTGTAAATAGTATCACCAAGATCTCTAGCGCCTCTTCAGTGAGAAAGATTACTTTCTCGGACATCTCCATGGCTTCCCAAGCTTTCTCTGACGGACTGGCCATCTCATATTACCACATACACCCAAGCCATATAAAACTAGAACGTTTCACACACGTCACCCATTTGCTGGACCTGCTACTCCTGCAATCATACCACCAAGGATTGCCCCATCAAGAATAAGAAATTTTGTTCTAAATGAGGGAACGATGGACACCAATTCAGATCCTGCCCCACCACTTCTGCTCCAACGTGCCTTAACTCCAAAGGTAATTAACAAAAAGGCACAATACCGTGACTGGAACGATACACAAATAACCCGCACATAAAAGACAGAAGCTTACGACGACGTTTCGGTCCGACTTGGACCATTGACAAAGTCACACTAACAGAGGAGGAGCAGGACGGCTATATATAGGCAGGAAGAGGTGGAGGTAGTAGTAGTGGTAGTAGTAGTAGTAGTAGTAGTAGTAGTAGTAGTAGTAGTAGTAGTAGTACAAGAATTGTATATAATACCGACAGGATGAAATGACACACGCACAACACCCGGGCATCCCCACCGTAGACGTTTCGCCATCCAGCCAGCCACTGTAATCATCATACTCTTGAAGCTAAGTGCCCACTCAAAAATGAAATTGTATCTAAGAAGATTCAAGAAGACCTCAAGATTAAACACTTCGAAATTTCCTATTTATTCCACTAATAATAATAATATCTTTATTTCTACAAGTACATGTACAAGGTATACATGCCTAGCTGACATCAGTGACATACTACTATAGAAAGCCGATTGTTATGCAGAGCATTTCGGGCAAATTAGGTCAATTTTGTCCTAGAATGCGACCCACACCAGTCGACTAACACCCAGGTACCCATTTTAAACTGATGGGTGAACAGGGACAGGGACAGCAGGTGTCTTATCGAAACACGTCCCTAATATTTTCCAGCCTTACCGGAAGAGATTCGAGCCCCGGACCTCAGTGTGAGAGTTGAGTGCTCTAGCGCTCGAGCTATGGGACACTTAAATAATTAGTTACGTTATCGATAAAATGCGCTAAAGCGAGAAAAGTGAATAAATTTAGCGAGGCCGACAATTTGTTTTGCACAAAGGTCAGGTGGCCACAAGTGGGACAGTGAATTGTTTGTGAGCGATCCAATATCAAATGCCTGAAGAGGCTTTTAGGCTTAATCCCACAGAGGTAGCCTCGCTCCGTTGGCTGATCGACCAAGAATGGAACCATTTGTCTTGACCTGCCATTCCTCTCGTGCAGAACAGGACACTGGTCACAATGTCACTTTAACCGAAAACTTTGTAATTTATGTATCAATAACATAGTCTACCTAATTGTTTGTACCTATAAAGCATTCTGAGGTTATTACCCCAGAAGCTCGGTCCTTGACCAGGCCTCCTGGCTTATGTTCTGATCAATAACACTATGATGCTAGCACTACAGTACAGTAGTGACACTACAGTCCATATGATCAGGAACCAGCTTTCAGAACTTGTCAATTTCCTTACGTTTAACGTAAGTTCTCTAAACATTCTTCACAGCCACAATTTCACTTTCCTAAATGATGCTATTAGCACACAGCAACATTTCAATCCGTGTAGCATATTCGGGTATTGTAGTTATCGTGCATATCTTCTAATACTTGCAGCACCTGCAGTAACAGCTTATATGTACTTGTTAGGTAAGACACATATGCAACAGTTAGACAACTTTATTCCGAAACTTTTCGCCTACACAGTAGGCTTCTTCAGTCGAATACAGAAAGTAGGCAGGAGCAGTAGAGATGTGAAGACCATCAGTCCATCACCCTTGTAGTCGTAGAATTTGAGGTTGTCAGTCCCTCGGCCTGGAGAAGTTCAGTTCCATAGTCAGGAACTATCTGAAGATCAAGCGACAGTGCGGAGACTTAAATACTGTCGGAAGGAGAGGTGCAGAGTAGTAGTAGTAGTAGTAGTAGTAGTGAGAATGTAGCCACTGAGAGGTCATGTCCCTCTCAGATCCAACACTTCTCACTTGAAAAGCTTGTCCAAGGTGTTTTCTGTACCAAGATGCCATGTGTTGCAGTGTCTGACAAGATGAACATCAAAATGGTATACAATACCGACAGGTTGTTAGGTAAGACACATATGCAACAGTTAGACAACTTTATTCCGAAACGTTTCACCTACACAGTAGGCTTCTTCAGTCGAATACAGAAAGTAGGCAGGAACAGTAGAGATGTGAAGACGATGTAATCAGTCCATCACCCTTGTAGTCGTAGAATTTGAGGTTGTCAGTCCCTCGGCCAGAAGAAGTTCAGTTCCATAGTCAGGAACTATCTGAAGATCAAGCGACAGTGCGGAGACTTAAATACTGTCGGAAGGAGAGGTGCAGAGTAGTAGTAGTAGTAGTAGTAGTGAGAATGTAGCCACTGAGAGGTCATGTCCCTCTCAGTGAGAAGTGTTGGATCTGAGAGGGACATGACCTCTCAGTGGCTACATTCTCACTACTACTACTACTACTACTACTACTACTACTACTCTGCACCTCTCCTTCCGACAGTATTTAAGTCTCCGCACTGTCGCTTGATCTTCAGATAGTTCCTGACTATGGAACTGAACTTCTCCAGGCCGAGGGACTGACAACCTCAAATTCTACGACTACAAGGGTGATGGACTGATTACATCGTCTTCACATCTCTACTGTTCCTGCCTACTTTCTGTATTCGACTGAAGAAGCCTACTGTGTAGGCGATACGTTTCGGAATAAAGTTGTCTAACTGTTGCATATGTGTCTTACCTAACAACCTGTCGGTATTGTATACCATTTTGATGTTTATATGTACTTGCTTGAACCTTACATTACTTTACACGTCGTGATCATATTTTTGTTTGAACTACGTTCTTCAAGTGACATAAGATGTAGCTTTTATAATCTTTCTCATTCCTCTTAACTCAGACATCGTTCATGTTGCATTCCTTCCTACTCAAACTTGACTTTTGTTTTGCTAGGAGTGAGCGCCACACAATAACTGCACACTTAAGAGTGGGTGTCACGTATGAAGTATAAAGAGTTTTTAACGAGTCTTTGTGTAGGTTCCTGAATGCCACACTCATGTATGCAAGCTTAGACTCTACTTCTGATGTTATTTTGTTTTTATGTGCCTCATGAGACAGGTTCGGGTAATGGTTATTCCTGTGGCTTTTTATTTAACAGTTTCTCTGAACTTTTTGCTCTTGTAGTGGGAACTCTCTCTTCAGCTTCCTTTCCACGGCTTTATAACTTTTGCTTTTGTTAGATTATAATTTTAATAACTTAATCGTCAGTTCCTGAAATCCAAACTATTCCACTTACTGACTACTCTGTGGCTGAAGAAATACTTCCTAACATCCCTATGATTCATCTGTGTCTTCAACTTCCAACTGTGTCCCCTTGTTACTGTGTCCAATCTCTGGAACATCCTGTCTTTGTCCACCTTGTCAATTCCTCTCAGTATTTTGTATGTCGTTATCGTGTCCCCCCTATCTCTCCTGTCCTCCAGTATCGTCAGGTTGATTTCCCTTAACCTCTCCTCGTAGGACATACCTCTTAGCTCTGGGACTAGACTTGTTGCAAATCTTTGCACTTTCTCTAGTTTCTTTACGTGCTTGGCTAGGTGTGGGTTCCAAACTGGTGCCGCATACTCCAATATGGGCCTAACGTACACGGTGTACAGGGTCCTGAACGATTCCTTATTAAGATGTCGGAATGCTGTGTGTGTGTGTGTCTGTGCCTGTGTGTGTGTGTGTGTGTGTGTGTGTGTGTGTGTGTGTGTGTGTGTGTGTGTGTGTGTGTGTGTGTGTGTGTGTGTGTGTGTACTCACCTATTTGTACTCACCTATTTGTGGTTGCAGGGGTCGAGTCCTAGCTCCTGGCCCCGCCTCTTCACTGGTCCCTTCTAGGTCATTCCCTCCCAGCTCTATGAGCTTTATCATACCACTTCTTAAAGATATGTATGGATCCTGTCTCCACCACCTCCCTTTCCAGACTATTCCACTTGCTGACAACTCTGTGACTGAAGAAATACTTCCTAACATCCCCGTGACTCATCTGAGTCTTCAGCTCCTAATGGTCACAATTGTCCACCTTGTCGATTCCTCTCGGTATTTTATATGTTGTTATCATGTCCCCCAGTCTCTCCTGTCCTGTACTATCGTAAGGTCGATTTCCCTTAACCTCTCCTCGTAGGACATGCCCCTTAATTCCGGGACTAGTCTCGTTACAAACCTTTGCATTTTCTCTAATTTCCTGACGTTCTTGGCCAGGTGAGGGTTGCATATTGGTGCTCCATACTCCAATATGGGCCTGATCTACACGGTGTACAGAGTCCTGAACGATTCCGTACTGAGATATCGGAATGCTCTTCTTAGGTTTGCTATTCGTCCGTATGTCGCAGCATTTATTTGGTGTCTTTAGCCCCATGGACTGTATTCTATCTGCTGTCTTTTTTCCTGTCCCAGATCTTTGCATTTGGCAGGGTTGACCTCCAGGAGCCATTTGCTGGACCATGCCTGCAGCCTGTCCACATCCTGCTTGGTCTTCCTCCGACTGAATTCTTCTCATTAACTTGACATTGTCTGCAAACATAGACACTTCTGAGTCTGTTCTTTCTGTCATGTCATTCACATATACCAGAAACAGAACCTGTCCTAAAACTGACTACTGTGGAACCCCGATCGTCAAAGGCGCCCACTCTGACACCTTGTCAGAGACCATGACCAATGCAGTGCCATCCCTGTTATACTTACCTGGTCCACCAGCTTTTGAACTTGTGTGGAACTGTGTGAAAAGCCTTTTTGCGGTCCACGAAAATGCAATCTATCCATCCCTCTCTCTCTTGCCTTACTGCTGTCACCCTGTCATAGAATTCCAGTAGGTTTGTGAAGCAGGATCTCCCGTCCTTGAATCCGTGCTGGTTGACGTTTAATAAGCACGGTCCTTTCTTGGTGCTCCACCACTCTTCTCCTGATAATCTTCTCCATGACTTTGCGTATTATACATGCCAGTGACACTAGTCACTGGCATGTATAATATGCTGCATTTCTGTCTATTTCTTTAAAAGTTGGGACTGTATTTGCTTTTTTCCATTGCCTCAGGGAGCTGCTTTGTTTCGATAGTGTTGAAGATTGTTGTTTGTGTGTGTGTGTGTGTGTGTGTGTGTGTGTGTGTGTGTGTGTGTGTGTGTGTGTGTGTGTGTGTGTGTGTGTGTGTGTGTGTGTGTGTATGTGTGTGTGTGTGTGTGTGTGTGTGTGTGTGTGTGTGTGTGTGTGTGTGTGTGTGTGTGTGTGTGTGTGTGTGTGTGTGTGTGTGTGTGTGTGTTTGTGGATTCTTAGGTCGAGTCATGGCTCCTGGCCCCGTCTCTTCATTGATCACTATTAGGTCCTGTCTCTCCCTGCTCCATGAGCTTTAACAAACTTCGTTTTAAAACTTTGTATAGTTCCTGCCTCCACTGAGTCACTTGCCAGAGAATTCTACTTCCTGACAACTCTATGACTAAATAAATACTTCTAAACATCCCTTTGACTCACCTGAGTCTTCAACTTCCAAATGTGACACTTTGTTTCTGTGTCCCATCTCTGGAACATCCTGTCTATGTCGACCTTGTCAATTTCTCGTAGTATTTTGTATGTCGTTGTCATGTCTCCCCTAACCCTCCTGTTCTCTAGTGTCGTCAGGACGGTTTTCCTTAATCTTTCTTCTTAGGACATTCCCCTGAGCTTTGGAACTAGTCTTGTTGCAAACCGTTGCACTGTCTATAATTTCTTGACGTGCTTGACCAGGTGTGTGTTCCAAAATGGTGCTGCATACTCCAGTATGGAGACAGGGATAGAGAGTGGGAGGAAGAGACAGTAGCAGAGGGGTAGAGAGATGAGGAAGAATAGGAGAATAAGGGGAGAGAGGGGAAAAGAAGAAAGGGAAGGCAAAACGGGAGAGAGGGACAGGGGGAGAAGGAGAAATGGGGAAAGGACGGATGGAAGGGGAAGAGGAGGAGGAGGAAGAAGAGTAAGAGGGGAAAGAGGAAGAGAACGAGGAGGAGACAGAGTGAGAGAGTGTGTTTGGTGTGGGTGTATGTTTAAGTATGACTGGGTGTGGGAATGGGAGTACTCGCCTAGTTGAGGTTGCAGGGGTCAAGTCTCAGCTCCCGGCCCCGCCTCTTCACTGCTTGCTACTAGGTCACTCTCCCTGAATCGTGAGATTTATCATACCTCTGCTTAAAGCTATGTATGGATCCTGCCTCTACTACATCGCTTCCCAAATGTGTTTGGGTAATGGTGTTGGTGTGCTTAGGTGTGGAGTCTGGATGTGTGTTTGGGTGTAGTTCTGTGTTTGCGTGTATTTTGATTTGTCTGTGTGTGTGTGTGTGTGTGTGCGTGTGTGTGTATTCACCTAGTTGTAGTCACCTAGTTGAGGTTGCAGGGGTCGATTCCAAGCTCCTGGCCCCGCCTCTTCACTGTCACTGGTGTGTGTGTGAGTGTGTGTGTGTACTCACCTATTTGTACTCACCTATTTGTGGTTGCAGGGGTCGATTCATGGCTCCTGGCTCCGCCTCTTCACTGATTGCTACTAGGTCCTCTCTCTCCCTGCTCCATGAGCTTTATCAATCCTCGCCTTAAAACTATGTATGGTTCCCGCCTCCACTACGTCACTTTCTAGGCTATTCCACGGCCTGACTACTCTATGACTGAAAAAATACTTCCTAACATCCCATTGATTCATCTGAGTCTCCAACTTCCAATTGTGGCCTCTCGTTTCTGTGTCCCATCTCTGGAACATCCCGTCTCTGTCCACCTTGTCTATTTCACGCAGTATTTTATATGTCGTTATCATGTCTCCCCTGACCCTCTTGTCCTCCAGTGTCGTCAGGCCGATTTCCCTCAACCTTTCTTAGTAGGACAATCCCCTTAGCTCTGGGGGACTAGTCTTGTTGCAAACCTTTGTTCTTTCTCTAATTTCTTGACGTGCTTGACCAGGCGTGGGTTCCAAACTGGTGCTGCATACTCCAGTATGGGCCTGACGTAAATGGTGTACAGAGTCTTGAACGATTCCTTACGGAGGTATCGGAATGCTATCCGTAGGTTTGCCAGACGCCCGTATGCTGTAGCAGTTATCTGATTGATGTGCGCCTCAGGAAATATGCTCGGTGTTATACTCACCCCCAGATCTTTTTCCTTGAGTGAGGTTTGCAGTCTTTGGCCATCTATACTATATTGTTTTTGCGGTCTTCTTTGCCCTACCCTAATCTTCATGACTTTGCATTTGGCAGGGTTAAACTCAAGGAGGCAATTGCTGGACCAGGCTTGTAGCCTGTCCAGGTCTCTTCGTAGTCCTGCCTGATCCTCGTCCGATTTGATTCTTCTCATTAATTTAACATCATCTGAAAACAAGGACACTTCTGAGTCTATCCCTTCCGTTATGTCATTCACATATACCAAAAACAGCACAGGTCCTAGGACTGACCCCTGTGGAACCCCACTTGTCACAGGCGCCCACTCTGACACCTCGTCACGAACCATGACTCGTTGTTGCCTCCCTGTCAGGTATTCTTTGATCCATTGCAGTGCCTTTCCTGTTATGTTTGCCTGGTCCTCTAGCCTTTGCAGTAACCTCTTGTGAGGAACTGTGTCGAAGGCCTTCTTGCAGTCCAAAAAAATGCAGTTGATCCACCCCTCTCTCTCTTGTCTTACTTCTGTCACCTTGTCATAAAACTCTAGTAGGTTTGTGACACAGGATTTTCCTTCCCTGAAACCGTGCTGGTTGTCAATTATACACTTGCTTCTTTCCAGATGCTCCACCACTCTCCTGATGATCTTCTCCATGACTTTGCATACTATACACGTTAGTGATGCAGGTCTGTAGTTTGATGCCTCATGTCTGTCTCATTTTTTAAAAATTTGGACTACATTTGCCATCTTCCATACCTCAGGGAGTTGCCCAGTTTCAATGGATGTGTTGAAGATCTTTGTTAATGGCACACACAGCATCTCTGCTCCCTCTCTAAGGACCCATGGAGAGATGTTGTCTGGTCCCTCTGCCTTTGAGGTGTCAAGTTCACATAGCAGCTTCTTCACCTCCTCCTTGGTTATGTGTACCTCATGCAGCACTTGTTGGTGTTCCCCCCTGTTCTGATTTCCTGGAGTCCTACTGGTTTCCGCTGTAAATACTTCCTTAAATCTAGTGTTGAGCTCCTCACATACCTCTCGGTCGTTTCTTGTGAATTCCCCATCACCCTTCCTCAGTCCTGGTCGTTGACTGTTGTTTTCCTCCTGATGTGGCTATACAACAGCTTCGGGTCAGACTTGACTTTCGATGCTATGTCATTTTCATATTGTCGCTGAACCTCCCTTATTATCTGTGCATATTCGTTTCTGGCTCTTTGGCTAATCTCTTTATTTTCCTGAGTTCTCTGTCTTCTGTACCTTTTCCATTCTCTAATACACCTAGTTTTTGCCTCCCTACACCTTTGGGTGAACCAAGGACTCGTTCTGCTCTTCCCATTATTTCTGTTTCCCTTGGGAGCAAACCTTTCCTCTGCCTGCTTGCATTTTGTTGTCACATAGTCCATCATTTCTTGTACTGTTTTTCCTGTCAGTTCCCTCTCCCACTGAATGTCTTGCAGAAAGTTCCTCATGCCTGAGTAGTTCTCTCTTTTGTAGCTTGGTTTTTCCCGTCTTATTCCTGCTACTCTCTCCACTTGGAGCTCAACTATGTAGTCAAAGCCCAGAACCACATGGTCACTATCTCCTAGGGGTTTTTCATACATGATATCCTCGATGTCTGAACTACTCAAGGTGAATACAAGGTCCAGTCTTGCTGGATCGTCCTCACCTCTCTCTCTGGTAGTGTCTCTAACATGTTGATGCATGAGGTTTTCCAGTACCACATCCATCATCTTGGCTCTCCATGTTTTTTTCGGGACTCCCATGGGGCTCCAGGTTTTACTAGTCAATCTCCTTGTGATTGAAATCACCCATAACTAGTAACTTTGCTCCCCCCCATGTGTGCTCTTCTGGCCACCTCGGCTAGTGTGTCGACCGTTGCTCTGTTGCTCTCATCGTATTCTTCTTTTGGCCCCCTGCAGTTCTGTGGTGGATTGTACATCACTGCAATTATCACCTTATGTCCCGCAGACTGGATTGTTCCTACTAAGTAGTCCCTTTCGCCCGTGCCGTCCATTCCTTCCATTTTCTCAAAACCCCACTGTTTTTTAATGAGCAGTGCAACTCCTTCTCCCCCTCTCCTCCCTTTGTCTTTCCTGAGGATTTGATATCCGGGTGGAAAGTTTGCTTCTGTTATCATTCTGGTGAGTTTTGTTTCTGTGAGTGCTATTATGTCTGGGGATGTCTCCTTGATTCTTTCATGCCACTCCTCACACTTATTTGTTATACCATCTGCATTAGTGTGTGTGTGTGTGTGTGTGTGTGTGTGTGTGTGTGTGTGTGTGTGTGTGTGTGTACTCACCTATTTGTGGTTGCAGGGGTCGAGTCCTAGCTCCTGGCCCGTGTGTGTGTGTGTGTGTGTGTGTGTGTGTGTGTGTGTGCGTGTGTGTGTGTGTGTGTGTGTGCGTGTGTGTGTGTGTGTGTATGTGTGTATGTACTCACTAGTTGTGGTTGCAGGGGTCGAGCCATAGCTAATGGCCCCGTGTGTGAGTGTGCGTATGTGTGTTTGGGTGTGGGCCAGAGGAGTGTGCAAGTATGGGTTAGTGTGGAGGAGTGTGTGTGGCACAGGGTTGTTAGTGTAGGTGTGAATGGTCAGCGTTTACAAGGGTGGCAACTGTTCATGTACACGTGTGTGTACGCACAATCATATGTTCTTATACGCTCTTGTGTGCGTGTAGTGTTAGTGATGCCTGGAAGACTACACCAGATTCAAGTTTTTGTATCCTAATTTGTATTTACTAGACAGTTCTTACCTAGCAGAATGTTACCTTCTTTATTTATTGTTTGTTCTAGTGGCACTAGTCTAATAGACACACCTGCCTACCAGGTGTGTGTGTGAGTGTGTGTGTGTGTGTGTGTGTGTGTGTGTGTGGGTGTGTGTGTATGTGTGTGTGTGTCTGTGTGTGCATATATGCTTCCATCATGATCCATACCACTACCTATACTACTACCTTCACCACCACACCACGCCCCTCATTGTCACCACCATCCTCAAAACTGTCACCACCATCCTCAAAACTGTCACCGCCATCCTCAAAACTGTCACCACCATCTTCAAAACTGTCACCACCATCCTCAAAACTGTCACCACCATTCTCAAAACTGTCACCACTATCCTCAAAACTGTCACCACCATCCTCAAAACTGTCACCACCATCCTCAAAGCTGTCACCACCATCCACAAAACTGTCACCACCATCTTCAAAACTGTCACCACCATCCACAAAACTGTCACCACCATCTTCAAAACTGTCACCACCATCCTCAAAGCTGTCACACCATCTTCAAAACTGTCCCCACTATCCTCAAAACTGTCACCACCATCTTCAAAACTGTCACCACCATCCTCAAAGCTGTCACCACCATCCTCAAAACTGTCACCACCACCCTCAAAACTGTCCCCACCATCCTCAAAACTGTCACAGCATCCACAAAACTGTCACCACCATCTTCAAAACTGTCACCACCATCCTCAAAACTGTCACCACCACCTCAAAACTGTCACCACCATCCTCAAAACTGTCACCACCATCCTCAAAACTGTCACCACCATCCTCAAAACTGTCACCACCATCCTCAAAACTGTCACCACCATCCTCAAAACTGTCACCACCATCTTCAAAGCTGTCACCACCATCCTCAAAACTGTCACCACCATCCTCAAAACTGTCACCACCATCCTCAAAACTGTCACCACCATCCTCAAAACTGTCACCACCATCCACAATACTGTCACCACCATCTTCAAAACTGTCACCACCATCGACAAAACTGTCACCACCATCTTCAAAACTGTCACCACCATCTCAAAGCTGTCACCACTATCCTCAAAGCTGTCACCACCATCTTCAAAACTGTCACCACCATCCTCAAAACTGTCACCACCATCCTCAAAACTGTCACCACCATCCTCAAAACTGTCACCACCATTCTCAAAACTGTCACCACTATCCTCAAAACTGTCACCACCATCCTCAAAACTGTCACCACCATCCTCAAAGCTGTCACCACTATCCTCAAAACTGTCACCACCATCCTCAAAACTGTCACCACCATCCTCAAAACTGTCACCAGCATCCACAAAACTGTCACCACCATCCTCAAAACTGTCACCATCGCCACTAGTACCATCGTGTGCTTGTGTATATATGTGAATCTATAACCTGAACGCCATTAGAGATCAGTGATTATAATAACCCTAATTTTTAACTGGGTGAACCTATAAACCAGCGGAAGGCCTTGGTCAGATGACCAAAAGTTCCAGCTGCGGGTCGTCATATGACAGACCCGTGTCAGGAATCACTTGTCCTGTTATCTGACAAAGCTTAATTACCCTAACCTTTAACATCATTAGTCAATATGTCAGCAATACCTGAAGCTGTGATATCGAAGCTCTGTTATCTATCTGTTATCTATCTAGATTTCAGAGGAAATCATTACCTGTAATGGTCTGTATTAAGTTGATCAGAAAGCACCTGTACTTACTAATTGCTATAGAAAAAGACACTTATGTACAACTCGGGACATTTTCTTAAAGGAAACGTTTCGCCACTTGTGGCGAAACGTTTCCTGAACTGTACATAACTGTCTTTTTGCACATATTTTCGGTATTATCATAACATTTCTCATGTTAACTGCTGCAAGAATCATCACATAATAATAGCTGACCAGGGTTTAAAATGTGAAGCAGATTGGATAAGACGATATTAAATGGGATGAGTAACTTGCAGCTGACTGAGGTAAGACTCTGGGGTTCATTAAGCAACAAACGAACACGCAGAAAAAAATTTTTCTTTTTT
>NC_069474.1:9644884-9666543 GCF_026875155.1 Cherax quadricarinatus | reverse complement strand
TGGTTGCTACGGGTCCTCTCTCTCCTGCTCCTGGCTTTATCAAATTGTCTTAAAATAGTAGGGTTTCCCCGCCTTCACTACGTCACTTTCTAGGCTATGCCACTGCCTGACAACTCTATGACTAAAGGGAAATGCTTCTAACATCCCTTGGACTCATCTGAGTCTTCAACTTCCAATTGTGACTTCTTGTTTTTGTGTCCCCTCCCTGGAACATCCTGTCTTTGTCCACCTTGTCTATTCCGCGCAGTATTTTATATGTCGTTATCATTTCTCCCCTGACCCTCCTGTCCTCTAGTGTCGTCAGGCCGATTTCCCTTAACCTTCCTTCGTAGGACATTCCCCTCAGCTCTGGAACTAACCTTGTCGCAAAGCTTTGCACTTTCTCTAATTTCTTGACGCTGCTTGATCAAGTGCGGGTTCCAAACAGGTGCTGTATACTCCAGTATGGGCCTGACATCACGGTGTACAGTGTCTTGAACGTTTCCCTTTAAACTAAGGTATCGGAACGCTGTTCTCAGGTTTCCCAGGTTCCCATATGCTGCAGCAGTTATCTGGTTGATGTTTGCTTCCGGAGACATGCTCGGTGTTTATACTCACCCCAAGATCTTTCTCCTTGAGCGAGGTTTGCAGTCTTTGGCCACCTAGCGGTCTTCTGTGCCCTTCCCCGATCTTCATTATTTGCATCTGGCAGGGTAAAATTCGAGAAGCCAGTTGCTGGACCAGGTTGTCCAGTCTGCCCAGGTCTCTTTGAAGTCCTGCCTGATGTCTTCTGATTTAATTCTACCTCATTAATTCCCATCCTCTGCGAACAGGGACACTTCTGAGTCTAACCATTCCATCATGTCGTTCACATATACCAAAAATGCAATGGTCCTAGGACCGACCCTGTGGGACCCGCTCGTCATAGGTGCCCACTGTGATACCTCATCACGTACCATGACTCGCTGTTGCCTCCCTGTCAGGTATTCTCTGATCCATTGCAGTGCCCCTTCCTGTTATATGCGCCTGATGCTCTAGCTTCTGCACTAATCTTTGTGAGGAACTGTGTCAAAGGTCTTCTTGCGTCCAAGAAGATGCAATCAACTTTACCCCTCTCTCTCGTGTCTTACTTCTGTTTCTTTATCATAAAACTCCAGAAGGTTTGTGACACATGATTTGCCTTCCATGAATCCATGCTGTTTGGCTTTTATACTCTTGTTCCGTTCCAGGTGCTCCACCACTCTCCTCCTGATAATCTTCTCCATGACTTTGCATACTATACAAGTCAGTGACACAGGTCTATAGTTTAGTGCCTCTTTTCTGTCTCCTTTTTTAAAAATGGGAACTACATTTGCCGTCTTCCATACCTCAGGTAGTTGACCAGTTTCCAGGGATGTGTTGAAGATTGTGGTAAGTGGCACACACAGCATATCCGCTCTCTCTCTAAGGACCCACGGGGAGATGTTGTCCGGTCCCATTGCCTTTGATTTATCGACGTCTCTTAGCAGCTTCTTCACCTCCTCCTCATTTGTATGTATGTCATCCAACACTTGTTGGTATATTCCTTGCTGGTGTCCCCCTCTGTTCTGTCCCCTCAGAGGCCTTCCTGTCTCCACTGTAAATACTTCCTTAAATCTCATATTGAGCTCCTCACATACTTCTTGATTTTGAAGGTGAGTTCCCCACCTTCTTTCCTCAGCCTTATCACCTGGTCTTTGACTGTTGTCTTCCTCCTAATTTGGCTATACAACAGTTTCGGGTCAGTCCTGACTTTCGAAGCTATGTCGTTCTCGTACTGTCGCTGGGCCTCCCTCCTTATCTGTGCATACTCGTTTCTGGCTCTTCTACTAATCTCCTTATTTTCCTGGGTCCTTAGCCTCCTGTACCTTTTCCATTCTCTGGTGAATTTAGTTTCTGTACTCACCTAGTTGTACTCACCTAGTTGAGGTTGCGGGGGTCGAGTCCGAGCTCCTGGCCCCGCCTCTTCACTGATCGCTACTAGGTCACTCTCCCTGAGCCGTGAGCTTTATCATACCTCTGCTTAAAGCTATGTATGGATCCTGCCTCCACTAACATCACTTCCCAAACTATTCCACTTACTGACTACTCTGTGGCTGAAGAAATACTTCCTAACATCCCTGTGATTCATCTGTGTCTTCAGCTTCCAACTGTGTCCCCTTGTTACTGTGTCCAATCTCTGGAACATCCTGTCTTTGTCCACCTTGTCAATTCCTCTCAGTATTTTGTATGTCGTTATCATGTCCCCCTATCTCCTGTCCTCCAGTGTCGTCAGGTTGATTTCCCTTAACCTCTCCTCGTAGGACATACCTCTTAGCTCTGGGACTAGTCTTGTTGCAAACCTTTGCATTTTCTCTAGTTTCTTTACGTGCTTGGCTAGGTTGTGGGTTCCAAACTGGTGCCGCATACTCCAATATGGGCCTACTTTACACGGTGTACAGGGTCCTGAATGATTCCTTATTAAGATGTCGGAATGCTGTTCTGAGGTTTGCTATGCGCCCATATGCTGCAGCAGTTATTTGGTTGATGTGCGCTTCAGGAGATGTGCCTGGTGTTATTCTCACCCAAGATCTTTTTCCTTGAGTGAGGTTTTGTAGTCTCTGGCCCCCTAGACTGTACTCCGTCTGCGGTCTTCTTTGCCCTTCCCCAGTCTTCATGACTTGGCACTTGGTGGGATTGAACTCCAGGAGCCAATTGCTGGACAGGTCTGCAGCCTGTCCAGATCCCTTTGTAGTTCTGCCTGGTCTTCGATCGAGTGAATTCTTCTCATCAACTTCACGTCGTCTGCAAACAGGGACACCTCAGAGTCTATTCCTTCCGTCATGTCGTTCACAAATACCAGAAACAGCACTGGTCCTAGGACTGACCCCTGTGGGACCCGCTGGTCACAGGTGCCCACTCTGACACCTCGCCACGTACCATGACTCGCTGCTGTCTTCCTGACAAGTATTCCCTGATCCATTGTAGTGCCTTCCCTGTTATCCCTGCTTGGTCCTCCAGTTTTTGCACCAATCTCTTGTGTGGAACTGTGTCAAACGCCTTCTTGCAGTCCAAGAAAATGCAATCTACCCACCTCTCTCTCTCTTGTCTTACTGCTGTCACCATGTCATAGAACTCCAGTAGGTTTGTGACACAGGATTTCCCATCCCTGAAACCATGTTGGCTGCTGTTGATGAGATCGTTCCTTTCTAGGTGTTCCACCACTCTTTCTGATAATCTTCTCCATGATTTTGCATACTTACATGTCAGTGACACTGGTCTGTAGTTTAATGCTTCATGTCTGTCTCCTTTTTTAAAGATTGGGACTACATTTGCTGTCTTCCATGCCTCAGGCAATTTCCCTGTTTCGATAGATGTATTGAATATTGTTGTTAGGGGTACACATAGCGCCTCTGCTCCCTCTCTCAATACCCATGGGGAGAAAGTTATCTGGCCCCATTGCCTTTGAGGTATCTAGCTCACTCAGAAGCCTCTTCACTTCTTCCTCGGTTGTGTGCACCGTGTCCAGCACATGGTGGTGTGCCCCACCTCTCCGTCTTTCTGGAGCCCCTTCTGTCTCCTCTTGAACACTTCTTTGAATCTCTTGTTGAGTTCCTCACATACTTCACGGTCATTTCTTGTTGTCTCTCCTCCTTCCTTCCTTAGCCTGATTACCTGGTCCTTGACTGTTGTTTTCCTCCTGATGTGGCTGTACAACAGTTTCGGGTCAGATTTGGCTTTCGCTGCTATGCCATTTTCATAATGTCTTTGGGCCTCCCTTCTTATCTGTGCATATTCGTTTCTGGCTCTACGACTGCTCTCCTTATTCTCCTGGGTCCTTTGCCCTTCTATATTTCTTCCATTCCCTAGCACACTTGGTTTTTGCCTCCCTGCACCTTTGGGTAAACCATGGGCTCGTCCTAGCTTTTTCATTATTCCTGTTACCCTTGGGTACAAACCTCTCTCAGCCTCCTTGCATTTTGTTGTGTGTGTGTGTGGTGTGTGTGTGTGTGTGTGTGTGTGTTGTGTGTGTGTGTGTGTGCTGTGTGTGTCGTTTGTACACACCTATACATGTTTGCAGGGTCGAGTCTTAGCTCCTGGCCTTGCCGCTTGCCCTATCATACCTGCTCTTAAAACTCAGGCAGGAGGCTGCCTCCTCCGCTACTTCTTTATCAAGGTGAACCCACTTTCTGACCACTCTGAGGCTGACATCTCTCTTGCTCATCTGTGTCATTATCTTCCTGAAGTTTCTGTGTTCTCTCCTTTCAAACAGTCAGTCCATGTCTAACTTAAGAATTCCTCTAAGTATGTTGTATGATGTTATCATGTCTACCTTGGTTTATCAGTATTCCATTATCGTTAGATTTAATTCCATTAACTCTTTTCGTAGCTTTAAACTTCTTAACTCTGGAACTAGCCTCGTTGCCAACGTTTGCACTATCTTCAATTTCTCATTGTGCTTCTTTAGGTGTAGTTCCATGTTGGTACTGCATACTTCAAGATTTCCCTGGAATATGTTGCTTGAAGGGGCCCCATGACTGTTGATATTACTAATTAACCAGACAAAACATTGGCTGTAGAAATTATTCCGCTGATTTAAACCACTGACAATATTGTGTAATAGGCACTATGATCACTCTAGGTGACCATTTTAAGTAAGGTTTGCACTCTCTGTCGTTTGACTTTATACTCTATGTCCGGTCTTGCCGTTTTTCCAGTCTTCATGTATGATTCACTCCCGTCTTGTACATCATTCACGTAAATTGGAAGAAGTATGGACCTAATACCGGTCCTTGCGGAATCCAGATGTTTACTCATCCACCTAAGTACATTCCCTATTATTCCTGCGTTTCCATAAGATTTTCGCCAAACTGTTTGGAGTACAAAATTTAATGAATGAGTGGAAGGATGTTTCCTTTCGTCTGTATTGTCTTTGTTCCCACTAAGAATTTCTGTTTCATGAGCTCTCTCCTTCCTTCATCAGTCGATTTATCTAGTCTTTTACTCTCATCTTTTTATGAAATGTCTGGGAAGAAATTTCGGTACAGACATAACGTTTCCTGCAGCCATTAACAAGCTTTTTTAGCCTCTCTCATTTCTTCCTTGTTTCTCGCTAATGGCTCACTTCTCTGTTCAGCCTGTCTTTCACTCTCTATATTTTTTTTTAATCCTTATTATGCTTTTTTGATTGGCTTTTCTGGATTTCCGGTTGAACCATGTATTCTCTTACTATTTGCCATTTTTCTGCCTTTGAATTTCTTATCTGGTTCCCATCACTTTCTACCTAGATTATTTTATCTCATCTGCTGACTTTTCTTCCAGTTTTCTTCCAGTAGTAAAAGAGAGAGATGAGAGAGAGAGAAGAGAGGGGAGGAGAGAGAGGGGAAACGTGTGTGTGTGAATATTATTTCCTTTCATTTATGTTTATTATCCCGACGAAACTACAAGAGGACGAACAAGGTGATGCGAGCGACTGGATTCGACAACTTTTCATGATCATTTTTATATAGCGAACAGCAGTACCAAGAAGGTAATTTAACGACAGATGCCTCGCACAAACCTTATGACGGAAAAGAATGCTTGTTTTCTTAGAGGAAACGCGGACCAGGAGTTGAGGAATTTCCATAATGAAATTCCTTTGCAGTCTCACACTCACAAACACACACACACACACCACACACACCCACACAACACACAACACACACACACACACACACACCACACACACAACACACACACACACACACCAACACACACACACACACAACACACACAGTCATAAAGTTGCCTGGAAGTGGAATAGCCTAGAAAGTGACGTAGTGGAAGCGGGAACCATACATAGTTTTAAGAGAGGTTTGATAAAGCTCATGGAGCAGGGAGAGAGAAGACCTAGTAGCAATCAGTGAAGAGGTGGAACCAGGAACTATGACTCGACCCCTGTAACCACACATAGGTGAGTAAAAATAGGTGAGTACATACACACAAAGACACACACATACAGAGTGGTCGCCCGCTGTGTCATCAGCGAAGCAAAACGCACTAGCTGGCGGGATTATATTTCTACCGTCACTTCGGCTTCCTGTATGAGTGCAGTCTGGAAAAAAGTACGGAAACTGAATGGTAAATACTCCCCCGGCCCTAATTACCCCCAACCCCGCCTTCCCTATCCCATCCTCCCCATACCCCTTTTCCTTTCCTCCTCCTCTCCCCGGCCTTCCCGTATCCCATTCCTGTTTCCAACCATTGGGATTCTTCCCACAGGCTACAGGCCTGATCTGCCTTATCTAGCAAGTGCTTAATAACATTTAGCCCCTACAAGTGCAAGGTTGTCAGGCTTGGGGAAGGAAAAAGAAGACCGCAGACGGAGTACAGGCTAGTGAGGCAAAGGCTACAAACCTCACTCTAAAAGAAGGATCATGTGGTGAGTATCCTATCGAGTATATCTCCAGAGGTGCACATGAACCAAATAACTGCTGCAGTAAATGTGCGTTTGGCATTTCGACATGCAAGGAATCATTCATTACACTGTACACCGTATACGTCAGGCTCATATTGGAGTATGCAGCACCAGTATGGAACCCACTTCTGGCCAAGCACATCAAAATATTGAGGTTTGTAACAAGACTAGTTCCGTAGTTAAGGGGTTTATCCTATGAGAAAAAACATGAGGAACTGAACCTGATGATGCTGGGGGACAGGAGAACTAGACAAGCGAGGGATATGATAAAGACAAGCAAATTTTTTAGATGAAATGAGAAGGTGAACAGGGACAGAATGTTTCAGAGATGGGACACAGGAGCAAAAGAGCACAACAAAAAGTTGAAAACTCAGATGAATCAACAAGATGTTGGGAAGCATTTCTGCAGCCTTAGAATGAAGAAGTAATGGGATCTATACATAGCTTAAAGAAGAGGTAAGACAAGGCTGTTGAAGCGACCAGACATGAGGCGGAGGCCGGAAGCCGTAAATCGACCCTTGCAAACACATATAGGTAAGTACACGCACACACGTGCGCACTCAATGAGCACTTTCACTGCAATGATGAAAAGCAAATTATTGTTATGGTGGATGAGAGACTTAGAGAGCATAAGGTGGTCAGTTATAAGAAGAAAAATACATTTGTGGGGAAATGTGACAAGTGGAGTACCACAACAATCCTTCTTGATTCACAGGCTCCGTTCTTGTCTCATTAATGTCTTTAGTTATGAACATGGTTGTACATACTGCAAAAATCTTATGCAAAATAAATATTCAAAACGACTGTAAACTCTCAACGCAGTGATAGTTGGACGAGAAAATTTAATTCGTAATTTTTCATATTATGAAAGTGGAAGAAAGTGAAATTATTCCTCATGGAAAAACAATGACTATAAATCTCCGTGTGATTACATATAAGATGAGGAAATGGAATGAGGCGAAAGGAAGTTTTCCCAACATGAGCAGAATTATCTGTCTGAGCTAAGTTCATGCAAGTAAAAATACTTGTATGTCTATTATAAAGATGTTTTTAATTTCCATTTGGTTGTAGCACTTGCAAAGTCGTAAACCATTCCATTGGTCTGTGTACCTAATTTCAAGTTATGAAACTAAGAGAAAAAGAAATTAGGCTCCATGAAAAATATAGAATGTGTCAAAGTGGAGACCTAGGAGTTATTATAAAAAATATATTTTTGTCTCACTGTTTCATAAACGAAATTAAGAAACTCGAGTACTACTTTGGCTAGAACACAGTCTCTCTTTACACACTAGAAGTCTCTCTTCGATCCCGTTGGAAAGGGAATCTATATTCTACAAGCGCCACCTCGTGTTTCTTACAGTGCTGTAACATCGTGTGAAAATCTGGCCAGTAAATGGAGATGAACATCAAAATGGTATACAATACCGACAGGTTGTTAGGTAAGACACATATGCAACAGTTAGACAACTTTATTCCGAAACGTTTCGCCTACACAGTAGGCTTCTTCATGGAGAAATTAATGGAGAAATTAATGGAGAAA
Organism: Cherax quadricarinatus; assembly: GCF_026875155.1. NCBI lineage: Eukaryota > Metazoa > Arthropoda > Malacostraca > Decapoda > Parastacidae > Cherax > Cherax quadricarinatus. The sequence continues at coordinate 9,658,570 of NC_069474.1, read as the reverse complement.
TTAACGACTCCACCAAGCTAGCCTTAGCTGCTGCTGTAAGGTCCTGCTTGTAGGTCAAATTTACGGCAATCCACTCGTTGAAAGACTCCTATATTGTAGTCTGCACTGACGGCATTGAAGCATCTTATCTCATGGATTACTCACCATATCTGCATCTTCATTCTTGAAGACAAAATGATCTGTCTTTGTGAGAAGGACGAAAAGATCGTCACTTCTCTCTCAGCTAAAGCACTGAAGATATTTGTCGAGGAACAAAACATCTGGGCCTCTGTAAATAGTATCACCAAGATCTCTAGCGCCTCTTCAGTGAGAAAGATTACTTTCTCGGACATCTCCATGGCTTCCCAAGCTTTCTCTGACGGACTGGCCATCTCATATTACCACATACACCCAAGCCATATAAAACTAGAACGTTTCACACACGTCACCCATTTGCTGGACCTGCTACTCCTGCAATCATACCACCAAGGATTGCCCCATTAAGAATAAGAAATTTTGTTCTAAATGAGGGAACGATGGACACCAATTCAGATCCTGCCCCACCACTTCTGCTCCAACGTGCCTTAACTCCAAAGGTAATCATCATACTCTTGAAGCTAAGTGCCCACTCAGAAATGAAATTGTATCTAAGAAGATTCAAGAAGACCTCATGATTAAACACTTCGAAATTTCCTATATATTCCACTAATAATAATAATATCTTTATTTCTACAAGTACATGTACAAGGTATACAGGCCTAGCTGACATCAGTGACATACTACTATAGAAAGCCGATTGTTATGCAGAGCATTTCGGGCAAATTAGGTCAATTTTGTCCCAGAATGCGACCCACACCAGTCGACTAACACCCAGGTACCCATTTTAAACTGATGGATGAACAGGGACAGGGACAGCAGGTGTCTTATCGAAACACGTCCCTAATATTTTCCAGCCTTACCGGAAGAGATTCGAGCCCCGGACCTCAGTGTGAGAGTTGAGTGCTCTAGCGATCGAGCTATGGGACACTTAAATAATTAGTTACGTTATCGATAAAATGCACTAAAGCGAGAAAAGTGAATAAATTTAGCGAGGCCGACAATTTGTTTTGCACAAAGGTCAGGTGGCCACAAGTGGGACAGTGAATTGTTTGTGAGCGATCCAATATCAAATGCCTGAAGAGGCTTTTAGGCTTAATCCCACAGAGGTAGCCTCGCTCCGTTGGCTGATCGACCAGAATGGAACCATTTTTCTTGACCTGCCATTCCTCTCGTGCAGAACAGGACACTGGTCACAATGTCACTTTAACCGAAAACTTTGTAATTTATGTATCAATAACATAGTCTACCTAATTGTTTGTACCTATAAAGCATTCTGAGGTTATTACCCCAGAAGCTCGGTCCTTGACCAGGCCTCCTGGCTTATGTTCTGATCAATAACACTATGATGCTAGCACTACAGTACAGTAGTGACACTACAGTCCATATGATCAGGAACCAGCTTTCAGAACTTGTCAATTTCCTTACGTTTAACGTAAGTTCTCTAAACATTCTTCACAGCCACAATTTCACTTTCCTAAATGATGCTATTAGCACACAGCAACATTTCAATCCGTGTAGAATATTTGGGTATTGTAGTTATCGTGCATATCTTCTAATACTTGCAGCACCTGCAGTAACAGCTTATATGTACTTGTTAGGTAAGACACATATGCAACAGTTAGACAACTTTATTCCGAAACGTTTCGCCTACACAGTAGGCTTCTTCAGTCGAATACAGAAAGTAGGCAGGAACAGTAGAGATGTGAAGACGATGTAATCAGTCCATCACCCTTGTAGTCGTAGAATTTGAGGTTGTCATTCCCTCGGCCTGGAGAAGTTCAGTTCCATAGTCAGGAACTATCTGAAGATCAAGCGACAGTGCGGAGACTTAAATACTGTCGGAAGGAGAGGTGCAGAGTAGTAGTAGTAGTAGTAGTAGTAGTAGTAGTAGTAGTAGTAGTAGTAGTAGTAGTAGTGAGAATGTAGCCACTGAGAGGTCATGTCCCTCTCAGATCCAACACTTCTCACTTGAAAAGCTTGTCCAAGGTGTTTTTTGTACCAAGATGCCATGTGTTGCAGTGTCTGACAAGATGAACATCAAAATGGTATACAATACCGACAGGTTGTTAGGTAAGACACATATGCAACAGTTAGACAACTTTATTCCGAAACGTTTCGCCTACACAGTAGGCTTCTTCAGTCGAATACAGAAAGTAGGCAGGAACAGTAGAGATGTGAAGACGATGTAATCAGTCCATCACCCTTGTAGTCGTAAATTTGAGGTTGTCAGTCCCTCGGCCTGGAGAAGTTCAGTTCCATAGTCTGGAACTATCTGAAGATCAAGCGACAGTGCGGAGACTTAAATACTGTCGGAAGGAGAGGTGCAGAGTAGTGGTAGTAGTAGTAGTAGTAGTGAGAATGTAGCCACTGAGAGGTCATGTCCCTCTCAGTGAGAAGTGTTGGATCTGAGAGGGACATGACCTCTCAGTGGCTACATTCTCACTACTACTACTACTACTACTACTTTGCACCTCTCCTGCCGACAGTATTTAAGTCTCCGCACTGTCGCTTGATCTTCAGATAGTTCCTGACTATGGAACTGAACTTCTCCAGGCCGAGGGAATGACAACCTCAAATTCTACGACTACAAGGGTGATGGACTGATTACATCGTCTTCACATCTCTACTGTTCCTGCCTACTTTCTGTATTCGACTGAAGAAGTCTACTGTGTAGGCGAAACGTTTCGGAATAAAGTTGTCTAACTGTTGCATATGTGTCTTACCTAACAACCTGTCGGTATTGTATACCATTTTGATGTTTATATATACTTGCTTGAACCTTACATTACTTTACACGTCGTGATCATATGTTTGAACTACGTTCTTCAAGTGACATAAGATGTAGCTTTCATAATCTTTCTTATTCCTCTTAACTCAGACATCGTTCATGTTGCATTCCTTCCTACTCAAACTTGACTTTTGTTTTGCTAGGAGTGAGCGCCACACAATAACTGCACACTTAAGAGTGGGTGTCACGTATGAAGTATAAAGAGTTTTTAACGAGTCTTTGTGTAGGTTCCTGAATGCCACACTCATGTATGCAAGCTTAGACTCTACTTCTGATGTAATTTTGTTTTTATGTGCCTCAGGAGACAGGTTCGGGTAATGGTTATTCCTGTGGCTTTTTATTTAACAGTTTCTATGAACTTTTTGCTCTTGTAGTGGGAACTCTCTCTTCAGCTTCCTTTCCACGGCTTTATAACTTTTGCTTTTGTTAGAGTATAATTTTAATAACTTAATCGTCTGTTCCTGAAATCTTTCATGCTCTTTAAATTGTATTATACACACTGTCGACGCAGTATCCGCAAAAAAGGCTATACAGGAGTTAATCTGCATGTGTGTGTGTGTACCCATCTAGTTGTACTCACCTATTTGAGGTTGCAGGGGTGGAGTCCAAGCTCCTGGCCCCGCCTCTTCACTGGTCGCTACTAGGTCACTCTCCCTGAACCGTGAGCTTCATCATACCTCTGCTTAAAGCAATGTATGGATTCTGCCTCCACTACATCGCTTCCCAAACTATTCCACTTCCTGACTACTCTGTGGCTGAAGAAATACTTCCTAACATCCCTATGATTCATCTGTGTCTTCAACTTCCAACTGTGTCCCCTTGTTACTGTGTCCAGTCTCTGGAACATCCTGTCTTTGTCCACCTTGTCAATTCCTCTCAGTATTTTGTATGTCGTTATCGTGTCCCCTCTATCTCTACCTAAAGCTACTCAAGAAATAACTCCCGTACCCCTTGACACCAATCAAACCCAGCCCCTCCCACTCATATATTTGTCCAGTCTCTTCTTAAAGCTACCCAAGGTCCTAGCCTCTATCACCCCACTGGGAAGACTGTTCCACGCATCTACAACTCTGTTAGAAAACCAGTACTTACCTATGTCCTTTCTAAATCTAAATTTATCCAACTTAAATCCATTATTCCTGGTTCTTACTGGTTCGACACCCTCAGTACTTTATTAATGTCTCCTTGTTTATGCCCGTCATCCACTTACACACTTCAATGATATCTCCCCTCATTCTACGCCTCTCCAGAGAGTGGAGATTTAAGGCTTTAAGTCTATCTTCATACGGGAGGTTCCTTACACAGTAAATCATTTTAGTCATTCTTCTCTGTATGTTCTCTAATGAGTCTATGTCCATCCTGTAGTAAGGGGACCAAAACTGAGCAGCATAATCTAAATGAGGCCTCACTAGTGATGTATAGAGCTGCAAAATAACTTCTGGACTTCTGTTACTTATACTTCTTGAGATAAATCCAAGTAATCTGTTGGCCTTGTTGCGCACACTAAGGCACTGCTGTCTTGGCTTTAGATTTCTGCTTACCATGACTCCCAAATCTTTTTCACATTCTGTATGACCAAGTTCTACTTCACCTAGATTATAGCTTCGAGGGTTATTTTCATTACCAAGGGCAAGTACCTTACACTTATCCACATTAAACTTCATCTGCCATTTTTCAGACCAAGACATTAATTTGTTCAAATCGTCCTGGAGTTCATTGATATCCTCCTCAGAGTGAATTATACGGCCTATCTTTGTATCATCAGCAAACTTACTCATGTCACCAGTAATCCCTTCATCAAGGTCATTAATGTAAATTATGAACAGGAGAGGGCCTAAAACTGATCCTTGTGGAACGCCACTAGTGACTAATCCCCATTCAGATTTCACTCCATTAATGGTAACTCTCTGCTCCGGGTGGAAAGTTTGCATCTGTTATCATTCTGGTGAGTTTTGTTTCTGTGAGTGCTATTATGTCTGGGGATGTCTCCTTGATTCTTTCATGCCACTCCTCACACTTATTTGTTATACCATCTGCATTAGTGTGTGTGTGTGTGTGTGTGTGTGTGTGTGTGTGTGTGTGTGTGTGTGTGTGTGTGTGTGTGTGTGTGTGTGTGTGTGTGTGTGTGTGTGTGTGTGTATGTGTGTATGTACTCACCTAGTTGTGGTTGCAGGGGTCGAGCCATAGCTAATGGCCCCGTGTGTGAGTGTGCGTATGTGTGTTTGGGTGTGGGCCAGAGGAGTGTGCAAGTATGGGTTAGTGTGGAGGAGTGTGTGTGGCACAGGGTTGTTAGAGTGTAGGTGTGAATGGTCAGCGTTTACAAGGGTGGCAACTGTTCATGTACACGTGTGTGTACGCACAATCATATGTTCTTATACGCTCTTGTGTGCGTGTAGTGTTAGTGATGCCTGGTAGACTACACCAGATTCAAGTTTTTGTATCCTAATTTGTATTTACTAGACAGTTCTTACCTAGCAGAATGTTACCTTCTTTATTTATTGTTTGTTCTAGTGGCACTAGTCTAATAGACACACCTGCCTACCAGGTGTGTGTGTGAGTGTGTGTGTGTGTGTGTGTGGGTGTGTGTATGTGTGTGCGTGTCTGTGTGTGTGCATATATGCTTCCATCATGATCCATACCACTACCTATACTACTACCTTCACCATCACACCACGACCCTCATTGTCACCACCATCCTCAAAACTGTCACCACCATCCTCAAAACTGTCACCACCATCCTCAAAACTGTCACCACGATCCTCAAAACTGTCACCACCATCCACAAAACTGTCACCACCATCTTCAAAACTGTCACCACCATTTTCAAAACTGTCACCATCATCCTCAAAACTGTCACCACCATCCTCAAAACTGTCACCATCGCCACTAGTACCATCGTGTGCTTGTGTATATATGTGAATCTATAACCTGAACGCCATTAGAGATCAGTGATTATAATAACCCTAATTTTTAACTGGGTGAACCTATAAACCAGCGGAAGGCCTTGGTCGATGCCCAAAATTTCCAGCTGGGGGTCGTCATAGGGACAGACCCGTGTCAGGAATCACTTGTCCTGTTATCTGACAAAGTTTAAATTACCCTAACCTTTAACATCATTAGTCAATATGTCAACAATACCTGAAGCTGTGATATCGAAGCTCTGTTATCTATCTAGATTTCAGAGGAAATCATTACCTGTAAGGGTTTCTGTATTAAGTTGATCAAAAAGCACCTGTACTTGCTAATTGCTATAGAAAAAGAAAATTATGTACAACTCGGGACATTTTGTTAAAGGAAACTTTTCGCCACTTGTGGCGAAACGTTTCCTGAACTGTACATAACTGTCTTTTTGCACATATTTCGGTATTATATAACATTTCTCATGTTAACTGCTGCAAGAATCATCACAAAATAAAAAGCTGACCAGGGTTTAAAATGTGAAGCAGATTGGATAAGACGATATAAATGGGTGAGTAACTTGCAGCTGACTGAGGTAGACTCTGGGGTTCATAAGGCTTAAAAAAAAACGTAAAACACAGTAAAAACATTACTTTTCAGCATTTTTTTTAAATTTCTCTACAATCGTGTAATAAGAATATTCTATTCCTACTTGTTTAAAAAAAAACATCATTATTTTAAAACTCTCAAATTTGGCACCTACACTGCTCAGAATTAATGTTAACAATGTTTCTAAGTTATTCTACTATTTAAGGTTCGAAGTTGATCAAAAGTGGCATTTACTAGTTATTCTACGGGAAAAAATTGCTTAATAAGATTGGTAAATTCGAATTTATGAGCTCCCCATGAGCGGAGCTTTATTAAAAGCTCATTAATAGGTGACAGAAATCAGTAAATGCATTCTTCAGCAATGATCTGTTTCAACGTTTCTATTTTTTAACTATTTCAGTACAGTTTTAGATTTGCAGCTGTTTGGACTAAACTTATGGGTTATCATTCTTCTTATATAATGCATCGTCACAAATATTTTGAAGTCAATCACGTGAAGATTTGTTAGTTATTTAATAAAAAAAATCACTGTTCAATAAAATTGGGAAATAGAGGGGTTATGGCACCCTAATGGATGTGAGGCTCGTGCTCAAGACAGCACAAGTGAGCCCCGTGTTCAAGACTCCACATGTGAGCCTCGTGTTCAAGACTCTACATGTGAGCCTCGTGTTCAAGACTCCACATGTGAGCCTCGTGTTCAAAAACTCCACATGTGAGCCTCGTGCTCAAGACCCACATGTGAGCCTCGTGTTCAAGACAGACATGTGAGCCTCGTGTTCAAGACTCCACATGGGGAGCCCCCGTGTTCAAGACACCACATGTTGGGGCCTCGTGTTCAAGACGCACATGTGAGCCTCGTGTTCAAGACTCCATACGTGAGCCTCGTGCTCAAGACTCCATACGTGAGCCTCGTGCTCAGACTCCTACGTGAGCCTCGTGCTCAAGACTCCACATGTGAGCCTCGTGTTCAAGACTCCCCAAAGTGGCCTCGTGTTCAAGACTCCACATGTGAGCCTCGTGTTCAAGACTCCCACATGTGAAGCCTCGTGGGTTTAAGACTCCACATGTGAGCCTCGTGTTCAAGACTCCACATGTGAGCCTCGTGTTCAAGACTCCACATGTGAGCCCCGTGTTCAAGACTCCACATGTGAGCCTCGTGTTCAAGGGCTCCACATGTGAGCCTCGTGTTCAAGACTCCACATGTGAGCCTCGTGTTCAAGACTCCATACGTGAGCCTCGTGTTCAAGACTCCACATGTGAGCCTCGTGTTCAAGACTCCACATGTGAGCCTCGTGTCAAGACTCCACATGTGAGCCTCGTGTTCAAGACTCACATGTGAGCCTCGTGTTCAAGACTCCACATGTGAGCCTCGTGTTCAAGACTCCACATGTGAGCCTCGTGTTCAAGACTCCACATGTGAGCCTCGTGTTCAAGACTCCACATGTGAGCCTCGTGTTCAAGACTCCACATGTGAGCCTCGTGTTCAAGACTCCACATGTGAGGCCTCGTGTTCAAGACTCCACATGTGAGCCTCGTGTTCAAGACTCCACATGTGAGCCTCGTGTTCAAGACTCCACATGTGAGCCTCGTGTTCAAGACTCCACATGTGAGCCTCGTTGTTCAAGACTCCACATGTGAGCCTCGTGTTCAAGACACCACATGTGAGCCTCGTGCTCAAGACACCACATGTGAACCTCGTGTTCAAGACTCCACATGTGAGCCTCGTGTTCAAGACAGCACATGTGAGCCTCGTGTTCAAGACTCTACATGTGAGCTCGTGTTCAAGACTCCACATGTGAGCCTCGTGTTCAAGACAGCACATGTGAGCTCGTGTTCAAGACTCTACATGTGAGCCTCGTGTTCAAGACTCACATGTGAGCCTCGTGTTCAAGACAGCACATGTGAGCTCGTGTTCAAGACAGCACATGTGAGCCTCGTGCTCAAGACTCAACATGTGAGCCTCGTGCTCAAGACACCACATGTGAGCCTCGTGCTCAAGACACCACATGTGAGCCTCGTGTTCAAGACTCCACATGTGTGCCTCGTGTTCAAGACAACACATGTGAGGCTCGTGCTCAAGACTCCACATGTGAGCCTCGTGCTCAAGACACCACATGTGAGCCTCGTGTTCAAGATATAATGGGCTTCTTTGGTATGCTGTAAGCGGGGTGTGAATGATATACTTCTTCGGAGGCTCTTACTTTATTGTTAAGTCGTAGTGGGCACACAGGCTTGTGTTGTGCCCATGGCCCGGGCAGGGCCATCCCACGAGAGAGAGCTGGGAGTACTTGTGTCTTCCTGCTAGGCCGCTGTGTGAGTGAGAGCGAGGCAAGTCTGGGCATACTGAAGTGGCAAGGCCTATAGGTGGCAGCACTTGAGTGGCGCGAAATATGAACTAAGCTGGCAGACAGCATGGGCTGTCTGTGCAGACAGTACAGGCTGTCTACATACGCTCGGCCACCTACCGCGCGTCGTCCCGACGCGACAATACTGGTAGTAAAAGAAACTCTGTCTCTCTCTCGTAGGAAACAGGGCACAGAACACAAAATAAAAACATATATATACATATGGACATGGAAAAAAAAACTTCCTACAGGGAGGGAAGAAAAAAACATCGTGGTCAAAGGCAATGAGCGTCGAAGGGCATCACTGCACGCCTTCCTGCGTCTGGACAGGTACTGCAACATGGAGACATCGCTGCGGCTGGGCTGAGCTGTGACGTAACAGGGTACGGTCTCCTCTGGTGAAGCAGTCATCGTAGGAGTCGCTGCAGATTTTCACTCAACCTAGGGCACGACATGCTGGTGCCCTCGAGTGAGGCGTCGACAAAACTCGGCAACTGGGCAGGACTTCTGGCAAGCGGACTCAGGAGGACATTCTCGACTGGTACTGTCGCTGGGCTGTCACTGCGGCGAGCGTGGGAGCGAGTTGTGGAGCGAGTCGTGGCAGAGACGACTGGGCGAAACATCTGGGAGTCGTAACATCATACACCAGACTGCAGTGAGCGAGCTAGCAGTCAAAGTGACATCATCTTTGTGCAGGCTGCTCACTGAAGCTTGTGACACGAGGCTGACACAGTGCCTGCCGACAGGCTGGCTGCGGCTTGACGAGTATCATCTCTCGACAGTTGGAGTTATAGCAGAGGTTGGCCTAAGCGTCCCAGACTTGTTTCTCTACATTAACTGCACTCTGACGATCTGGAGGTGAAGTGAAACAAATCTCGATGGGAATCGTAGCAGGTACGATTCTGCAGAACATCACGAGCGACGAGGATAAAAGCTTTCTGTACAAGAGGGCTCGTACGCTCAGGGCTGAGTAATCAGCTTTCAAACACACTGGTCACACGCGTGACTTAACACAGTGGTGCTACTCAGGTCTGGCTGGCCAAGACCTCACTGAACACACGGAAACTTTAAAAAACACACCGCTGTACATACGGTACAGCATAGCTTAATTAGCAAATGATGCTTTTTGTGCACAAAACTGACACTAAGACATATACTAAAATGTGAGAACACTGACTAAGAGGAATTAATTAACACACGACATATATTTTCTCTCAATCTTCTCGACATACTGAAATAATTACTGAACACTCGATGGTGGACATCATGTGATGTCAGGCGGTGATGTCGCGAGGTGACGTCAGCAGGGCTGTGACGTCAGAAGACATCTCGAGGTGACGTCAGGGAGACATCATGAGGTGACGTCAGGCAGACATCGTGAGGTGACGTCAATGTGATGCGGGCAGCAGACCACAGCATGTGGCCTGGGACATTTGGTAACTCACATGGACTTTGTAGGTCTACGTGACATCGGCCACACCCAACGTGGTGTCGATCCACGTGGTGTCGTGATCTACGTGGCATGCTGATCCACGCAGCTTCGAGTGGCCTTGGGCACTCGGATACACAGCACTGGCAAAGAATTCACACGAAAAACAGCAGGAAACACAGCAGAGGGAGTAGGCAGTGGTGAGTGTATGGTAGTGTGGTGGCGAGGAGCGTGGGTGAGTGTATGGCAGGGCGAGCATCTAGCCATTCCTCTTCCTCCTCCTCCTCCACCCACAAACACGTGGAGAAGCTCACATGGACGCAGAAATCACCACAAAACTCACTCTGGCTTGCTGAAACAGCTGTGCTGAGCTGAACAACAACAGCAACATACAAGTGACGCTGAACACGTGACTTGAGAAACAGCGTGGGACACTATAGCGTGGGATGCTGTAGCCTGGGGTCACTGTGACGCCACTCACAATTCTCGAAGACTTCGACAAATTTCGGCTGGATCCTGCTAGTACCTGTGTCTGGATGCTCAAAAGTGCAGACACGACATCAGGATAACTCGTTGAGAGACGGATGCTTCTTGTATGGGATGATGAAGTGAAGATGACTTCATACCTCTTCCTCCCTCTCTCCAGGGAAGCACAACTGCTGCAAGCACCGCTGTCACCATTTATAACGGGAAGGATTATTTGGTATTCTGGTAGCGGGGTGTGAATGATACACTTCTTCGGAGGCTTCTTACTTTATTGTTAATGTCGTGGTGGGTACACAGGCTTGTGTTGTGCCCATGGCCCGGGAGGGCCATGCCCACGAGAGAGAGCTGGGAGTACTTGTGAATTGCTGCTAGGCCGCTGTGTGAGTGAGAGCGAGGCAAGTCTGGGCATACTGAAGTGGCAAGGCCACATGTGAGCCTCGTGCTCAAGACAGCACATGTGAGCCTCGTGTTCAAGACAGCACATGTGAGCCTTGTGCTCAAGACACCACATGTGAGCCTCGTGTTTTAAGACAGCACATGTGAGCCTCGTGTTCAAGACAGCACATGTGAGCCTCGTGTTCAAGACAGCACATGTGAGCCTCGTGTTCAAGACAGCACATGTGAGCCTCGTGTTCAAGACAGCACATGTGAGCCTCGTGTTCAAGACAGCACATGTGAGCCTCGTGTTCAAGACAGCACATGTGAGCCTCGTGTTCAAGACACCTCACAATTAGTAAAAATTTGAAGCCGACCAGAAGAGTCGTTATCAGATCACGTCACGAATTCAAAAGATTCAAATTTCTTTAAAATTATACAATATTAAAGAGATTTGTCTTTACACAAACGAAACTTAAAAGTTATTATCCCGGCCCTAAGACGCATCAACCATTAAATTACGATGTAGTTCAGAAGACGTGAACTGACAATTATTTAAAGGGAATAAAAATTCCACGCTATTTTGCTCATGTTATTAATTCTGCATATTCAGATTTGAATTTCATTCTCCGTCGTTGTATGCTATGATACCTTTTTTCGAAGTTTGAGGCTACCCAATGAACATTTTTGGAAGTTATCTGAGCCATTCCAGGATGTTGCGAATGGGTTCAAAATCGTTGGTCAGAGGGCATAAAACATGACAGTTATTCCAAGAATTTAGTCATCATTGCCTTACAGAACTGTTTAAAATCTGAAGTCGATTAGATGAGACGTTGTCAAGTTATGAGCAAAATAAAATCGGAAAATAGAGAAAGATAAAAAAACAAAATTTTCAGGCAAAATCTTAAAGGTCCCGCTTCAGGAATACCAAATTAATGAAGATTTAAACAAGTGCAACATTTGTATGTTTTTATTTGTAGACATATCGACAACCATTGACTTTATCAATACAATACAAGGACATAATGTAAAGAATATAGAATTATATACAAAAGATGAGGTAATTAATCACTCAGCCTTGGAGTTGGTAAAGAACACTGTTGTCCGGAAGATTCTGAAACACAGGCATAAAGCTTGGCGCTTATATACTGGTGTCAGACAAGGGACGTGCACCAGATGACGGCATTGTCACTGGTAGGTGAGATTCATAGGTCATACCCATTGGATGGGCCACTAGTAAGCAAGGTTGTGGAGATGTTCTCTGTACCAAGGTTCCGTGATGTTGTAGTATCTGACAAGTTGTACATGAATTAATGCAGTATGTGCGCATAACGGTTTTCAAAGTTTGTTGGAGTCTTTCAAGCACAACCTGTGCTTGAGGATGGTAGGCAGTTGAGAAGTGTTGTTTGATTACCAGCTTATTTAATATTTTAAATGCTTTATCCTTGAAATTAGACCCATAGTTACTTTAAATGGAGCGACGGAGTACTGACTTGAAAATACACCTCACCATGACTTTTACAGTAATATTGCTTAGGCATTAATTTTTCTCATTACTACTTTTCTGGGTACCTGTTGGGCAAATCCATTATTGAGAAGAGGAATTGATTACCCACGTTAGATCTGGACGAAGGTCCCAGTCAGTCGACAATCATTTGTTCAAACGGTTCTCTATCACTTGGTATGAGGTTGAAACTTACTGATTTAATGAGAGTCCTTGGCTTCCCAACTACTTGACAGACACAGTAAGTTTTGATGTACAATAGCTTCTTACATCTCTTATACATGACCCAAAAAAATCATACGTATTCTATGCAAAGTCTTTTCATACTGAAGTGTGTCTGTTGTTCTCGTGCTCGTGTTTAGTGGGAGTTTATAAGTCACCGGTGCTATTACCTGGTGTCCCCAGGTAGTTATTTCTCCTATAACGTCATTGAAGCGGACGGTGTCCACGTTACTCATCTCTCCAAAATTCGAATGATTTCTTACAATTAATGGCATTCTAGGTCCTCCTGCGATCTCTCTCTCTCTCTCTCTCTCTCTCTCTCTCTCTCTCTCTCTTCTCTCTCTCTCTCTCTCTCTCTCTGTCTCTGTCTCTCTCTGTCTCTCTCTGTCTCTGTCACTCTCTGTCTGTCTGTCTGTCTGTCTGTCTGTCTCTCTCTCTCTCTCTCTCTCTCTCTCTCTCTCTCTCTCTCTCTCTCTCTCTCTCTTCTCATCATGAGGTACACCTCTTGTAATATGTTAATTAACACTACACAAATTTTCATCTACATGATAGTTTTATTAATGCAGGTAGAATTACCGACAATATGTTAGGTAAAAGGACACAAGTACAACTAATATGATATTTTATTGTGGCAACGTTTCGCTCTGGATTTCTTAGCTACTATGTATTTCGATTCACCACTTTTGTTTGGAAACAATCTGCATTTGTATAACACACTCTGCTCGGTTAATTAATCTCTATAGTGGAACTTCTGATATTGGGACTGAATTCTGAAGGAGGTTCGAGTGAGAGATTAGCGTAGGTAACAAGAGAGGGAGAGAGCTGGGAAGTGTTCTCATTAGAGCAGGTGTAAAGAGGAAGAGGAGGAAATGAGGCAATACAAGTGGGAGTGAGAATGTGAGTAGGAAGAACAGAGGAAGCTAGCTAGTTCATTAGTGTGATTGGGGAAAAA
>NC_069474.1:9592234-9644384 GCF_026875155.1 Cherax quadricarinatus | reverse complement strand
AACATCTTAGTCAAAGTCAACAAACCTGAAGCTGTGATATCGAAGCTCTGTTATCTATCTAGATTTCAGAGGAAATCATTACCTGTAATGGTCTGTATTAAGTTGATCAGAAAGCACCTGTACTTGCTAATTGCTATAGAAAAAGACACTTATGTACAACTCGGGACATTTTGTTAAAGGAAACGTTTCGCCACTTGTGGCGAAACGTTTCCTGAACTGTACATAACTGTCTTTTTGCACATATTTTCGGTATTATCATAACATTTCTCATGTTAACTGCTGCAAGAATCATCACAAAATAATAGCTGACCAGGGTTTAAAATGTGAAGCAGATTGGATAAGACGATATTAAATGGGATGAGTAACTTGCAGCTGACTGAGGTAAGACTCTGGGGTTCATAAGGCTTAACAAACGTAAAACACAGTAAAAACATTACTTTTCAGCATTTTTTTTAAATTCTCTACAATCGTGTAATAAGAATATTCTATTCCTACTTGTTTAAAAAAAACATCATTAGTTAAAACTCTCAAATTGGCACCTACACTGCTCAGAATTAATGTTAACAATGTTTCTAAGTTATTCTACTATTTAAGGTTCGAAGTTGATCAAAAGTGGCATTTACTAGTTATTCTACGGGAAAAAAATTGCTTAATAAGATTGGTAAATTCGAATTTATAGAGCTCACCATGAGCGGAGCTTTATTAAAAGCTCATTAATAGGCTGACAGAAATCAGTAAATGCATTCTTCAGCAACTGATCTGTTTCCAACGATTCTATTTTTTTAACTATTTCAGTACAGTTTTAGATTTGCAGCTGTTTGGACTAAACTTATGGGTTATCATTCTTCTTATATAATGCATCGTCACAAATATTTTGAAGTCAATCACGTGAAGCATTTGTTAGTTATTTAATAAAAAAAAATCACTGTTCAATAAAATTGGGAAATAGAGGGCTTATGGCACCCTAATGGATGTGAGGCTCGTGCTCAAGACAGCACAAGTGAGCCTCGTGTTCAAGACTCCACATGTGAGCCTCGTGTTCAAGACTCTACATGTGAGCCTCGTGTTCAAGACTCCACATGTGAGCCTCGTGTTCAAGACTCCACATGTGAGCCTCGTGCTCAAGACTCCACATGTGAGCCTCGTGTTCAAGACAGCACATGTGAGCCTCGTGTTCAAGACTCCACATGTGAGCCTCGTGTTCAAGACACCACATGTGAGCCTCGTGTTCAAGACAGCACATGTGAGCCTCGTGTTCAAGACTCCATACGTGAGCCTCGTGCTCAAGACTCCATACGTGAGCCTCGTGCTCAAGACTCCATACGTGAGCCTCGTGCTCAAGACTCCACATGTGAGCCTCGTGTTCAAGACTCCACATGTGAGCCTCGTGTTCAAGACTCCACATGTGAGCCTCGTGTTCAAGACTCCACATGTGAGCCTCGTGTTCAAGACTCCACATGTGAGCCTCGTGTTCAAGACTCCACATGTGAGCCTCGTGTTCAAGACTCCACATGTGAGCCTCGTGTTCAAGACTCCACATGTGAGCCTCGTGTTCAAGACTCCACATGTGAGCCTCGTGTTCAAGACTCCACATGTGAGCCTCGTGTTCAAGACTCCATACGTGAGCCTCGTGTTCAAGACTCCACATGTGAGCCTCGTGTTCAAGGACTCCACATGTGAGCCTCGTGTTCAAGACTCCACATGTGAGCCTCGTGTTCAAGACTCCACATGTGAGCCTCGTGTTCAAGACTCCACATGTGAGCCTCGTGTTCAAGACTCCACATGTGAGCCTCGTGTTCAAGACTCCACATGTGAGCCTCGTGTTCAAGACTCCACATGTGAGCCTCGTGTTCAAGACTCCACATGTGAGCCTCGTGTTCAAGACTCCACATGTGAGCCTCGTGTTCAAGACTCCACATGTGAGCCTCGTGTTCAAGACTCCACATGTGAGCCTCGTGTTCAAGACTCCACATGTGAGCTCGTGTTCAAGACTCCACATGTGAGCCTCGTGTTCAAGACTCCACATGTGAGCCTCGTGTTCAAGACTCCACATGTGAGCCTCGTGTTCAAGACTCCACATGTGAGCCTCGTGTTCAAGACTCCACATGTGAGCCTCGTGTTCAAGACAGCACATGTGAGCCTCGTGTTCAAGACTCTACATGTGAGCCTCGTGTTCAAGACTCCACATGTGAGCCTCGTGTTCAAGACAGCACATGTGAGCCTCGTGTTCAAGACTCTACATGTGAGCCTCGTGTTCAAGACTCCACATGTGAGCCTCGTGTTCAAGACAGCACATGTGAGCCTCGTGTTCAAGACAGCACATGTGAGCCTCGTGCTCAAGACTCAACATGTGAGCCTCGTGCTCAGGACACCACATGTGAGCCTCGTGCTCAAGACACCACATGTGAGCCTCGTGTTCAAGACTCCACATGTGTGCCTCGTGTTCAAGACAACACATGTGAGGCTCGTGCTCAAGACTCCACATGTGAGCCTCGTGCTCAAGACACCACATGTGAGCCTCGTGTTCAAGATATAATGGGCTTCTTTGGTATGCTGTAAGCGGGGTGTGAATGATATACTTCTTCGGAGGCTTCTTACTTTATTGTTAAGTCGTAGTGGGCACACAGGCTTGTGTTGTGCCCATGGCCCGGGCAGGGCCATCCCACGAGAGAGAGCTGGGAGTACTTGTGTCTTCCTGCTAGGCCGCTGTGTGAGTGAGAGCGAGGCAAGTCTGGGCATACTGAAGTGGCAAGGCCTATAGGTGGCAGCACTTGAGTGGCGCGAAATATGAACTAAGCTGGCAGACAGCATGGGCTGTCTGTGCAGACAGTACAGGCTGTCTACATACGCTCGGCCACCTACCGCGCGTCGTCCCGACGCGACAATACTGGTAGTAAAAGAAACTCTGTCTCTCTCTCGTAGGAACAGGGCACAGAACACAAAATAAAAACATATATATACATATGGACATGGAAAAAAAACTTCCTACAGGGAGGGAAGAAAAAAACATGGGGTGTGCTAAACATCGTGGTCAAAGGCAATGAGCGTCGAAGGGCATCACTGCACGCCTTCCTGCGTCTGGACAGGTACTGCAACATGGGAGACATCGCTGCGGCTGGGCTGAGCTGTGACGTAACAGGGTACGGTCTCCTCTGGTGAAGCAGTCATCGTAGGAGTCGCTGCAGATTTTCACTCAACCTAGGGCACGACATGCTGGTGCCCTCGAGTGAGGCGTCGACAAAACTCGGCAACTGGGCAGGACTTCTGGCAAGCGACTCAGGAGGACACTTCTCGACTGGTACTGTCGCTGGGCTGTCACTGCCGGCGAGCGTGGAGCGAGTTGTGGAGCGAGTCGTGGCAGAGACGACTGGGCGAAACATCTGGGAGTCGTAACATCATACACCAGACTGCAGTGAGCGAGCTAGCAGTCAAAGTGACATCATCTTTGTGCAGGCTGCTCACTGAAGCTTGTGACACGAGGCTGACACAGTGCCTGCCGACAGGCCTGGCTGCGGCTTGACGAGTATCATCTCTCGACAGTTGGAGTTATAGCAGAGGTTGGCCTAAGCGTCCCCAGACTTGTTTCTCTACATATAACTGCACTCTGACGATCTGGAGGTGAAGTGAAACAAATCTCGATGGGAATCGTAGCAGGTACGATTCTGCAGAACATCACGAGCGACGAGGATAAAAGCTTTCTGTACAAGAGGGCTCGTACGCTCAGGGCTGAGTAATCAGCTTTCAAACACACTGGTCACACGCGTGACTTAACACAGTGGTGCTACTCAGGTCTGGCTGGCCCAGACCTCACTGAACACACGGAAACTTTAAAAACACACCGCTGTACATACGGTACAGCATAGCTTAATTAGCAAATGATGCTTTTCTGTGCACAAAACTGACACTAAGACATATACTAAAATGTGAGAACACTGACTAAGAGGAATTAATTAACACACGACATATATTTTCTCTCAATCTTCTCGACAATACTGAAATAATTACTGAACACTCGATGGTGACATCATGTGATGTCAGGCGTGATGTCGCGAGGTGACGTCAGCAGGGCTGTGACGTCAGAAGACATCTCGAGGTGACGTCAGGGAGACATCATGAGGTGACGTCAGGCAGACATCGTGAGGTGACGTCAATGTGATGCGGGCAGCAGACCACAGCATGTGGCCTGGGACATTTGGTAACTCACATGGCTTTGTAGGTCTACGTGACATCGGCCACACCCAACGTGGTGTCGATCCACGTGGTGTCGTGATCTACGTGGCATGCTGATCCACGCAGCTTCGAGTGGCCTTGGGCACTCGGATACACAGCACTGGCAAAGAATTCACACGAAAAACAGCAGGAAACACAGCAGAGGGAGTAGGCAGTGGTGAGTGTATGGTAGTGTGGTGGCGAGGAGCGTGGGTGAGTGTATGGCAGGGCGAGCATCTAGCCATTCCTCTTCCTCCTCCTCCTCCACCCACAAACACGTGGAGAAGCTCACACTGGACGCAGAAATCACCACAAAACTCACCTCTGGCTTGCTGAAACAGCTGTGCTGAGCTGAACAACAACAGCAACATACAAGTGACGCTGAACACGTGACTTGAGAAACAGCGTGGGACACTATAGCGTGGGATGCTGTAGCCTGGGGTCACTGTGACGCCACTCACAATTCTCGAAGACTTTCGACAAATTTCGGCTGGATCCTGCTAGTACCTGTGTCTGGATGCTCAAAAGTGCAGACACGACATCAGGATAACTCGTTGAGAGACGGATGCTTCTTGTATGGGATGATGAAGTGAAGATGACTTCATACCTCTTCCTCCCTCTCTCCAGGGAAGCACAACTGCTGCAAGCACCGCTGTCACCATTTATAACGGGAAGGATTATTTGGTATTCTGGTAGCGGGGTGTGAATGATACACTTCTTCGGAGGCTGCTTACTTTATTATTAATGTCGTGGTGGGTACACAGGCTTGTGTTGTGCCCATGGCCCGGGAGGGCCATGCCCACGAGAGAGAGCTGGGAGTACTTGTGAATTGCTGCTAGGCCGCTGTGTGAGTGAGAGCGAGGCAAGTCTGGGCATACTGAAGTGGCAAGGCCACATGTGAGCCTCGTGCTCAAGACAGCACATGTGAGCCTCGTGTTCAAGACAGCACATGTGAGCCTTGTGCTCAAGACACCACATGTGAGCCTCGTGTTTAAGACAGCACATGTGAGCCTCGTGTTCAAGACAGCACATGTGAGCCTCGTGTTCAAGACAGCACATGTGAGCCTCGTGTTCAAGACAGCACATGTGAGCCTCGTGTTCAAGACAGCACATGTGAGCCTCGTGTTCAAGACAGCACATGTGAGCCTCGTGTTCAAGACAGCACATGTGAGCCTCGTGTTCAAGACACCTCACAATTAGTAAAAATTTGAAGCCGACCAGAAGAGTCGTTATCAGATCACGTCACGAATTCAAAAGATTCAAATTTCTTTAAAATTATACAATATTAAAGAGATTTGTCTTTACACAAACGAAACTTAAAAGTTATTATCCCGGCCCTAAGACGCATCAACCATTAAATTACGATGTAGTTCAGAAGACGTGAACTGACAATTATTTAAAGGGAATAAAAATTCCACGCTATTTTGCTCATGTTATTAATTCTGCATATTCAGATTTGAATTTCATTCTCCGTCGTTGTATGCTATGATACCTTTTTTCGAAGTTTGAGGCTACCCAATGAACATTTTTGGAAGTTATCTGAGCCATTCCAGGATGCTGCGAATGGGTTCAAAATCGTTGGTCAGAGGGCATAAAACATGACAGTTATTCCAAGAATTTAGTCATCATTGCCTTACAGAACTGTTTAAAATCTGAAGTCGATTAGATGAGACGTTGTCAAGTTATGAGCAAAATAAAATCGGAAAATAGAGAAAGATAAAAAAAACAAAATTTTCAGGCAAAATCTTAAAGGTCCCGCTTCAGGAATACCAAATTAATGAAGATTTAAACAAGTGCAACATTTGTATGTTTTTATTTGTAGACATATCGACAACCATTGACTTTATCAATACAATACAAGGACATAATGTAAGAATATAGAATTATATACAAAAGATGAGGTAATTAATCACTCAGCCTTGGAGTTGGTAAAGAACACTGTTGTCCGGAAGATTCTGAAACACAGGCATAAAGCTTGGCGCTTATATACTGGTGTCAGACAAGGGACGTGCACCAGATGACGGCATTGTCACTGGTAGGTGAGATTCATAGGTCATACCCATTGGATGGGCCACTAGTAAGCATGGATTGTGTTTGAAGATCTATGTTTTAATGCACACTCAGCATCTCGCTCCCACTCTAAGGACCATGGGAGAGATGTTGTCTGTCCCTCTGCCTTTGAGTGTCAAGTTCACATAGCAAGCTTCTTCATCCTCCTCCTTGGTTATGTGTACCTCATGCAGCACTTTTTGGTGTTCCCCCCCTGTTTCTGATTTCCTGGAGTCCTACTGGTTTCCGCTGTAAATACTTCCTTAAATCTAGTTTGAGCTCCTCACATACCTCTCGGTCGATTTTTCTTGTGAATTCCCCATCACCTTCTCTCAGTCCTGGTCGTGACTGTTGTTTTCCTCCTGAATGTGGCTATACAACAGCTTCGGGTCAGACGTGACTTTCGTATGCTATGTCATTTTCATATTGTCGCTGAACCTCCCTTATTATCTGTGCATATTCTTCTGGCTCTTTGGCTAATCTCTTTATTTTCCTGAGTTCTCTGTCTTCTGTACCTTTTTCCATTCTCTAATACACCTATTTTTTTGCCTCCTACACCTTTGGGTGAACCAATGACTCGTTCTGCTCTTCCCATTATTTATGTTTCCTTGGAGGCAAACCTTTCCCTGGCCTGCCATTGCATTTTGTAGTCACATAGTCCATCATTTCTTGACTGATTTTTCTGCTCAGTTCCCTGCTCCACTGAATGTCTTGCAGAAAGTTATCCTCCATGCCTGAGTAGTTCTCTCTTTTGTAGCTTGGTTTTTCCCGTCTATTCCTGCTACTCTCTCCACTTGGAGCTCGAACTATGTAGTCAAAGCCCAGAACCACATGGTCACTATCTCCTAGGGGTTTTTTCACATGATATCCCTCGATGTCTGAACTATCTCAGGTGAATACAAGGTCCAGTCTTGCTGGACCGTCCTCACCTCCTCTCTCTGTAGTGGTCTCTAACATGTTGATGCATGAGGTTTTCAGTACCACAACCATCAACTTGGCTCTCCCATGATTTTTTCGGACTTTTTCCCAAAGGGGCTTCCAGGTTTTACTAGCAATCTCCTTGTGATTGAAATTCACCCATAACTAGTAACTTTGCTCCCCCCCATGTGTGCTCTTCTGGCCACCTCGGCTAGTGGTGTCGACCGTTAGCTCTGTTGCCTCATCGTATTCTCTTTTGGCCCCCTGCAGTTCTGTGGTGGATTGTACATCAACTGCAATTATCACCTTATTCCCCAGATCTGATTGTTCCATACTAAGTAGTCCCCTTTCTCCCTTGCCGTCATTTCCTCCATATTCTCAAAACCCCACTGTTTTTTAATGAGCAGTGCAACTCCTCTCCCCCTCTCCTCCCTTTGTCTTTCCTGAGGAATATGATATCCGGGTGGAAATGTTTGCTTCTGTTATCATTCTTGGTGAGTTTGTTTCTGAGGAAGCTATTAATGTCTGGGATGAACTCCTGATTCTTTCATGCCACTCCTCACACTTATTTGGTAATACCATCGCATTAGTGTTGTGTGAGTTGTGTGTGTGTGGTGTGTGTTGTGTGTGTTGGTGTGTGTGTGTACTCACCTATTTGTGGGTTGCAGGGGTCAGTCCCTACTCCTGGCCCGTGTGTGTGTGTGTGGGTGTTGTGAGTGTGTGTGTGTGCGTGTTGTGTGTGTGTGTGTGCGGTGTGAGTGTGTGTAGTATGTGTGTATGACTCACCTAGTTTTGGTTGCAGGGGTCGAGCCATAGCTAATGGGCCCCGTGTGTGAGGTGTGCGTATGTGTGGTTTGGGTGTTGGCCAGAGGAGGTGCAAGTATTGGGTTATGTGGAGGGTGTTGTTGCACAGGGTTGTTAGTGTAGGTGTGAATGGTCAGCGGTTTTACCAGGGTGGCAACTGTTCATGTACACTGTGTGTACGCACAATCATTATGTTCTTATACGCTCTTGTTGCGTGAGAAGTTAGTGATTGCCTGGAAGACTACACCAGAATCAAGTATTTGTAAACCTAATTTTGTATAACTAGACAGTTCTTACCAACAGAATGTTACCTTCTTTTATTTATTGTTTGTTCTAGTGGCACAGTCAAAAAGACCACGTGCCTACCAGTGTGTGTGTGAGTGTGGTTGTGTGTGTAGTGTGTGTAGTGTGTGTGGGTGTGTGTGTATGTGTGTGTGTGTCTGTTTGCATATATTCTTCCATCAATCCAACCACAACCTAAATACTACTACCTCACCACCACTCCACTCCCCTCATTTCCACCACCATCCTCAAAACTGTCACCACCATCCTCAAAACTACACCGCCATCCTCCAAACTGTCACCACCATCTTCCAAAAACTGTCCACCACCATCCTCAAAACTGTCACCACCTTCTCAAACCTGTCACCACATCCTCCAAACTGTCACCACCATCCTCAGAACTGTCACCACCTTCCACAACTGTCACGCACCAGCCACAAAACTGTCACCACCATCTTCAAAACTGTCCCACCATCACAAAACTGTCACAACCAACTTCCAAAACTGTCACCACCATCCCTCAAAGCTGTCCCACCATCTTCGAAAACTACACCACTATCCACAAAATGTCACCACCATCTTCAAAACTGTCACCACCATCCTCAAAACTTGTCACCACCACCTCAAAAACCGTCACCACCATCCTCCAAACTGTCTACCACCATATCCTCAAAATCTGTCACCACAACCACAAAACTGTCAACCACCATCTTCAAAACCTGTCACCACCATCCTCAAAACTGTCACCACCACCCTCAAAACTGCCACCACCATCCTCTAAACTGTCACACTCAACCTCAAAACAGTCACCACCATCCTCAAAACTGTCACCACCATCCTCAAAACAGTTCACGCACCACCTCCAAAACTGTCACACCATCTTCAAACTGTCCCACCATCCTCAAAACTGTCACCACCATCTCAAAATGTCACACCATCCTCAAAACTGTCACCCCATCCTCAAAACTGTTCACCACCATCCTCAATCCATGTCCACCACCATCTTCAAAACTGTCACCACCATCGACAAAACTGTCACCACCATCTTCAAAACTGTCACCACCATCCTCAAAGCTGTCTCCACAATCCTCAAAGCTGTCACCACCATCTTCATAAACTGTCACCACCCCCTCTAAACTGTCACACCAGTCCTCAAAACAGTCACCACCATCCTCAAAACTGTCCACCACCATTCTCCAAAACTGTCACCACTATCCACCAAAAACTGCTCACCACCATCCCTCAAAACTGTCACCACCTTCCTCAAAGCGTCACCACTATCCTCAAAACTGTCACCACCATCCTCAAAACTGTCACACCATCCTCAACACTGTCACAGCATCCACAAAACTGTCACCACCATCCTCAAACAGTCCACCATCGCCACTAGTACCATGCGAGTGCTTGTGTCTATATGTGAACTCTAAAACCTGAACGCCATTAGAGATCAGTGATTATAATAACCCTAAATTTTAACGGGTGAAACCTATAAACCAGCGGAAGGCCTTGGTCAGATGTCCAAATTCCAGCTGCGGGTCGTCATATGACAGACCCTGTCAGGAATCACTTGTCCTGTTATCTGACAAAGCTTAATTACCCTAACCTTTAACATCATTAGTCAAAATGTCAGCAATACTGAAGCGTGATATCGAAGCTCTGTTTATCTATCTTTTATCTTATCTAGGATTTTCAGAGGAAATCATTACCTGTAATGGTCTGTAATTAAGTTGATCAGAAAGCCACCTGTACTTACTAATTGATATAGAAAAAGACACTTATGTACAACTCGACATATCCTTAAAGGAAAACGATTCGTCACTTGTGGCAAACTTTCCTGAACTGTACATAAACTGTCTTTTTGCACATATATTCGGTATTATTCATAACATATCTCATGGTTAACTGCTGCAAGAATTTTTTATCCATCACATAATAATAGCTACCAGGTTTAAAATGTAAGCGGATTGATAAGACGATATTAAATGGGATGTAGTAACTTGCAGCTGACTGAGGTAAGACTCTGGGGTTCATTAAGCTCCAACAAACGTAACACGCAGTAAAAAATTACTTTTAGCATTTTTTTTAAATTCTCTACACTGTGGGTAATAAGAATATGCCTATTCCACTTGTTTAAAAAAAACAACAATAGTTAAAACTCTCAAATTGGCACCTACCACTGCCAGAAAAATGTTAACATGTTTTCTAAGTTATTCTACTATTTTTAAGGTTCGAATTTGATCAAAAGTGGCATTTACTATTTATTCTACGGGAAAAAAATTTGCCCTTTAATAATATTGGTAAATCGAATTTCTAGAGCTCACCATGAGCGAGCTTCATTAAAAGCCATTAATATGCTGACAAAATCAGTACATCATTCTTCAGCAACTGATCCCGTTTCCAACGATTCTATTTTTTTAACTATTTTCAGTACAGTTTTTAGATTTGCAGCTGTTTGACTAAACTTATGGGTTTTAATCATCTTCTTATATAATTCATCGGCACAAATATTTTGAAGTTCCAAACGTGAAGCAATTGGTTAGTTATTTAATAAAAAAAACTCACTGTTCAATAAAATTGGAAATAGAGGCTTATGGCACCCAATGATGGAGCTCGGCTACAAGACAGCACATGTTAGCCTCGTGTCAAGACTCCACAGTGAGCCCTCGTGAGCTGAGCTGAACAACAACAGCACCATTACAAGTGACGCAGAACACTGACCTTGAGAAAAGCAGCGGTGGGACACTGTAGCGTGGGACGCTGTAGCGTGGGTCACTGTTGACGCCACTCACAATTCTCGAAAGACTTTCGACAACTTCGGCTGGATCCTGCAAGTACTGTGTCTGGATGCTCATAAGTGCAGACACGACATCAGAAAACTCGTTGAGAGACGGATGCTTCTTGTATGGGATGATGAAGTGAAGATGACTTCAAAACCTCTCCACCCTCTCTCCAAGGCAAGCACAACTGCTGCAAGCCCGTCTGTCACCATTTTATAACGGAAGGATGATTTGGTATTCTGGTACGGGTGTGATAGATACACCTTCTTCGGAGGCTGCTTTATCTTTATTATTATGCGTCGGTGGTGGGTACACCGGCTTGTGTTGTGCCCATGGCCCGGGAGGGCCATGCCCACGAGAGAGAGCTGGGCGTACTTGTGACTGCTGCTAGGCCCTGAGTAGTAGAGCGAGCAGTTGGGCATACTGACGTGGCAAGGCCACATGTTAGCCTCGTGCTCAAGACAGCACATTGAGCCTCGTGTTCAAGACACACATGTAGCCTTGTGCGCAAGACACACATGTGAGCCTCGTGTTCAAGACTCCACATGTGGAGCCTCGTGCTCAGACAGCACATGTGAGCCCCGTGTTCAAGACTACCAACATGTGAGCCGCGTGCTCAAGACATACCACATGAGAACCTCGTGTTCCAGACTCCACATGTGAGCCTCGTGCTCAAGACAGCACATGTGAGCCTCGTGTTCAAGACACCACATTGAGCACCGTGCTCAAACAGCACATGTGAGTCCTCGTGTCTCAAGAAGACCAGCACATGTGACCTCGTGTTCAAGACACCACATGTTGAGCCTCGTGCTCCAAACACCACATGTGAGCCTCGTCTCAAGACACCCACATTGAGCCTTGTGTTCAAGACACCACATGTGAGCCCGTGCTCAAGACTCCACCTGAGAGCCTCGTGTTCAAGACTCCCACATGTGAGCCTCTGTTCAAGACAGCACATGTGACCTCGTGTTCAAGACAGCACATGTGAGCCCGTGCTCAAGACAGCACATGTGAGCCTCGTGTTCAGACAGCACAGTGAAGCCTCGTGCTCAAGACACACATGTGAGCATCGGTGGCTCAAGACAGCACATGTGAGCCTCGTGCTCAAGACAGCACATGTGAGCCTCGTGCTCAAGACAGCACATGTGAGCCTCGTGTTCAAGACAGCAAATGTGTGCCTCTGTTCAAGACAGCACATGTTGAGCCCTCGAGGTTTAAGACAGCACATGTGAGCCCTCGTGCTCAAGACAGCACATGTGACCTCGTGTTCAAGACAGCACATGTGACCTCGTGTTCAAGACACCACCATGTGAGACTCGTGCACAAGACAGCACATGTGAGCCCGTGGCTCAAGACAGCAACATGTTGGAGCCTCGTGTTCAAGGACAGCACATTGAGCCCCTCGTGTTCAAGACACCACATGTGGAGCCTCGTGCTCAAGACAGCACATGTGAGCCTCGTGCTCAAGACAGCACATGTGAGCCTCGTGTTCAAGACAGCACATGTGAGCCTCGTGCTCAAGACAGCACATGTGAGCCTCGTGTTTCAAGACAGCACATTGAGCCTCGTGCTACAAGACAGTCACATGTGAGCCTCGTGTTCAAGACACACATTGAGACTCGTGCTCAAGACAGCACAATGTGAGCCTCGTGTTCAAGACAGCACATTTGAGCCTCGTGTTCAAGACACCACATGTGAGCCTCGTGCTCAAGACAACCACAGTGACCTCATGCTCAAGACACCACATGTGAGCCTTGTGTTACAAGACAGCACATGTGACGCCCTCGTGTTCAAGACTCCACATGTGACCTCGTGGCTGAGCAGAACAACAACAGCAACCTACAAGTACGCTGCACACGTGACCTTGAGAAACAGCGTTGGACACTGTAGCGTGGGACTGTAGCCGTGGGTCACTGACGCCACTCAACAATTCTCGAAGACTTTCGACAAATTTCCGTCTGGATCCGGCTAGTACCTGTGTCAGGATGCTCATAAGTCAGACACGACATCAGGATAACGCGTTGAGAGACGGATGCTTCTTGTATGGGATGATGAAGTGAAATGACTTCATACCTCTTCCTCCCTCTCTCCATGCAAGCCAACTGCGCAAGCCCCGCTGTCACCATTTATAACGTGAAGATATTTGGTATTCTGGTAGCGGGTGTGAATGGATACACATCTTCGAGGCTGCTTATTAATATAAATGTCGTGGGGGTACACAGGTCTTGTGTTGTGCCCAAGGCCCGGGAGGGCCTATTCCCACGAGAGAGAGCTGGGAGTACTTTTGACTTGCTGCTAGGCCGCTGTGTGAGTGAGAGCGAGGCAAGTCTGGGCATACTTCAGTGGCAAGGCCACAATGTAAGCCTCTGTGCTCAAGACAGCACATGGTAGCCTCGTGATCGAAGACAGCACATGTGAGCCATGTGCTCCCGACACCACATGTGAGCCTCGTGTTCAAGCTCTCCACAAGTGAGCCAACGTGCTCAAGACAGCACATGTGAGCCTCGTGTTTCAAGACTCCACATGTGAGCCCTGCTCAAGCCGACCACAATGTTAACCTCCGAGTTCAAGACTCCACATTTTAGCCTCGTGGCTCAAGACAGCCCATGTGAGCTCGTGTTTCAAGACACCACATGTGAGGCCTCGTGCACAAGACATCACATGTGACCTCGTGCTCAGACAGTCACATAGAGCCTCGGTTCAAGACACCACATGTTGAGCTCGTGCTCAAGACAACCACATTTGAGCTCTCGTGCTCAGAAACCTCCCAACCACAGGGGAGCCATGTTTAAGACACCACAAGTGAGCCTCGTGCTCAAGACTCCACATGTGAGCCTCGTGTATTCAAGACTCCTCATGTGAAGCCTCGTTTTCAATGACAGCACATGTGAGCCTCGGTTCAAGACAGCACATGATGGAGCCTCGTGCGCCTCAAGTACAGCACCCAATGAGCCTCGTGTTCAAGACAGCACATGTGAGCCTCCGTGCTCAAGACCAGCACATGTGAGCATCGTGCTCAAGACAGCACATGTGAGCCTCGTGCCTCAAACAGCACATGTGAGCCTCGTGCTCCAAGACAGCACAAAGTGAGCCTCGATGTTCAAGCCAGCACAGTGAGCCTACGTGTTCAAGACAAGCACATGTGAGCCTCTGTTCAAGACACACATGTGAGCCACGTGCTCAAGACGAGCACATGTGAGCCTCGTGTTCAAGACAGCACATTGAGCCTCGTGTTCAAGACACCACATGTGAGCCTACGTGCTCAATACACACATGTAGCCTCTGCTCAAAGACAGCACATGTGAGCCTCGTGTTCAAGACAGCACATGTGAGCCGCGTGTTCAATACACCACATGTTAGCCTCGTGCTCCAAGACAGCACATGTTGAGCCTCGTGCTCAAGACAGCACATGGAGCCTCGTTTCAAACAGCAAAACATGTAGCCTCGTGCTCAAGACAGCACATGTGAGCCTCGTGTTCAAGACAGCACATGTGTACTCGTGCCAAGACAGCACGTGTGAGCCTCGGGTTCAAGACCGACAGTGAGCCTCGGTGCTCAAGACAGCACATGTGAGCCTCGTGTTCAAGACAGCACATGTGAGCCTCTAGCTCAAGACAGCACATGTAGACCACGTGTTCAAGACAGCACATGTATCCCTCGTGCTCAAGACCACATGTGAGCCTCGTGTTCAAGACAGCCACATGCGAGCCCTCGTGCCAAGACAGCACATGTCAGCCTCGTGTTCAAGACAGCACATGTGAGCCTCGTGTTCAAGACAGCACATGTTAGCCCGTGTTCAAGACAGCACATGTGAGGCCTCGTGTTCAAGACAGCATATGTGAGCCTCGTGTTCAAGACAGCACATGGAGCCTCGTGTTCAAGGACAGCACATGTGAGCCTCGTGTTTCAAGACAGCACATGTGAGCCTCGTGTTCAAGACAGCACATGTGAGCCTCGTGTTCAAGACACCACGTGAACTGACAATTATTTAAAGGGAATAAAAATTCCACGCTATTTTGCTCATGTTATTAATTCTGCAATATTCAGATTTGAATATCATTCTCCGTCGTTGTATCTATTGATACTTTTTCCGAAGTTTGATGCTCCCAATGAACATTTTTGGAAGATATTGAGCCATTCCAGGATGTTGCGAATGGGTTCAAAATCTTTGGTCAGAGGCATAAAACAGACAGTTTTTATTCCAAGAATTTAGACATCATTGCCTTACCATGAACTGTTTAAAATCAGAAGTCATTAGAATGGACGTTGTCAAAGTTATGAGCAAAATAAAATCGAAAATAGAGAATGATAAAACAAACAAACTTTTCAGGCAAAAATCATAAAGTCCCGCTTCAGAATACCAAATTAATGAAGATTTTAAACAAGTGCAACATTTGTATGTTTTTTATTTGTAGACATATCGACCAACCATTGACTTTCATCATACAATCCAAGGACATAATTAAAGAATATAGAATTATATACAAAAGATGAGGTAATTAATCACACAGCCCTTTGAGTTGGTAAAGAACACTGTTTCCCGGAAGATTTCTAAACACAGGCATAAAGCTTGGCGCTTATATACTGGCGTCCGACAAGGGACGTGCACCAGATGACGGCATTGGTGTCACTGGTAGGTGAATTCATTCAAACCCATTGGATGAGCCACTAGTAAGCAAGGATGTGGAGATGTTTGTTTCTCTGTCTCCAAGGTCCGTGAAAAAAAAAAAAATGTGTAGTATCTGACAAGTTGTACAGAATTAATGCAGTATGTCGCATAACGGTTTTCAAGTTTTGGCGGATGGTAGGCAGTTGAGAAGTTGTTGTTTTGATACCACTTATTTAATATTTAATGCCTTTATCCCTTGAAATTAAGACCCAAGTACTTTAAATGGAGCGACGGAGTTACTGCTTGAAGATACACCTCACCATGACTTTTACAGTAATATTCTTAGGCATTAATTTTTCTCATTACTACTTTTCTGGGTACCTTTGGGCAAATCCATTATTGATAAGATTATCCCACATTAGATCTGGGCGAAGGTCCCAGTCAGTCGACAATCATTTGTTCAAACGGTTCTCTATCACTTGGTATGAGGTTGAAGATTGAGACACTTATGCAGCATATGGGAATCTTTATTCAGGAAACGTTTCGCACACAGAGGCTTCATCAGTCCAATACAAAGAGGAAGGTAAGGGAGAGGAGGAGAATGAGTAATCAGTTCTCTCAACTGGAGTCGATGTGTTCAGTCCATCAATCTTGTAGAATGTACAGCATAGGGCCGTAGACGTGGCATATATACTGTAATGAGGGACGTGAAACAAGTGGAGCGGGGTCATAGTGGTATCATCCACTAGTCCTCCAGCGAATCTCTCTCTCCGCTCGTCTCTCTCCTCACTCTCTTCTCTCTCTCTCTCTCTCTCTCTCTCTCTCTCTCTCTCTCTCTCTCTCACCTCCTCTCCTCTCTCACTCTCTCGTCTCTCTCTGTCTCATCAGTCCATCACCCTTGTAGTCGAAGAATTTGAGGTTGTCATCCCACGCCTGGAGAAGTTCAGTTCCATAGTAGAACTACCTGAAGATCAAGCGACAGTGCGGAACTTATATACTGACGAAGGAGAGGTGTCGATAGTAGTAGTAGTAGTAGTAGTAGTGAGAATGTAGCCACTGAGAGGTATGTCCCTCTCAGATCCAACACTTCTCACTTGAAAAAGCTTGTCCAAGGGTTTTTCTGTACCAAGAATGCCAGTTGTTGCAGTGTCTGACAAGATAACATCAAATGGTATACAATACCGACAGTTGTTAGGTAAGACACAATGCAACAGTTAGACAACTTTATCGAAACTATCACCTACACAGTAGGCTTCTTCAGTCGAATACAGAAAGTAGGGCAGAACATAGAGATGTAAGACGATGTAATCAGTCCATCACCCTTTGTAGTCGTAGTATTTGAGGTTGTCAGTCCTCGGCCAGAAGAAGTTCATTCCATAGTCAGGAACTAATTCAGAGAACAAGCGAACAGTGCGGACCTTAAATACAGTTCGGAAGGAGAGGTGCAGAGTACGTAGTAAAGTAGTAGTAGTGTGAATGTAGCCACTGAGAGGTCATGTCCCTCCTCAGTTGAGAAGTTGTTGGTCTGAGAGGGACATGACCTCTTCAGTGGCTACATTCTCACGAACTACTACTACTACTACTACTACTACTACAACTCTTCACCTCTCCCTTCGACAGTATTTAAGTCTCTGCGCCGCACAGTCGCTTGATCTTCAGATAGTTCCTGACTATGTAACTAACTTCTCACAGGCCGAGGGGACTGACAACCTCAACTTCAACGACTACAAGGGTGATGGACTGATTACATCGTCTTCACATCTCTACTGTTTCCTGCCTACTTTCGTGTATTCGACTGAAGAAGTCCCCCCCGACTGTGTAGCGATACAGTTCGGAAAAAAGATGTCTAATGATAGCATATGTGTCTTACCTAACAACCTGTCGGTATTGTAAACCATTTTGATGTTTAATAGTACTTGCCCTTGAACATTACATAACTTTACACTCGTGATCATATTTTTGTTTGAACTACGTTCTTCAAGTGACATAAGATGTAGCTTTATAATCTTTCTCAATCCCTCTTAAACCAGACATCGATCATGTAGCATTCCTCCCAACTCAAACTTGAACTTTGTGTTTTGCTAGAGTGAGCGCCATCATAACTGCACACTTAAGAGTGGGTGTCACGTATGAAGTATAAAGAGTTTTTTTAACGATCCTTTGTTGTAGGTTCCTGAATGTCCCCCCCCCACACTCAAGTATCAAGCTTAGACTCTACTTCTGATGTTATTTTGTTTTTATGTGCCCTCATGAGACAGGTTCGGTAATGGTTATTCCTGTGGCCCTTTTATAAATTTAACAGTTTCTCTTGAAACTTTTTGCTTCTTGTAGTCGGAACTCTCTCTATCAGCTTCCTTCCACGGCTTTATAACTTTTGCCTTTTGTTAGATTATAATTTTAATAACTTAATCGTCAGTTCCTGAAATCCAAACTATTCCACTTACTGACTATCTCCCTGTGCTGAAGAAATACTTCTAACATCCCTATGATACAACGATTCTTCACTTTCCAACTGTGTCCCCTTGTTTATGTGTCCCAATCTCTGGAACATCTGTCTTTGTCACCTTGTCAAGTTCCTCTCCCTATTTTGTATGTCGTTAGCCGTGTCCCCCTATCTCTTCCTGTCCGCCAGTATTCGTCAGGTTGATTCCCTTAACCTCTCCTCGTAGGACATACCTCTTAGCTCTGGAATAGAACAGGTTGCAAATCTTGCACTTTCTCTAGTTTCTTTACGTGCTTGCTAGGTGTGGGTTCCAAACTGGTGCCGCATACTCAATATGGGCCTAACGTACACGGTGTACAGGTCCTGAAAACGATTCCTTATAAGTGGTCGGAATGCTGTGTGTGTGTGTGTCTGTGCCTGATTGTGTGTGTGTGTGTGTGTGTGTGGGTGTGTGTGTGTGTGTGTGTGTGTGTGTGGTGTGTGTGTGTGTGTGTGTGTGTACTCACCTATTTGTACTCACCTATATGTGTTGCAGGGTCGAGTCCTAGCCTCCCTGGCCCCTCCCTCTCACTGGTCCCTTCTAGTTCCTTCCCCTCCAGCTCTATGAGCTTTATCCAACACTTCTTAAAGATATGTATGATCCTGTCTCCACCACCTCCGCTTTCCAACTATTCCACTTGCTGACAACTCTGTGACTGAAAGAAATACTCCTACACCCCGTGACCATCTGAGTCTTCAGCTCCTAATGGTCACAATTGTCCACCTTGTCGATTCCTCTCGGTATTTTAATGTTGTTTTCATGTCCCCCTCAGTCTCTCCTGTCCTGTACTATCGTAAGGTCGATTTCCCTTTAACCTCTCCTCGTAGGACATGCCCCTTAATTCCGGGACTATCACGTTACAAACCTTCGCATTTTTCACTAATTTCCTGACGTTCTTGGCAGTGAGGGTTGCATAATGGGGCTCCATAACTCCAATATGGCCTGATCTACACGTGTACAGAGTCCTGAACGATCCGTACTGAGATATCGGAATTGCTCTTCTTAGGAATAGCTATTCGTCCGTAGTCGCAGCATTTATTTGGTGTCTTTAGCCCATGGACCTGTATTCTATCTGCTGTCCTTTTTTCTGTCCCAGATCTTTGCATTTGCAGGGTTGACCTCCAGGAGCCATTTGCTGGACCATGCCGTGCAGCCAGTCCACATCCTGCTTGGTCTTCCTCGACAGAATTCTTCTCATTAACTTGACATTGTCTGCAAACATAGAACATTCTGAGTCTGTTCTTTCTGTCATGTCATTCACATATACCAGAACAGAACCTGTCTAACACTGACTACTGTGGAACCCCCGAACGAAAGCCCCACATCTGACACCTGTCAGAGACCATGACCAATCAGTGCCATCCCTGTGCATACTTACCTGGTCCACCAGCCATTTTGAACTTGTGGAACTGTGTGAAAAGCCTTTTTGCTGTCCACGAAAGCAATCTAACCATCCCTCCTCTCTCTTGCCTTACTGCTTTCACCCTGTCATAGAAATTCCAGTAGGTTTTTGTGAAGCCAGGATTCTCCGTCCTTGACTCCGAGCTGGTTTGAACGTTTAATAAGCACGGTCCTTACTTGGTGCTGCCACCACTCTTCTCCTATAAACTTCTCCATGACTTTGCGTATATACATGCCTGTGACACTAGTCACTGGCATGTAATAAAA
The DNA here is from genome assembly GCF_026875155.1 of Cherax quadricarinatus. Classification (NCBI taxonomy): domain Eukaryota; kingdom Metazoa; phylum Arthropoda; class Malacostraca; order Decapoda; family Parastacidae; genus Cherax; species Cherax quadricarinatus. Next base: position 9,624,585 of record NC_069474.1, on the reverse strand, counting down.
GCTGCATTTCTGTCATTTCTTAAAATTGGGACTGTATTTGCTTTTTCCATTGCCTCAGGGAAGCTGCTTTGTTTCGATAGTGTTGACGATTTTGTTTTGTGTGTGTGTGTGTGGTGTGTGTGTGTGTGTGTGTGTGTGTGTGTTGTGTGTGTGTGGTGTGTTGTGAGGTGTGTGTGTGTGTGAATGTGTGTGTGTTGTTGTGTGTGTGTGTGTGTGAGTGTGTGTGTGTGTTTGTGTGGTGTGTGTGGTGTGTGTGAGTGTGTGTGTGTGTGTTTGTGGATTCTAGGTCGAGTCATGGCTCCTGGCCCCCGTCACTTCATTGATCACTATTAGGTCCCTGTTCTCTTCCTGCTCCATGAGCTTTAACAAACTTCGTTTAAAACTTTGTATAGGTCCTGCCTCCAACTGGAGTCAATGCCAGAGAATTCTACTTCCTGACAACTCTAAGACTAAATAATACTTCTAAACATCCCCCTTTGACTCACTGAGTCTTCAACTTCCAAATGTGACACTTTGTGTCTGTGTCCCATCCTCTGGAACATCCCTGTCCTATGTCAGACCTTTCAATTTCTCGTAGTATTTTGTATGTCGGTGTCATGTCTCCCCTAACCCTCCTGTTCTCTAGTGTCGTCAGGACGTTTTCCTTAATCGTTCTTCTTAGGATAAATTTCTTTCCCCTTGAGCTTTGGAACTAGTTTGGTTGCAAACCGTTTGCACTGTCTATAATTTCCCTTGACGTGCTTGACCAGGTGTGTGTTCCAAAATGGTGCTGCATACTCCCAGTATGGAGACAGGGATAGAGAGTGGGAGAAGAGACAAGTACAGAGGGTAGAGAGATGAGGAAAATATGAAGAATAAGTGGAGAGAGGGGAAAAGAAGAAAGGGAATCAAAACGGAGAGAGGGACAGGGAGAAGGAGAAATGGGGAAAGGACTGATGGAGGGGAAGAGGAGAGAGAAGAAGATTAAGAGGGGAAAGAGGGAAGAGACCGAGGAGGGAGACAGAGTGAGAGAGTGTGTTTGTGTGGGTGTATGTTTTAAGTATGACTGGGTGTGGGAATGGGAGTACCCGCCATTGAGGTTGCAGGGGTCTAAGTCTCATCTCCCGGCCCCGCCTCTCACAGCTTGCACTAGGTCACTCTCCCTGAATCGTGATATTTATCATACCTCTGCTTAAAGCTATGTATGGATCCAGGCCTCTACTACATCGCTTCCAAATGTTTTGGGTAATGGTGTTGGTGGTGCATAGGTGTGGAAGTCTCGATGTTTGTTGGGTGTCAGTTCTGTGTTGCGTGTATTTTTGATTTTGCTGTGTGTGTGAGTGTGAGTGTGCGTGTGTGGTGTAATCACCTAGATTAGTCACCTAGATAGGTTTGCAGGGGTCGATTCCAAGCTCCCTGGCCCCGCCTCTTCACTGTCACTGGTGTGTGTGTGAGTGTGTATGGTACTCACCACCTATTTGTACACACCTATTTGTGGTTGCCAGGGGTCGATTCATGGCTGCCTGGCTCCGCCTCTCACTGATTGCTACTAGGTCCTCTCTCTCCCCGCTCCATGAGCTTTAATCAATCCTCCCTTAAAACTATGTCAGGTTCCCGCCTCCACACGTCACTTTCTAGGTCTATTCCACGGCCTGACTACTCTATGACTGAAAAAATACTTCAGTTTCTCGCTAACATCCCTTGATTCATCTGATCATCCAACTCCATTGTGGCCTCTCGTTTCTGTGTCCTCATCTTGGAAACATCCCGTCTCCTGTCCACCTTTGTCTATTTCACGGCAGTATTTTATATGTCGTTATCATTAACCCCTGACCCTCTTGTCCTCCAGTGTCCGTCAGGCCGATTATCCATCAACCTTTCTTAGTAGGCAATCCACTTAGCTCTGGGGGACTATCTTGTTCAAACCTTGTTCTTTCTCTAAAGTCTTGACGTGCTTGACCAGCGTGGGTTCCAAACAGGTGCTGCATACTCCAGTATGGGCCTGACGTAAATGTAGTACAGAGTCTTGAACGATTCCTTACGGAGGTATCGGAATGCTATCCGTAGTTTGCCCGACGCCGTATTGCTGAGCAGTTATCTGATTGATGTGCGCCTCAGGAAATATGCTCGGTGTTTATACTCACCCCCAGATCTTTTTCCTTGAGTGAGGTTTTGCAAGTCTTTGCCTCTATACTATATTGTTTTTGCGGTCTTCTTTGCCCTAACCCTAATCCTCACGACTTGCTTGGCAGGGTTACACACAAGGAGGCAATTGCATGTCAGGCATGTAGCCCTGTCCAGGTCTCTTCGTAGTCCCTGCCTGATCACTCGTCCGATTGCTCTCTCATTAATTTAACATCATCTGAAACAAGGACACTTCTGAGTCCTATCCCTTCGTTATGTCATCCATATACAAAAACAGCACAGACCTAGGACTGACACTGTGGAACCCCCTTGTCCCACAGGCGCCCACTCTGACACCTCGTCACGAATCATGACTCGTTGTGCTCCAGTCAGTATTCTTTGATCCTTGCTGTGCCTTTCCTGTTATATTTTGCCTGGTCCACAGCCTTTGCAGTAACCTCTTTGGAGGAACGGTACGAAGGCCTTCTTGCAGTCCAAAAAAATGGCAGTTTATCCACCCCTCTCTCCTTGTCTTACTTCTGTCACTTTCATAAACTCTAGTAGTTTGTGACACAGAATTTTTCCTTCCATGAAATCCGTGCTGTTGTTCCCATTATACACTTGCTTCATCCAGAAGCTCCACCACTTCTCCATGATCTTCTCCATGAACTTTGCATACTAAACACGTTAGTGATGCAGGTCTGTAGTTGATCCTCAGTCTGCACATTTTAAAATGGACTACATTTGCATCTTCCATACCTCAGGGAAGTCCCAGTTTACATGGATTGTGTTTGAAGATCTATGTTTTAATGCACACTCAGCATCTCGCTCCCACTCTAAGGACCATGGGAGAGATGTTGTCTGTCCCTCTGCCTTTGAGTGTCAAGTTCACATAGCAAGCTTCTTCATCCTCCTCCTTGGTTATGTGTACCTCATGCAGCACTTTTTGGTGTTCCCCCCCTGTTTCTGATTTCCTGGAGTCCTACTGGTTTCCGCTGTAAATACTTCCTTAAATCTAGTTTGAGCTCCTCACATACCTCTCGGTCGATTTTTCTTGTGAATTCCCCATCACCTTCTCTCAGTCCTGGTCGTGACTGTTGTTTTCCTCCTGAATGTGGCTATACAACAGCTTCGGGTCAGACGTGACTTTCGTATGCTATGTCATTTTCATATTGTCGCTGAACCTCCCTTATTATCTGTGCATATTCTTCTGGCTCTTTGGCTAATCTCTTTATTTTCCTGAGTTCTCTGTCTTCTGTACCTTTTTCCATTCTCTAATACACCTATTTTTTTGCCTCCTACACCTTTGGGTGAACCAATGACTCGTTCTGCTCTTCCCATTATTTATGTTTCCTTGGAGGCAAACCTTTCCCTGGCCTGCCATTGCATTTTGTAGTCACATAGTCCATCATTTCTTGACTGATTTTTCTGCTCAGTTCCCTGCTCCACTGAATGTCTTGCAGAAAGTTATCCTCCATGCCTGAGTAGTTCTCTCTTTTGTAGCTTGGTTTTTCCCGTCTATTCCTGCTACTCTCTCCACTTGGAGCTCGAACTATGTAGTCAAAGCCCAGAACCACATGGTCACTATCTCCTAGGGGTTTTTTCACATGATATCCCTCGATGTCTGAACTATCTCAGGTGAATACAAGGTCCAGTCTTGCTGGACCGTCCTCACCTCCTCTCTCTGTAGTGGTCTCTAACATGTTGATGCATGAGGTTTTCAGTACCACAACCATCAACTTGGCTCTCCCATGATTTTTTCGGACTTTTTCCCAAAGGGGCTTCCAGGTTTTACTAGCAATCTCCTTGTGATTGAAATTCACCCATAACTAGTAACTTTGCTCCCCCCCATGTGTGCTCTTCTGGCCACCTCGGCTAGTGGTGTCGACCGTTAGCTCTGTTGCCTCATCGTATTCTCTTTTGGCCCCCTGCAGTTCTGTGGTGGATTGTACATCAACTGCAATTATCACCTTATTCCCCAGATCTGATTGTTCCATACTAAGTAGTCCCCTTTCTCCCTTGCCGTCATTTCCTCCATATTCTCAAAACCCCACTGTTTTTTAATGAGCAGTGCAACTCCTCTCCCCCTCTCCTCCCTTTGTCTTTCCTGAGGAATATGATATCCGGGTGGAAATGTTTGCTTCTGTTATCATTCTTGGTGAGTTTGTTTCTGAGGAAGCTATTAATGTCTGGGATGAACTCCTGATTCTTTCATGCCACTCCTCACACTTATTTGGTAATACCATCGCATTAGTGTTGTGTGAGTTGTGTGTGTGTGGTGTGTGTTGTGTGTGTTGGTGTGTGTGTGTACTCACCTATTTGTGGGTTGCAGGGGTCAGTCCCTACTCCTGGCCCGTGTGTGTGTGTGTGGGTGTTGTGAGTGTGTGTGTGTGCGTGTTGTGTGTGTGTGTGTGCGGTGTGAGTGTGTGTAGTATGTGTGTATGACTCACCTAGTTTTGGTTGCAGGGGTCGAGCCATAGCTAATGGGCCCCGTGTGTGAGGTGTGCGTATGTGTGGTTTGGGTGTTGGCCAGAGGAGGTGCAAGTATTGGGTTATGTGGAGGGTGTTGTTGCACAGGGTTGTTAGTGTAGGTGTGAATGGTCAGCGGTTTTACCAGGGTGGCAACTGTTCATGTACACTGTGTGTACGCACAATCATTATGTTCTTATACGCTCTTGTTGCGTGAGAAGTTAGTGATTGCCTGGAAGACTACACCAGAATCAAGTATTTGTAAACCTAATTTTGTATAACTAGACAGTTCTTACCAACAGAATGTTACCTTCTTTTATTTATTGTTTGTTCTAGTGGCACAGTCAAAAAGACCACGTGCCTACCAGTGTGTGTGTGAGTGTGGTTGTGTGTGTAGTGTGTGTAGTGTGTGTGGGTGTGTGTGTATGTGTGTGTGTGTCTGTTTGCATATATTCTTCCATCAATCCAACCACAACCTAAATACTACTACCTCACCACCACTCCACTCCCCTCATTTCCACCACCATCCTCAAAACTGTCACCACCATCCTCAAAACTACACCGCCATCCTCCAAACTGTCACCACCATCTTCCAAAAACTGTCCACCACCATCCTCAAAACTGTCACCACCTTCTCAAACCTGTCACCACATCCTCCAAACTGTCACCACCATCCTCAGAACTGTCACCACCTTCCACAACTGTCACGCACCAGCCACAAAACTGTCACCACCATCTTCAAAACTGTCCCACCATCACAAAACTGTCACAACCAACTTCCAAAACTGTCACCACCATCCCTCAAAGCTGTCCCACCATCTTCGAAAACTACACCACTATCCACAAAATGTCACCACCATCTTCAAAACTGTCACCACCATCCTCAAAACTTGTCACCACCACCTCAAAAACCGTCACCACCATCCTCCAAACTGTCTACCACCATATCCTCAAAATCTGTCACCACAACCACAAAACTGTCAACCACCATCTTCAAAACCTGTCACCACCATCCTCAAAACTGTCACCACCACCCTCAAAACTGCCACCACCATCCTCTAAACTGTCACACTCAACCTCAAAACAGTCACCACCATCCTCAAAACTGTCACCACCATCCTCAAAACAGTTCACGCACCACCTCCAAAACTGTCACACCATCTTCAAACTGTCCCACCATCCTCAAAACTGTCACCACCATCTCAAAATGTCACACCATCCTCAAAACTGTCACCCCATCCTCAAAACTGTTCACCACCATCCTCAATCCATGTCCACCACCATCTTCAAAACTGTCACCACCATCGACAAAACTGTCACCACCATCTTCAAAACTGTCACCACCATCCTCAAAGCTGTCTCCACAATCCTCAAAGCTGTCACCACCATCTTCATAAACTGTCACCACCCCCTCTAAACTGTCACACCAGTCCTCAAAACAGTCACCACCATCCTCAAAACTGTCCACCACCATTCTCCAAAACTGTCACCACTATCCACCAAAAACTGCTCACCACCATCCCTCAAAACTGTCACCACCTTCCTCAAAGCGTCACCACTATCCTCAAAACTGTCACCACCATCCTCAAAACTGTCACACCATCCTCAACACTGTCACAGCATCCACAAAACTGTCACCACCATCCTCAAACAGTCCACCATCGCCACTAGTACCATGCGAGTGCTTGTGTCTATATGTGAACTCTAAAACCTGAACGCCATTAGAGATCAGTGATTATAATAACCCTAAATTTTAACGGGTGAAACCTATAAACCAGCGGAAGGCCTTGGTCAGATGTCCAAATTCCAGCTGCGGGTCGTCATATGACAGACCCTGTCAGGAATCACTTGTCCTGTTATCTGACAAAGCTTAATTACCCTAACCTTTAACATCATTAGTCAAAATGTCAGCAATACTGAAGCGTGATATCGAAGCTCTGTTTATCTATCTTTTATCTTATCTAGGATTTTCAGAGGAAATCATTACCTGTAATGGTCTGTAATTAAGTTGATCAGAAAGCCACCTGTACTTACTAATTGATATAGAAAAAGACACTTATGTACAACTCGACATATCCTTAAAGGAAAACGATTCGTCACTTGTGGCAAACTTTCCTGAACTGTACATAAACTGTCTTTTTGCACATATATTCGGTATTATTCATAACATATCTCATGGTTAACTGCTGCAAGAATTTTTTATCCATCACATAATAATAGCTACCAGGTTTAAAATGTAAGCGGATTGATAAGACGATATTAAATGGGATGTAGTAACTTGCAGCTGACTGAGGTAAGACTCTGGGGTTCATTAAGCTCCAACAAACGTAACACGCAGTAAAAAATTACTTTTAGCATTTTTTTTAAATTCTCTACACTGTGGGTAATAAGAATATGCCTATTCCACTTGTTTAAAAAAAACAACAATAGTTAAAACTCTCAAATTGGCACCTACCACTGCCAGAAAAATGTTAACATGTTTTCTAAGTTATTCTACTATTTTTAAGGTTCGAATTTGATCAAAAGTGGCATTTACTATTTATTCTACGGGAAAAAAATTTGCCCTTTAATAATATTGGTAAATCGAATTTCTAGAGCTCACCATGAGCGAGCTTCATTAAAAGCCATTAATATGCTGACAAAATCAGTACATCATTCTTCAGCAACTGATCCCGTTTCCAACGATTCTATTTTTTTAACTATTTTCAGTACAGTTTTTAGATTTGCAGCTGTTTGACTAAACTTATGGGTTTTAATCATCTTCTTATATAATTCATCGGCACAAATATTTTGAAGTTCCAAACGTGAAGCAATTGGTTAGTTATTTAATAAAAAAAACTCACTGTTCAATAAAATTGGAAATAGAGGCTTATGGCACCCAATGATGGAGCTCGGCTACAAGACAGCACATGTTAGCCTCGTGTCAAGACTCCACAGTGAGCCCTCGTGAGCTGAGCTGAACAACAACAGCACCATTACAAGTGACGCAGAACACTGACCTTGAGAAAAGCAGCGGTGGGACACTGTAGCGTGGGACGCTGTAGCGTGGGTCACTGTTGACGCCACTCACAATTCTCGAAAGACTTTCGACAACTTCGGCTGGATCCTGCAAGTACTGTGTCTGGATGCTCATAAGTGCAGACACGACATCAGAAAACTCGTTGAGAGACGGATGCTTCTTGTATGGGATGATGAAGTGAAGATGACTTCAAAACCTCTCCACCCTCTCTCCAAGGCAAGCACAACTGCTGCAAGCCCGTCTGTCACCATTTTATAACGGAAGGATGATTTGGTATTCTGGTACGGGTGTGATAGATACACCTTCTTCGGAGGCTGCTTTATCTTTATTATTATGCGTCGGTGGTGGGTACACCGGCTTGTGTTGTGCCCATGGCCCGGGAGGGCCATGCCCACGAGAGAGAGCTGGGCGTACTTGTGACTGCTGCTAGGCCCTGAGTAGTAGAGCGAGCAGTTGGGCATACTGACGTGGCAAGGCCACATGTTAGCCTCGTGCTCAAGACAGCACATTGAGCCTCGTGTTCAAGACACACATGTAGCCTTGTGCGCAAGACACACATGTGAGCCTCGTGTTCAAGACTCCACATGTGGAGCCTCGTGCTCAGACAGCACATGTGAGCCCCGTGTTCAAGACTACCAACATGTGAGCCGCGTGCTCAAGACATACCACATGAGAACCTCGTGTTCCAGACTCCACATGTGAGCCTCGTGCTCAAGACAGCACATGTGAGCCTCGTGTTCAAGACACCACATTGAGCACCGTGCTCAAACAGCACATGTGAGTCCTCGTGTCTCAAGAAGACCAGCACATGTGACCTCGTGTTCAAGACACCACATGTTGAGCCTCGTGCTCCAAACACCACATGTGAGCCTCGTCTCAAGACACCCACATTGAGCCTTGTGTTCAAGACACCACATGTGAGCCCGTGCTCAAGACTCCACCTGAGAGCCTCGTGTTCAAGACTCCCACATGTGAGCCTCTGTTCAAGACAGCACATGTGACCTCGTGTTCAAGACAGCACATGTGAGCCCGTGCTCAAGACAGCACATGTGAGCCTCGTGTTCAGACAGCACAGTGAAGCCTCGTGCTCAAGACACACATGTGAGCATCGGTGGCTCAAGACAGCACATGTGAGCCTCGTGCTCAAGACAGCACATGTGAGCCTCGTGCTCAAGACAGCACATGTGAGCCTCGTGTTCAAGACAGCAAATGTGTGCCTCTGTTCAAGACAGCACATGTTGAGCCCTCGAGGTTTAAGACAGCACATGTGAGCCCTCGTGCTCAAGACAGCACATGTGACCTCGTGTTCAAGACAGCACATGTGACCTCGTGTTCAAGACACCACCATGTGAGACTCGTGCACAAGACAGCACATGTGAGCCCGTGGCTCAAGACAGCAACATGTTGGAGCCTCGTGTTCAAGGACAGCACATTGAGCCCCTCGTGTTCAAGACACCACATGTGAGCCTCGTGCTCAAGACAGCACATGTGAGCCTCGTGCTCAAGACAGCACATGTGAGCCTCGTGTTCAAGACAGCACATGTGAGCCTCGTGCTCAAGACAGCACATGTGAGCCTCGTGTTTCAAGACAGCACATTGAGCCTCGTGCTACAAGACAGTCACATGTGAGCCTCGTGTTCAAGACACACATTGAGACTCGTGCTCAAGACAGCACAATGTGAGCCTCGTGTTCAAGACAGCACATTTGAGCCTCGTGTTCAAGACACCACATGTGAGCCTCGTGCTCAAGACAACCACAGTGACCTCATGCTCAAGACACCACATGTGAGCCTTGTGTTACAAGACAGCACATGTGACGCCCTCGTGTTCAAGACTCCACATGTGACCTCGTGGCTGAGCAGAACAACAACAGCAACCTACAAGTACGCTGCACACGTGACCTTGAGAAACAGCGTTGGACACTGTAGCGTGGGACTGTAGCCGTGGGTCACTGACGCCACTCAACAATTCTCGAAGACTTTCGACAAATTTCCGTCTGGATCCGGCTAGTACCTGTGTCAGGATGCTCATAAGTCAGACACGACATCAGGATAACGCGTTGAGAGACGGATGCTTCTTGTATGGGATGATGAAGTGAAATGACTTCATACCTCTTCCTCCCTCTCTCCATGCAAGCCAACTGCGCAAGCCCCGCTGTCACCATTTATAACGTGAAGATATTTGGTATTCTGGTAGCGGGTGTGAATGGATACACATCTTCGAGGCTGCTTATTAATATAAATGTCGTGGGGGTACACAGGTCTTGTGTTGTGCCCAAGGCCCGGGAGGGCCTATTCCCACGAGAGAGAGCTGGGAGTACTTTTGACTTGCTGCTAGGCCGCTGTGTGAGTGAGAGCGAGGCAAGTCTGGGCATACTTCAGTGGCAAGGCCACAATGTAAGCCTCTGTGCTCAAGACAGCACATGGTAGCCTCGTGATCGAAGACAGCACATGTGAGCCATGTGCTCCCGACACCACATGTGAGCCTCGTGTTCAAGCTCTCCACAAGTGAGCCAACGTGCTCAAGACAGCACATGTGAGCCTCGTGTTTCAAGACTCCACATGTGAGCCCTGCTCAAGCCGACCACAATGTTAACCTCCGAGTTCAAGACTCCACATTTTAGCCTCGTGGCTCAAGACAGCCCATGTGAGCTCGTGTTTCAAGACACCACATGTGAGGCCTCGTGCACAAGACATCACATGTGACCTCGTGCTCAGACAGTCACATAGAGCCTCGGTTCAAGACACCACATGTTGAGCTCGTGCTCAAGACAACCACATTTGAGCTCTCGTGCTCAGAAACCTCCCAACCACAGGGGAGCCATGTTTAAGACACCACAAGTGAGCCTCGTGCTCAAGACTCCACATGTGAGCCTCGTGTATTCAAGACTCCTCATGTGAAGCCTCGTTTTCAATGACAGCACATGTGAGCCTCGGTTCAAGACAGCACATGATGGAGCCTCGTGCGCCTCAAGTACAGCACCCAATGAGCCTCGTGTTCAAGACAGCACATGTGAGCCTCCGTGCTCAAGACCAGCACATGTGAGCATCGTGCTCAAGACAGCACATGTGAGCCTCGTGCCTCAAACAGCACATGTGAGCCTCGTGCTCCAAGACAGCACAAAGTGAGCCTCGATGTTCAAGCCAGCACAGTGAGCCTACGTGTTCAAGACAAGCACATGTGAGCCTCTGTTCAAGACACACATGTGAGCCACGTGCTCAAGACGAGCACATGTGAGCCTCGTGTTCAAGACAGCACATTGAGCCTCGTGTTCAAGACACCACATGTGAGCCTACGTGCTCAATACACACATGTAGCCTCTGCTCAAAGACAGCACATGTGAGCCTCGTGTTCAAGACAGCACATGTGAGCCGCGTGTTCAATACACCACATGTTAGCCTCGTGCTCCAAGACAGCACATGTTGAGCCTCGTGCTCAAGACAGCACATGGAGCCTCGTTTCAAACAGCAAAACATGTAGCCTCGTGCTCAAGACAGCACATGTGAGCCTCGTGTTCAAGACAGCACATGTGTACTCGTGCCAAGACAGCACGTGTGAGCCTCGGGTTCAAGACCGACAGTGAGCCTCGGTGCTCAAGACAGCACATGTGAGCCTCGTGTTCAAGACAGCACATGTGAGCCTCTAGCTCAAGACAGCACATGTAGACCACGTGTTCAAGACAGCACATGTATCCCTCGTGCTCAAGACCACATGTGAGCCTCGTGTTCAAGACAGCCACATGCGAGCCCTCGTGCCAAGACAGCACATGTCAGCCTCGTGTTCAAGACAGCACATGTGAGCCTCGTGTTCAAGACAGCACATGTTAGCCCGTGTTCAAGACAGCACATGTGAGGCCTCGTGTTCAAGACAGCATATGTGAGCCTCGTGTTCAAGACAGCACATGGAGCCTCGTGTTCAAGGACAGCACATGTGAGCCTCGTGTTTCAAGACAGCACATGTGAGCCTCGTGTTCAAGACAGCACATGTGAGCTCGGTTCAAGACACCACGTGAACTGACAATTATTAAAGGGAAATAAAAATTCCACGCTTTTGCTCATGTTATTAATTCTGCAATATTCAGATTTGAATATCATTCTCCGTCGTTGTATCTATTGATACTTTTTCCGAAGTTTGATGCTCCCAATGAACATTTTTGGAAGATATTGAGCCATTCCAGGATGTTGCGAATGGGTTCAAAATCTTTGGTCAGAGGCATAAAACAGACAGTTTTTATTCCAAGAATTTAGACATCATTGCCTTACCATGAACTGTTTAAAATCAGAAGTCATTAGAATGGACGTTGTCAAAGTTATGAGCAAAATAAAATCGAAAATAGAGAATGATAAAACAAACAAACTTTTCAGGCAAAAATCATAAAGTCCCGCTTCAGAATACCAAATTAATGAAGATTTTAAACAAGTGCAACATTTGTATGTTTTTTATTTGTAGACATATCGACCAACCATTGACTTTCATCATACAATCCAAGGACATAATTAAAGAATATAGAATTATATACAAAAGATGAGGTAATTAATCACACAGCCCTTTGAGTTGGTAAAGAACACTGTTTCCCGGAAGATTTCTAAACACAGGCATAAAGCTTGGCGCTTATATACTGGCGTCCGACAAGGGACGTGCACCAGATGACGGCATTGGTGTCACTGGTAGGTGAATTCATTCAAACCCATTGGATGAGCCACTAGTAAGCAAGGATGTGGAGATGTTTGTTTCTCTGTCTCCAAGGTCCGTGAAAAAAAAAAAAATGTGTAGTATCTGACAAGTTGTACAGAATTAATGCAGTATGTCGCATAACGGTTTTCAAGTTTTGGCGGATGGTAGGCAGTTGAGAAGTTGTTGTTTTGATACCACTTATTTAATATTTAATGCCTTTATCCCTTGAAATTAAGACCCAAGTACTTTAAATGGAGCGACGGAGTTACTGCTTGAAGATACACCTCACCATGACTTTTACAGTAATATTCTTAGGCATTAATATTTCTCAATACTACTTTTCTGGGTACCTTTGGGCAAATCCATTATTGAGAAGATTACCCACATTAGATCTGGGCGAAGGTCCCAGTCAGTCGACAATCATTTGTTCAAACGGTTCTCTATCACTTGGTATGAGGTTGAAGATTGAGACACTTATGCAGCATATGGGAATCTTTATTCAGGAACCGTTTCGCACACAGAGGCTTCATCAGTCCAATACAAAGAGGAAGGCGTAAGGAGAGGAGGAGAATGAGGTAATCAGTCTCTCAACCTGGAGTCGATGTGTTCAGTCCATCAATCTTGTAGAATGTACAGCATAGGGCCGTAGACGTGGCTTATATACTGTAATGAGGTGACGTGAAACAGGTGGAGGCGGGGTCATAGTGGTAACATCCACTAGGTCCTCCTGCGATCTCTCTCTCTCTCTCTCTCCTCCTCTCTCTCTCTCTCTCTCTTCTCTCTCTCCTCTCTCTCTCTCTCTTCTCTCTCTCTCCCCCCTCTCTCTCACTCTCTCTGTCTCTCTCTGTCTCTCTCTGTCTCTCTCTGTCTCTCTCTGTCTTTCTCTGTCACTCTCTCTCTCACTCTCTCTGTCTCTCTCTCTCTCTCTCTCTCGCCTCTCTCTCTCCATCTCTCTCTCTCCCCTCTCTTTTCTCTCTCCTCTCTCTTCTCTCTCTCTATCTCTCTCTGCTCTCTCTGTCTCTCTCTGTCACTCTCTCTCTCTCTCTCTCTCTCACTCTCTCTCTCTCCTTCTCTTCTCTCTCTCTCTCTCTCTCTCTTCTCTCTCTCTCACTCTCTCTCTCTCTCTTCACTCTCTCCTCTCCTCCTCTCTCTCTCTCTCTCTACTCTCTCTCTCTCTCTCTCCTCTCTCCTCTCTCTCTCTTCTCTCTCTCTCTCCTCTCACTCTCTCTGTCTCTCTCTGTCCCCTCTCGTCTCTCTCTCTCTCTCTCTCTCTCTCTGTCACTCTCTTTTTCACTCTCTCTGTCTCCCCTCTGTTCTCTCTCTCTCTCTTCTCTCTCGTCTCTCTCTCTACTCTCTGTCTTCTCATCATGAGGTACACCTCTTGTAATATGTTAATTACACTACACAAATTTCCTCTACATGATATTTTATTAATGTAGGTATAATTACCGACAAAGTTAGGTAAAAACCTCCCTTTTAAATTTTTGTGCAACTTTTAACACTACTACATATTTCGATCACCCTTTTTTTGGAAACAATCTGCATTTGTATAACACACCTGCCGTTTAATTTAAATCTCTGTGGGGAACTTCGATTTTGGGACTGAATTCGAAGGAGGTCGAGTGAGAGTTTAGCGTAGGTAACAAGAGGGGGAGAGACGGGGAAGTTTCCATTAGACAGGTGTAAAGAGAAGAGAGGAAATGAGGAAATACAAGTGGGATGAAAATGTGAGTAGGAAAAACCGGGAAGCACATTCTTTAGTGTGTTTGGGAAAAACGAGGTAATTTTTTTTTAAACCCTGTTGCCCTTTTAGATTCTTGATTGGTTTTTGGGTGTGTGTGTGTGGTTGTGTGTTGGTGGTGTGTTGTGTGTGTGTGTGTGTGCTCACCTAGTTGTCTACCTAGTTAAAGGTTGCGGGGTCGAGTCCGACTCCTGGCCCCCCTCTTACTGATCGCAACTGGGCACTGTGAAGGCTTACTCAGCCGTAACAACTTCAGGCAGATTACCAAAGCGGGCTACCCTCAGGTTTAAATAATAGAAAAAGAAATAAAACAACAAACATAAACACTTTATTATTAAAAATAAAAAAATAAAAAACACTTAAATGGAAAATTTAATCCTCTTTAAAAGAAAAAGAAAAATAAAAAACAAAAATGAAACTGTTTTTCCAACGCTAAATAAAACTTGGGTGTCGGGTGTTGGGACACTGCTTGTTGAAACGACCTTTTGCCGAATGGGGGGAGGGGGGGTCGCAGGTGTTGGTGACAACCCACGGGCTATTTTTCCAGTATAGCAGTGTTTATTCTACCCGAAGACGGGAAAACAGGTTCTTTACCCGCTGCAATGAGGGGGTTACGTCCCCAATTTCATACGGGTGCCGGGAATTAAATCCAAAAAGGGGAAGTCTCGGACGTCGTCCCTCCATCAGTTCTCTCGTTGATTGGCAGGGGGCCCTCTCTGCACCAAGCGGGAAAGATAGACAGGTTACCCCTGCGAAGAATCCCCTTTCCATGATAATACAATACCTAAAAGAATTTGTTTATTACACAGAAAATTTAGAGAAAAACTAAAAAGGACTAAGTTTATTTTTGGTAAAAAGTAAAGCTTTAACCAATAAATCCACTAGAATACAAGCACATGTATTACGTAGGCTGGGACTGTGAGTCTATGATTACTGTTTGGACCGACCCCACACGTCCCTTTCGGGGGGGGGGAGAAGGGGGGAAAAGGTTGCGGGACTTGCTTACCCTACCTTAAAAAGACCGCAAAAAAAAATTTGTAACTAAAAAATCTCCATCGCTCTCCTATCTATTAAACTTTTCCCCCACCTCCCCCAACCAAGATTTTATAGTCAAGGAGTACAAGAAGAATAGGTGAGGAAAAGTTCTAACAGTGGAAGTCTTGAAAGGGCAAAAAAATTTTCCACTGACTGTCACGATTTAACCAGTCAGAGAAATAATTGGATAACCATTGATATACACAATATGGAATTTAAAAGCCTGGAGTGCCATGTCCACCTCAAAGGCGACTGGGGTTTTCCCTTTAAAATTTCTAGGTAATAAAAAGGTTTGGCCGTTTCAAAAATTTAAATTTTTTTTTCCCAGAAATTTAAAAATTTAATTTTTGGAGATACCCCACAAAGGGCAAAACATTCCTTTTCTATTGGGGGAGTACTCGTTTCTGCGGAAGGATTTTCCGGCTTAGGAACATACAGGAAGGGAGTACCTCACTATTGTAGTAACACCGCACCAAGCCATATTGGGGGCACATTTTCTTAAACAAAATTTTTTTTTAATCTGGAATCTAAGAAAGGGTCTTTCGAGAAGATATTTTTAATCCAAAAATTTTTTTCCCGACTACGTGGGAAATTTCAAGAGGTTCCTTCCAGACTTTTTAAAGGAAGCGATAAAAAGCCTGAAGACAAAAGTGGGGAAAAAACCGTCATAAAATTTACAAACCAAGAAGCTACCATGATTTCTTGTTTTGGGTTTTAAAATTTCTAAAAAAGCTTTTCTTACTGGGGGAAAGGGGCTGCGAGAGTTTTTAAAAAAAGTATCACCCCAAGATTCTAATCTTGTATACCCCAAGGAAGCATTTCTTCTTTTTGGCAGTGGGGCCCAGGAGCTAACCTAGCAAAACTCTGTAATGTTTGGATATTTCGCCCCACGGGGATTCATTAAAAATGTTTATCAAATAAACGAACTTTTGGCATATTACCCAAGCCCTTTTCTCACATCTCCGGGGGGAGCAAAAGGCAGTTACCAAACCGAGGGATGTTCTTATTGCATCACCCTTTGGGTATAGGAAAAGCGTAAACTTTTAGAAAAAGGACAAACATTATTTGAAAAATCCCTGCCATACAATCCTAAAAGAAGGAAATCAAAAAATTTTGGGGAAAACGCTATCTTTTAAGGAAAGGGCCAGCTCCCCCAGTTAAGCTTAAAAGGCCTCTGAATAAATAGCAATCTATAAAATTTACCCTCCTTCTTAACCATGACACTGGTAGCTTTAACAGATACTGAAGTTCAATGATCTTTTTTTTTAATAATTTTTCTACCTCTCGGCAAATGCATCCAAAGGGTAACTGAACTGGTAAATTTCTTTTGATGGGTTGTCCCCCAAAAAATCAATCTATGGACACAGTGGGGAACACCGGGAATATCATAAAGATCAAAAAAGTTACTCCACTGAAGAGTTCATGCCCTTTTGGGCTTCCAAAAGATTCTTTAAATTTTAATTTTGGTTGCGCCCGAGTGATCAAGAGTCACCAAGTCATGAAATTCTTCATCATAGTCTAATTTAAAGGTGCAATTACGCACACCAAATATTCTTCATTGTCGAAATCAAGTTCGTGGGAAAAAACTGCCCAAAGCTATAAGGGAAGTTAACCGAATTTTTCGGTAATATTTTTTAAAGGATGTTGATAGAAAAAAGCTTGGGTTCCCCTTACTTCTAAGGTAGTCAACTTTCCCACAAATTTAAAAACTTTATATGGCCCTTTTCCTCACAATAATTTATTTGACTTGACGGCAAAAGTACAAAACTTCACCCCCCACTTTAAAACTTCTCCTTTACTTTTGAAATAAAAAAGGTTTTTTGCACGGGTCCTTTACAAACTTAGGTTTTTTCAAACTATGTCAGGGGTCCCCCAAATTTGGATTAAGGTAAAGGGAAAACGGGCAAGAAGACTAAACCCTCAGCTTTTACCTCCTAAATTAGCCCAAAGCATGAAGGGACAAGGACCTCTGGCCTGTCTACCATGAGAATTTCAAAAGGTAAAACCCCAAAAGCCTGGGAATTTCCCTCATCAAACAAGCACAGGGTAGGAAACAATCCCACCCTTAGGTTAAGGGAGCAAATTTTCCTTAAAAATGGACTTGAGAAACGAATGCTGGGACTCAATCCTCCCTTACAGCTGGGGTAATAGGGGGTGGGGAAGGAGGGTTTCACTCCCCGAATTTTATAATGTTGCATTTAAATCAGATTGTTGTGTTTCCCACGGACGACAAAAACCTAGGGATACCCACTCTGGGGAAAAATGGACAAAAAAAGGGGTTCAGCCCCTCTGTATAGTTATGGGCCCTTAAGGGGACAGCTTCAGGGGAAAAACGAAGCAAAATCAACTAATATTAATATATATCTATTCCCCCAAAGATAAAGGGCCAACGAATCAAACTTTTCTTTCAAGGGTACCGTAAAGACTGGGATTTTGACCCAAAGGGACTCCCTCGTACCTCGGGGACGACAGTTTGGGAAATTTTACCATCTACAATAGTATGACATCTGAGGGCATTTTTTGGGCCAAAAAAAGGGTTTTCCCAATTTTATTTAAGGTTTTTAAGAGCGAAAATGTCCGGCCACTGGGAGGGCATAGCCATTTTTGAACATCCTCTGCATTGACTTGGGAAAAACTAAATGGAATAGCTATCCAACGAATTTAATTTGAAACTGACTGTACAAGATACCTTTTTTAATTCAAATTTATGAAAAGTTTTCCTTTGGATAACTTGATTTTTTTTAGCGGGATAAAAGGGAAATTTTGAAAGAAGGCAAAAATTTCGTGTAAATTGACAAAGGATCCTTCGATATGCAAAGCTTTAAAATTAGGGGAAAAACAAGGATGGACATAGGAGAAGCCTGGTTTGGCTGAGCCTATCAAGACTTTTATACGGAGGTTATATCTTCCTTCATCAATAAGTGAACCGGTGACCTACTACCCTGCTTCCCAAGTAGCATCACGGTTTTTTTAAAACCCCCATAAACCACGAGACATTGTCTCTCAACTTCGAGGGGCTTTTCTGACTCACAGGAGGGGATCGAAACACTTATATCCATCTTTGGGGTAAAAGGTCAACCTCAGAAGAAGAAGGCCCTTTTACATTTCCTATTTGTACGGACAAAAAGGAGAAGCTAACGGGTTCAACCAACCTGTGAACATTTTTGACCCCCAAAAGTACAACGGATGGTAGGAAAATGTCCCCTACCCCAAATATCGAAAGTATAGCAAGGGAAAGAGTTTCTTCAAGGTTAGGGAACAGCTTTATCGAAATGACATACTGTGCATCCATGCCGAAAAAATTGTAGATACATTAAGTCCCAAAAGTTCCCGAACAAAGGGTCTTTGGGCTTACATCTTTAAAACATCTTCCGTTTTTTGGCCTTTTTAAAGGACATCGGGCGTTTTTGTCCCCTTTAAACCACACAAACGACAAAAAAGGAATAAAAAAGTCATTTTACTTTTCCCCTAGAGGCTTTTTTATTTCTTAAAGGCTGATGAACCCTGCCCTTAGGGTTCGACCCTTAGGTCTTTAAGGAATTTTGACCTCACATACAGGCAGCAGCCTCACAAATTCCCACTTTTAAACGTTACGTTTTCTGAAGGGAAGACGTCGGAACTGTCACAACCATAAAGTCTCTAAGAATTCATAACTCGATCAATCCGAACCATCCAAAAATCGAACAAACGAAAGAGTGTTTTCCCGTAACCTGAAATTTTGGCCCGGCTTTAAAGGGGGCTACCAAAAAACTTTCCCTTAAAAATTTGGTTTTTTGATAGCTTTAAGATTTCATTCTTCATAGTTATAATTTCTATGATATCCTCGACAAAGTTTCAAAAATATTCCAAAACGGTACCCGAAAATAACATTTCCAACCGGAGCCCAGGGTCAGCAGGGCCCTTTAAAAGAGGGTAGCTTATTTCAAAACCCGTAATTATGAAGTTATATCTTCCCCCTCTAAGGTAAAAATTTTGGGGTTGGATTATGTGCCCTAGCTGCACGTTGTTTTCCCTTACCCTTCATCTAATTGCTTTGTAAATTAACTTTTTTTTGCTAATTCAAGGGGAGCTTTTTCGAGCTCGCGATCCTTTTTCTCTCTCCCCTTAAATCAAATTTTTCTTCCTTTTCTCTTTCCTCAAGTCCCTTTTTTAACTGTCCTCACTACTCATTTTTTCTCACGATCAGCTATCACGCTCCTTTTTGTCTTCTCTCTCTCTTTCTGTCTTTCTTGGATTTCTCTCTCTTCCCTCTCTCCTTTTTCTCCTATCTTTCAAATCTCTTTCTCCTTTTATCCTCTCTTTTTCTTTTTTCTTTCTTGATTCTCTCTCTCAAATTTTTTCTCTCTCCTTTTTCCTTTTCTTCGATTCTCTCTCCTCTCTTTTAAGTCTTTCCTGGATCTTAGCACAAAGAAAGATTCCCAAATTTTTTTCCCTGTTATTCCTAACCTACTTCCAGCATTCACAAAACTGTTATTCCCCCCCCTTTTGCAAGAATAACTTAAACTATCAGGGAAAGAAACGGGATTTAAAAAAAACGGGGTTTAATTCATTCCGCTCAACTATAAAAAACCAAGGCTCGATCCTGCTTCAATAAACAAAAGTATTAATTAAAACGAAGGGGTTCTATGCCGGCTCCGAGCACGGGTCACCTGACCACCAATCTTTTCACCAACAAACAGGGGTGTCCAGACAGTTCCCTTTATATAATAAAGAGCTCAAAGAAACAAATTGTCACTGGAAAACCGGGGCCCAGAGTCTAATCCCCAAAGTGTTTCAACTCACCAAAAAAAGATGGGGGGAGAATTAATAGATTCCCGCCTGACTTGACTTACAATAAATTGAGACCCAAACAATCACCAAATCTTTTAAAAACCTTTACGTAGTCCTACCCCAAATGAATGATTACTATGGCTTGGTAACCGTCTTGGGTATGAAGCTTAAGTTCCAAAGTAATTAAGAGGAGTTGAAACTTGATTCAGTCAGTTATCCTGGCAAAGGCACCACTTATGAAGGCTTACTCAGCTCTGTAACACTTCAGGCAGTTTCCCCAAAACGGGCCTCCCAAAAATTAATTAATAGAAAAAGAAATAAAACAGCAAAAAAACCTTTTTTAATAAAAATTAAAAAAAATAAACACTTTAAATTGAAAAATTTTCCACATTTAAAAAAAATGAAAAATGAAAAAATAAATGAAACTGAATTCAACGCTAATAAAACCCTTTGGGGGTTCCCGGTGTTGGTGACACGCTTTTTTGAAATGTAGCCGTTGCTTGATGGGGGGGGGGAGGGGTCGCAGGTGTTTGGTTCAACCCCCTGGGTAGTTTTTTACGTATAAAACAATGATTATTCTACCCCCAAGACAGGGAAAACGGGGCACCGCGCAATGATGAGGGGTTTTCGTCCTGCAATTTCAAACGGTGCCATAATTAAATCCAAAAAGGGAAGTCTCAGGGCTTCGTCCACCCATCAGTTTTTACTCGTTGATTTTGGCAGGTGACCCTCTCTGTCATCCAACTGGAAAAATAGACGGTTTCCCACTGCGAAGAATCACCCCATGAAAGTAAAAACCAAAAAAAGTGGTGATTATTACAACTCAAAATTTGAGCCCAAAAAGAAAAAGGACTAAATTTTTTATTGGTCAAAAGGGAACTTTCAACCAATAAATCCACAGAATACAAGGCAGGCATTACTTACAATATGCGGAGCTGTGATCTAATGATTATGTTTGGACCGGGGGCCCCCCACGCACCTTTCGGGGGGGTGGGGGAGAACAGGGGGAAGGGGTAAAAGGGAACTAAAGACCCACCTTTAACAAGCCCGCAGTCAAACTACCTTTCGGGGTTGGGGAAAAAAGGCAGGAATAGTGGGAGCTTGGCTTACCCTACCTTAACAAGTAGCCGGCAATGAAACTATTGTTACTATAACTCCATCGCTACTCCTATCTATTGAACTTTTCCCTCACAGTAACTCTCCCTGAACCGTGAGCTTTATCATACCTCTGCTTAAAGCTATGTATGGATTCTGCCTCCACTACATCACTTCCCAAACTATTCCACTTACTGACTACTCTGTGGCTGAAGAAATACTTCCTAACATCCCTGTGATTCATCTGTGTCTTCAACTTCCAACTGTGTCCACTTGTTACTGTGTCCAATCTCTGGAACATCCTGTCTTTGTCCACTTTGTCAATTCCTCTCAGTATTTTGTATGTCGTTATCATGTCCCCCCTATCTCTTCTGTCCTCCAGTGTCGTCAGGTTGATTTCCCTTAACCTCTAATTGTAGGACATACCTCTTAGCTCTGGGACTAGTCATGATGCAAACCTTTGCACTTTCTCTAGTTTTTTTACATGCTTGGCTAGGTGTGGGTTCCAAACTGGTGCAGCATACTCCAATATGGGTCTAACGTACACGGTGTACAGGGTCCTGAACGATTCCTTAAGATGTCGGAATGCTGTTCTGAGGTTTGCTAGGCGCCCATATGCTGCAGCAGTTATTTGGTTGATGTGCTCTTCAGGAGATGTGCCTGGTGTTATACTCACTCCAAGATCTTTTTCCTTGAGTGAGGTTTGTAGTCTCTGGCCCCCTAGACTGTACTCCATCTGCGGTCTTCTTTGCCCTTCCCCAATCTTCATGACTTGGCACTTGGTGGGATTGAACTCCAGGAGCCAATTGCTGGACCAGATCTGCAGCCTGGCCAGATCCCTTGGTAGTTCTGCTGGTCTTCGATCGAGTGAATTTCTTGCATCAAAACTTCACGTCATCTGCAAAAAAAACAATGACACCTCAGAGTCGATTCCCTTCCGTCTTGTCGTTCACAACTGCAGAACAGCACTGGTCCTAGGACTGACCCCTGTGGGACCCCGCTGGTCACAGGTTGTCCACTCTAACAACTCGCACGTACCATGACTCGCTGCTGTCTTCCTGACAAGTATTCCTGTCCATTGTAGTGCCATTCCCTGTTATCCTGCTTGGTCCTCCGTTTTGCACCAATCTTTTGTGTGGAACTTAGTCAAACGCTTCTTGCGTCTAGAATATGCAATCCACCCACCCTCTCTCTCTTTTTCTTATTGCTGGGTCACCCATGTCATAGAACTCCAGTAGGTTTGTGACACAGGATTTCCCTTGTCCTGAAAACCGCGTGGTGCTGTTGATGAGATCATTCCTTTCTAGGTGTTCCACCACTCTTCTCCTGATAATCTTCTCCTTGATTTTGCCATACTATACATGTCAGTGACACTGGTCTGTAGTTTTAGTGCTTCATGTCTGTCTCCTTTTATAAAGATGGGACACATTTGCTGTCTTCCATGCCACAGGCAATCTCCCTGTTTCGATAGATGATATTGAATATTGTTCTTAGGGGTACAATAGCGCCTTCTCCCTCTCTCAATACCATGGGAGACGTTTTGTGGCCCATTGCCTTCGAGGTATCTAGCTCATCAGAAGCTCTTCACTTCTTCCTCGTTGTGTGCACTGTGTCCAGCACATGGTGGTGGCCAGCTGTGCCCCACTCTCCATTTTTTGGATCCCCTTTCTGTCTCCTCTGTGAAAACACTTCTTTGATCTTCTTGTTGAGTTTCCTCACTACTTCAGGTCATTTCTTGTTTGTCTCTCCTCCTTCCTCCTTAGCCTGATACTGGTCCTTGAATGTTGTTTTCCTCCTGATGAGGCTGTAATAACAGTTTCGGGTCAGATTTGGCTTTCGCTGCTATGTCGTTTTCATATTGTCTTTGGGTCCTCCCTTCTTATCTGTGGCATATTCGTATTGTGCTCTACGATTCTCTCCTTATTCTTCTGGGTCCTTTGCTTCTATAATTTCTTCCATTCCCTAAGCACACTTGGTTTTTGCCTCCCTGCACATTTGGGTGAACCATGGGCACATCCTGGATTTTCATTATTCCGGTTATCCATGGGTACAAACCTTCTCCTAGCCCCCTTGCCATTTTGTCTGCAACGTATGCATCATCTCATAAAATGGCTTTCCTGCCAGGTTCTCTGTCCCACTGGACCCCGTTCAGGGAAGTTCCTCATTCCTGTGTAGTCCCCTATTCTTGTTACGTTTGCTATTATTCGTCCTGGCCTTCCTGCTTCTACCTCCACTTGTAGCTTACTGGTTTCGAGCTTAAAACCACACTGGTCACGGGCCCCATGGGGTCTTTCATATGGATGTCTCGAATCTGCACTACTCAAGATGAATACTAAGATCCAGCCTTGCTGGTTCATCCTCTCCTCTCTCTCTTGTAGTGTCCCTTACGTGTTGGTACATGAAGTTTTCCAGTACCACTTCCATCATTCTTAGCCCTCATGAATCTTGGCCCCCCATGTGGGTCCAAGTTCTCCCAATCGATCTCCTTGTGGTAGTCACCCATGATCAGGAGCTTTGCCTTGCATGCATGAGTCTTCTGGCCTCTTGCAGCAGTGTTTAACCATCCTTCTATTTCTGTCGTCGTACTCTTACCTTGGCCTCCTGACTGTTCTGTGGTGGGTATACATCACTGCTATACCACCTTGGGACCCAGAGGAAGCGTTCCCGCTATGTAATCACTTTCTTCTCGCTGTCGTCTCTCTCCAGCGCATCAAAATTTCCAGCGATTTTTGATCAGCAATGCCACTCCTCCACCCCCCCTGTTCCCTCTGTCTTTCCTCAGGATTTTGTATCCCATTGGGAAAGATGGCATCTGTTATCATACCAGTAAGCTTGGTTTCTGTGATCACTATGATGTCTGTTGATGCTCTTTGACTCTTTCGTGCAACTCCTCCCACTTACTTGTCATTTCATTCAGCGTTTGTGTACCATACTTCAGTTTCCTTTCAAACCACTGGGGTTTTTTCGAGGGGCCTGTGAGGAGTGGGCGAGACCCTGGTAAGCATTCTGGGGATTCTGTAGCTCGGTGTTGGGCGGAAGCTAGTGGGTATGGACTGGAGTGTGTGTTGGATGGTGTGATAGGGTTTGCGGGGCTCTGAGAATAGTTGTGTGTGTGCTTGCCCTTGCTGTTTTGTTGCTCTGAACTGACCTCGTGCTGGTTCCATCCCGTTGTCTCCTTGGCCTAGCTCCTTTCGCTTTTTGGCCTCTCCCTCAGCAGGTCTGTTTGTGCTTCCGGTCTCTGTTTAGGAACACCTTTGTACTCGTCCGGGGGGGAGTAAAAATTTTCTTTCAACGTGGGTTTCTCTTGGAGTATCCTGTTCCGTACTGTTTTCCGTCCTGGAGAATCAGCTTGATCGGTCGGGTTTTCTCCCCTTCGAGTATACCCCCCCTAGTTCTCTGAAAATTTACAATTCGTCCATCTCTTCATACCTATTTCCGTGATGGATCTTTCTCAATCTCCTTTCTTTCTTCCTGCTGCCTTTCAGTGTGTGTGACCTTTCCTCCGTTCTCCCGAAGCCCATGGTAAACACTAGATTTTGCCATTTCCTCCTCCCATTGCCTCACTTTCTGTGTGACTCACGCCCCCCCGCCATCCCTGCCCTGTATGTGGTGCTCAATTTTGTTCTCCCTTGATTTTTCCAGTGGCCGTCTTGATAGCTTGGCTGTGCCTCAGCATTCGGACCTATTCACCCTCTCCATCTGCACCCAGTGTTCTTCCCTTTCACTTCTGTCCTCCTTGGCTCAGGCTGATATGGACCTTAGCATAATTCATAACTCCTTCCTTCCTGTTCGGCCCTCGCGCCTTCATATTCTGTGTCTTCTCTGGGTCACTGCCCCTGTTAACTCGCGTAAGCCTATTTATCTCACAACTTCTAGGACTCCCTTTGTCTTGGCTACTGCAGTTTCGACTTCGTGCTCCAATTCTTTGTCTCCTTCTCCCAACCTCTTTTCCAATCTCACAGAGAGCTCTTTCTCATTTTTCAGAAAGCTCCTAATTTTTCTCCTCTCACTCTTGTTCTCCATCCTTTTCCACTTACTCCTCCATCCTCCTCCTCCCTCATCCTCCCTCCCCTCTCCTCCTCCGCCATGTGTGTGTGTGTGTGTGTGTGTGCTGTTGGAGTGCCTGCGTGTGTGTGTGTCTGTTGGTACTCGCCAAAAATAGCTCACTCACCTATTGTGGTGCAGAATGTCGAGGACTCAGCTTCCTGGCTTGCCTCTTCACTGTCGCCTACTAGGTTGCACCACCCTCTGCTCTCTGACTCCATGAGCTTTGTCATACACGTCTTAAAGCTGTATATGTTCATGCCTACATTATCACTTCGCTAGGCTATTCCACTTCCTGACAACTGACTAAAGAAATACATTCCTAACATTACTTCGTGCTTCGTCTGAGGTCTTCAGTCTCCAAACTGTGACCTTGTTTCTGTGTCCCCTCTCTGGAAAATTTCTGTATCTGTCCACCTTATCTATTCACGCAGTATTCGTTGTATGTCGTATCATGTCTCCCCTTACCCTCCTGTTTCCTCCTGTGTCGTCAGGCCGATTTCCCTCACAATCTTTCTTGTCATAGACATTTCCATGAGCTCCGAAAATAACCTCCTTGCTGCAAACCTTGGCACGCTTCTCTAATTTCCTTGACGTGCCTTGGACCCAGGCTCGGTCGATTCGAACTGGTGCTGCTGTACTCCAGTATGGTTCTCTGAGTACACTTGGTGTACAGTGTCTTGAACGATTCTTTACTAAGGTATCGGGAACGCTGGTTTTTCAGATTTGCCAGGCGCCCTTATGCTGCAGCAGTCATCTGGTTGTGTGCTTTCAGGAGATGTACTTGGTGACTATACGAACCCCAGTATCTTTCTCTTGAGTGAGGTTTGCCAGTCTTTGTCCAACTTAGCTCTGTATTCTTTGCCCTTCCCCAACCTTCATGACTTTGTCATTTCGGCGGGGTTGAATTCGAGAAGCCTCAGTTGCTGGACCTCGTTGTCCAGGCCCTGTCCAGGTCTCTTTGTAGTCTGCCTGATCTCATGGTTTCATATTCTCCTCATTAACTCACCCCTCATACTGCTAAAAGGGAACTTCTAAGTATACCCTTCCGTCATGTCATTCACATATACCAATAATAGCACTGGTCTTAGGTCCTGAGCCCTGTGGGACCCTCGTCTCATCACAGGTTCCCACTGTGATATACCTTATTGACTCGTGGGTTGCCTCCCTGTGATGGTATTCTCTTATCTATTGCACGTGCCCTTCCTTTTTATACGCCCGCTTGAACCTCAGCTTCTGCTCTAATCTCTTGTGAGGAACTGTTGTAAGGCTTTCTTGCAGGTCCAGGAAAAACGGCAATCATCCCACCCCTCTCTCTCGTATCTTACTTCTGTTACCTTTGTCATAAAAATTACTCCAGAAGGTTTGTGACACATGCATTTATGTGTTCCATGAAACCGTGCTGGTTGGCGTTTATAATCTTGTTCCTTTTTCAGGTGATCCCACTACTCTCCTGTCATGCCAATCTTCTCCATAAACTTTGCTTACTATACACGTCTGTGACACGAGGTCTGTGTTTAGTGGCCTCTTTCTGTCTCTCCTCTTTCTGAAAAATGGGACTTACATTTGCCCCGTCTCAATACCTCAGGTAGTTGCCCCAGTTTGAAAGCACGATGTGAAGATTGTGAGTTAGAAGAGAGAGACACACAGCATCTCTGACTCCTTCTCTAAACGACACCACCGGGGACGTGTCCGGTCCCATCTCCTTTGAGGTATCAAGGTCACGCTAGAATTTCTGACACTCCTCCTCAGTTGTGATGTGTGGTGTGTGTGTGTTGTGTGTGTGGTGTGTGTGTGTGTGAGTGTGTGTGTGTGTCGTATGTGTGTGTGCTCGTGCGGTGTGTGTGGTGTGTGTGTGCGTGTGTGTCATGTGCTGTGTGTGTGTGTGTGTGTGCGGTGCTGTGTGCTGCTGTGTGTGTGTTGTACTCACCCTAGTTATAGGTTAGCGGTGCGGTCGTGTCCGAGCTCCTGGCCCCGCCTCTCACTGTTTACTCACCTATTTGTCGGTTGCAGGGGTCGATTCATAGCTCCTGGCCCCGCCCTGACTTCACTGATGTACTAGGTCCTTCTCTTCCTGCCCATGAGCTTTATTATACCTGCCTTAAAACTATGTAGTGGTTCCCGCCTCCATATTCACTTTCTAGGCCATTCTACGCCTGACCACTCTATGACTAAGAATACTTTCTAACCATCCCTTTGTTCATTCCCTGAGTCTTCAACTTTCATTTGTGATCCCTCTTTGTTGCTGTCCCATCTCTGGAACATCCCGTCACTTTGTCACCTTGTCTATTCCGCGCAGTATTTTTTTAGTGTCGTTATCATGATCTCCCCTGGCCCTCCTGGCCTCTCCAGTGTCGTAGGACCGTTTTCCCTCAACCTTTCTTCGCATAGGACAATCCCCGCTAGCTCTGGGGACTAGTCTTGTTGCAAACCTTTGCACCTTCTCTCTAATTTCTTGACGTGCTTGACTAGGTGTGGATTCCAAACTGGTGCTGCATCTCCTCCTGTATGGGCACTGACGTAAATGCCTATACAGAGTCTTGAACGAATCCTTGCTGAGGTATCGGAACGCTATCCGTAGGTTTGCCAGGCGCCCCATATGCTGCAGCAGTTATTGATTGATGTGCGCCCTCAGGAGATATGACTCGGTGTTATCCTCACCCCAGGATCTATTTCCTTGAGTGAGTTAGTCAGTCTTTGGCCATCTAAACTATATTGCTGTCTGCGGTCCTCTTCTCTTTGCCCTTCCCCAGTCTTCATGCTTTTGCATTTGGCAGGGTTAATTTTAAACTCCAAGGAGCAGCTACTGACCAGGATTGTAGCCTGTCCAGGTCTCTTTGTAGTCCTGCCTCATCCTCATCCACGATTTGATTCCTTCTCTCATTAACTTCACATAATCTGCAAACAACGGCACACTTCTTGAGTCTATCCCTTCCGTTATGTGTTCACATATACCTCAAAAAATGAAGCACAGGTCCTAGGGACTGACCCCTGTGGAACCCGCTCGTGTCACAGGCGCCACTCTGACACTCGTGTCTCGTACCATGACTCGTTGTTGCTTTCCCTGTCAGTATCTCTGAACCATTGACCAGTGCCTTTCCTGTTTTGTGTTGCCCTGATCCTCTAGTTTTTGCCAGTAACCTCTTGTGAGGCAACTGTGTCGAAGGCCTCTCTTTGCAGTCAAAAAAAATATGAGTCGATCCACCCCTCTCTTTCTCTTGTACCTTACTACTGTCAACCTATCATAAACAAACTTATTTGGTTTTGTGATAACAGGATTTTGTCTTTCCTGAAACCGTGCTGGTTGTCAATTTATACACTTGTTTTATTTACAGTGCTCCACCATTCCTCTGATGATTTCTCATGACCTTGCATTACTATACCACGTTAGTGATTACAAGGTCTGTAGTTTAGTGCCTCATGTTCTGTCTCCTTTTTAAATTGGGCCACATTTGCCATCTTCCTACCTCGGGGAGTTGCCCAGTTTTCAAATGATGTGTTAAGTTCTTTTGTTATATGGTCTACACAACATATCTCTGCAGCCCACTCTCTAAGGACCCCGGAGCTGAGTCTTGTCCCACCGCTTTGAGGTGTCAAGTTCGCCATAGACAGCTTCCAGCTCACCTCCTTCTTGGTCGCATATTCGATCATTTATCCAGCACTTTTTGCTGGTGTCCCCCCCCCCTTGTTCTGATTTCCTGGAATCCTACTGGTTTCCACTGTAAATACTTCTTTTAAACTCGTGTTGAGCTCATGAACATACCTCCCGGTCGTTTCTTGTTTATTCCCATCACACCTTCTCAGTCTGATCATTACCTGGTCCTTGACTGTTGTTTTCCTCCCTAGATGATGGGCTGTACAACAGCTTCGGGTCAAGGTCTTGCTTTTGATGCTCTAATGTCATGTCTCATTGCGTTGTGAGCGCTCCCTTCTTATCTGTGCATATACGTTTCTGGCTTTCGGCTTAATCTCTTTATTTTCTGAGTTATCTGTCTTCTGTACCTTTTCATTCTCTATTCTCCTATAGTTTTAGCCTCCCTACACTTTGGGCTGAAACCATGGACTCGTTCTGTTCTTCCCATTATTTCTGTTTTCCCTTGGGAACATCCTCGCCTCTGCCTCCTTGCATTTTGTTTGTTACATAGTCCATCCAATTCTTGTACTGGTTTTCCTGTCAGTTCCTCTCCCCTGAATGTTTGAAGGAAGTTCTTGCCTGGGTAGTTCCCCTTTGTGTTTGGTTTTTCCCATCTATTCCTGCTACTCTTCTACTTAGGCTCAAACTATGTTAGTCGAAGCACAGAACCACATGATACTAGCTCCCAGGGGCCTTTCATACATTGATATCCTCGATGTCGAACTATCAAGGTGAATACAAGGTCAGTCTAGCTGGTTCATCTCTCCTTCTCTCTTGTAGTTGTCTCTACACATGTTGATGCAATGAGGTTTTCCAGTCAGTACCATATCCTTCATTCTTCGCTTCCATGTTTCGGGGGACCCCCATTGGGCTCCAGATTTCCCAAGTCAGTCTCCTGTGATTGAAATCACCCATAATAGTAACTTTGCTCCCCCATGTCCCCTCCCACCCATGTGTGCTCTCCTGGCCAGCTCGGTAGTGTGTCGACAATTGCTCTGTTGCTCTCATCGTATTCTTCTCCTTGACCTCTGCAGTTCTGTGGTGGGTTGTACATTACTGCAGTTATCACCTTATGTCCCTCAGACTGATTGTTCCTACTAAGTGTTCCCTTTCGCCCGTGCCGTCCCTTCCTGTCATTCTCACTCAATACCCCCCTGGTTTTTTATGAGCAGTGGCCAACTTCTCCTCTCCCTCTCCTCCCTCTTTCTTTCTGAGGATTTGATAGCGATGGAAAGATTGAATCTGTTATTTTTGGTGAGTTTTGTTTTGTGAGTGACTATTATGTCTGGGGGATGTCTCCTTGATTCTTTCGTGCCACTCCTCATACTTATTTGTTTATTCCATCTGCTTTGTATACCACACCTTCCAAATTCTTTTCTTTGGACTGTGGTCTGAGGAGGTGTATTGGGGTTGGGAAGTGGGAGACTGCATAAGGAACTATGGCGTGGTTGCTGTAGGGTGGAGTTTGTAGTGTAGTGGGTGGGGGCATTGGATGTTGCATGGGTGTTTTGGTTTAGAGTGTTTGGTTGCACTGTGGTGTTGACCTGGTGGGAGGCGCTTCATAGGAAGTTGTGAGGCGGGCTGTATTTGATCTTCCTGTGTCTGGGATCTCCTGTCCCGGTCTTCTCCATTCCCCTCTCTTCCTCCTTTCGCCTTTGTTACCATCTCTCTCTGTTTCCATCCTTTATTCTTGTGTTCTTGTCGTGGTTGAGATACACCTTCCTGTATGCCGGCATGTCCTTAAATCTTGCTTTTCCTTCAGGATCCTGTTCCAAGTCGATTTGCCTTTGAGGTCACTTTCACTGGCCAGGTTTCTTTGTTTTACAACCTTCCCTATTCTCCGAAAATTTTCCAGTGGGTCATGTTCGTCTTCTTCCATTGCTTTCATGGGTGTTTCAATTCCTTTTTTCCCCTTGTTTTTTTCTTATATGTTTCCTTCAACTTCCTGGAGCACCTACACAAAGACTGACCTCACCCTTTCATTCTCCCACTTTTTGGCATATCCCTGTGTATCCCCTCAATCCAATTTGGTTTTCTCCATTGAGGTTTCCTTTCTTCAGTTTCACTAGCTCCTGTACTTGGGGTCAGTGGCCTGTTCATTTTCCCCTTCTCGGGCTTTCCACTGGGCGTCTGTATTGTTCTGTTAGGGCCTCCACATATAGCTTAGCTCTTTCATTTACTACATTCTCCACTGAATGAGCTTTACATGCGTTTGCTCCTTCTTTCCCTGCAGTCCCCTTATTTGTGGATGAGGTAGCAGTCTCTGTTGTCATCCCAAAATGTCTTTGTTTGTCTTTGGCTGTCTTTCAGATTTTTCAGTTCCTCCTTCTAAACTCTGTATCCTGCCTTGCTGCTTTGACTTGCACCTCCCACTTCCTGCTTTCATTACTATCCTCTCTTCCATCTCATGCTAAGTTCTTCTGTTTTTTTTCCCATTCCTTTCCCCCTTTTTTTGGGGCTCCTTCCCCCAATTTTCCTTTGCATTTTTCCTCCTTCTGCCCCTTGGGTTTTTTCTTGTTGCTCTCGGGCAACCCATTTTTTTTTTTCCCGTTGCCTCAGAGTGGGAAACCATGTAATTCTGTGTGTTAGGTTAGTTTTTTTATGTCAGGTGTGGGGGGGGTGAGGGGGAAAAATGTGGTTTTTGTGGGAGAGAAGGGAAAGGAGGGGGAAAACAAGTGGGTGGTGGGAGAGGGAGAGGGGGAAGAAGGGAAATGTGGGGAGGGGGAGGGGAAAAAAAAGGGGGGAGAATCAGGGGAAGGGGTGAGATGCCGGTGGGGGGAGGGGGGGGGTTTTATGTGTGAGTCCGGTATGTGTGGGTGTGTGTGTATGTGTATGTATGTTGTGTTGTTTATGTAGTGTAGGGTTGTGTGTGTGTGTGTGTGTGGTGTGTGTGTGTATGTTGTGTGGGGGGGTGTTGTACTCCCTATTTGTACTCCCTATTTGGGTTGAGGGGTCGATTTTTAGCTCCCGGCCCCCCCCTCTTCACCGGTTGCTACAGGGCCCCCCTCTCCCCGCTCCCTAGCTTTTTCAAAATCGTTTAAAAAGTGTATGGTTCTGCCCCCCTCGTCATTTTCTGGCTATTCCACGCCTTACAAACCCATCTGAAGAAAAATTCCTAAAATCTCTTACCATTTGTGTCTTTAACTTCCAAAATTTTGGCCTCTTGTTTCTGTGTCCCCTCCTGGAAAACCTGTCTTTTTCCCCCTTTTCTATTCCACGCATTTTTTATATGTGTTTATTTTCTCCCCTGCCCCCCTGTCCTCCCGTGTTCAGGCGATTTCCCCTTTAAACTTCTTTTAAGGCTTTCCCCCAGTCTGGGAAATAACCTTGTCGCAACCTTTGTCTTTCTCTAGTTTTTGATGTTGTGGTGTGTGATGTGTATGTGTGTGTGGGTTTGGGGTTTTGTGTGTGTGGTGTGTGTGTGGTGTGTGGTATGTGTTGCGGTAGTGTGTATGGGGGAGGTATGGGGGAGTTCTGTTAATCAACCAGTAATTTGGGTTAAAAAAGCGATAATTGCTACTAGGGCAAAACTTCAATAAGTGTCTGCCCCTTTTGTGTGTGTGTTAGGGGGGATGGTTGGGGGGGGGGGTTTTCCTTATCCCCCTCTTTCGTCTTTCCCAGGGAAAGCTACATCTTCGCTTCTTGTCTTTTTGGATTTAAATTCAATTTTTTGCGTTAATCCTATTTCCCTTTTCACGTTGGGCTTCCTAGCTTCCTAAGTTTCTTATACTAATAATTATGTAAAAGCTTGCAGGTTTGGGGCCAGT
>NC_069474.1:9575405-9591734 GCF_026875155.1 Cherax quadricarinatus | reverse complement strand
CAGGTGGTGGTATAACATTTTCCCTTTGAAGTGTTTCACCCTCGGTAGGGGAGTATAAGATTTTCCCATGAAATGTTTTCACCATCAAAAGGGGGAAAAACATTACCTAAGAAAAGTTTTACCTTAGGTAGGTGGTATAACATCACCCAGAAGTGTTCACTCTCTGTAGGTGGGGAAAAGCATTTCCTATTAAGTGTTGCATCCCAGGTAGGTGGCAAAACATTAAAACATGAATGTTCCACCCTCAAAATAGGGGGTATAAAATTACCTATAAGTATTTTCCCCCAGTGGTGATATAACATTACCTATGAAGTTTTTTTTACACTCTTAGGTTTGTAAACTTACCTTGAAGTGTTTTCATCCCAGGGAGGTGGAAAAATTACATAAAACGCATTTTTACCTTCAGGTAGGGGGTAAACATTAAACCCTTAAGTGTTCTATTTTGGGTAGGTGGGTTAAACATTTCGAATGAGTGTTTCACCCTCAGTAGGTGGTAAAACATACCTTGAAGTGTTTCACATCGGTAGGTGGTTAACTTACTTTTTTAGTGTTTCACTCTCAATAGGGGGTATAACATTTCTATGAAGTGTTTTACCCCCAGGGAGGTGGGATAACTTTTCCTTTGATGTTTCACTCCAGATGGGGGTATAACTTTTCTAGGTTTTAACCCTCAGGTTGGTGTAAAACTTTTCCTTTGTAGTGTTTCCTCTAGTAGGTGGGATAAACATTTCTATGAAGGTTTACCCTCGGGAGGTGGGGAAACATTACCTATGAAGTGTTTTACCCTAAGGTAGGTGGTATAAAATTTTCCCTTAAGT
This sequence comes from Cherax quadricarinatus, assembly GCF_026875155.1. Classification (NCBI taxonomy): domain Eukaryota; kingdom Metazoa; phylum Arthropoda; class Malacostraca; order Decapoda; family Parastacidae; genus Cherax; species Cherax quadricarinatus. The sequence goes on along the minus strand of NC_069474.1, from coordinate 9,590,916 downwards.
GTTTTCACCTTTAGGGGGGTGGTATAAAATTCCTATGAAGTGTTTTACCTTTTGGAGGTGGAAACATTTTCCTATAAATCTTTCACCCCCAATAGGGTATAACATTACCTAGAGTGTTTCACCCTCAGGTAGGGGGTATAACATTAAACCCATGAAGGGATCACACCAGGTAGTGGTATAACATTACCTATGACGTGTTTCACCCCAGGTAGGTGATATAACATTACCCATAAAGTGTTTTTACAAAACAGGTAGGGGGGGTGTAAAAAAACCTTTGAAGTGTTTTTTACCCCCGGGAGGGGGGTATAAAAATTTCCATGAAGTGTTTCACCCCTTTGGGAGGTATAACTTTTTTATGAAAAGTTTTTTCCCCCCAAAGGGAGGTGGTGTAACATTATCTATTAGGTTTTCGACTCAAGTATGGTATAAACATTACCTTTGAAGGGTTTCCACCCCAGGTATGGGAAAAAACATTTCCTATGAATTTTCACCCCATGTGGTGGTTTCAACATTACCCAGAATCTTTCACCCCCAGATAGGTGGTATAACTTACCTAGACGTTTCACCCTAGGAGGTGGTATAAAATACCTATGAAGTGCATCACCCTAGGTGGGGGTATAAAAATTACCTATGACAGTTTCACCCCCAGGGGGTGATATAACATTTTCTATAAAGTTTTCCCCAATCGGTAGGTGGTGTAAACAAAACCTTTGAAGTGTTTCAACCCTCAGGGAGGTGGTATAACATTACCTTGAAGTGTTTCACCCTTAGGTAGGGTATAACATTCCCATGAATTGTTTCACCTCAGGTAGGTGGTGTAACATTATTATTAGGTGTTTTTAGACTCAATGGTGGTTTTAAAACATTTCCTTTGAGGGGTTTTACCCTCAGGGGAGGTGAATAACATTTCCTATGAAGTGTTTTACCCCCAGTAGGTGGGATAACATTTCCTATGAAGTTTTTACATTCAGTTTTGGAGGGGGGGGGATTACACTACCTTACGTGTTTCACCCCAGATAGGGGGTGTAATAACCTTGAAGTGTTTCAAACCCAGGTAGGGGATAAAATTACCTTGAAATGTTTACCCTCAGGGAGGTGGGAACATTTTCTATTAGGGTTTCGACTCAATTTGGGGGATAAACATTACCCATGAAGGTTTCACCCTTTGGTTTTGGGGGTATAACATTGCCTTTGAAGTGTTTTTCCCCCCCAGGAATTTGGTATAAACATTCCTATGAAGTTTTCATCTTGGTAGGGGGGGAAAACATTACCTATAAGTGTTTTTACCCCCGGGTGGGGGTGAACATTACCTATGAAGTGTTTCCCCTTGGAAGTTGGTTTTTATTACCTTTGAAGTGTTCACCCTCAGGTGTGGTATAACATTACCTTGAAGTGTTTTACCCTCAGGGTAGTGTAATTACCTATGAAGTGTTTAACCCCCGGTAGGATATAAAATTACCCTTTAAAATGTTTCACCCCCCCTTTTGGTGGTATAACATTACCTTGAAATGTTCACCCAGGTAGGTTGATAACATACCCCTTTTAAGGTTTCACCCCCCAGGGAGGTGGGAACCTAACTATAAAAAGTTTCACCCTCAATTTGGGGGTTAAAAATTACTTTTTTAAGTTTCCCCTCAGGGGTTGTTTACATTTCCCATGAAGTGTTTTACCCCCAGGAGTGGCATAACCCAAACCCTTAATGTTTCCTCATTTTGGGGTTAACAATTTTCCCTTTAAGTGTTTCAACCCCTCAGGTAGGTGGATAACAAAATTTTCCTTTAAGAAAGTGTTTCCCTCAGGTAAGTGGGTTTAAAATTACCCTTTGAGTGTTTCAATCAGGGGGGTGGTATAACATTACCCTTTGAGGTTCACCTCAGGTTTGGGGGATAACATCCCTTTGAAGTGTTTCACCTCAGGAAATGGTTAAAAAAACCCATGAAGTGTTCACCCCTTTAGGTGGGGTTTAAAAACCCATGACGTATTTTACCCTCAGGGTAAGTGGTAAATTAAACCTTTGAATGTTTTTCCCTAAGTTTAGGGATAAATTACCCATGAAATGTTTTCACCCAAAGGTAGGTGGTATAAAATCCTTTTTTAGGTTTCACTTCAATAGTGGTTAAAATTTTCATAAAAATGTTTCCCCCCCAAAGGGGGTAAACATTCCCAAGAAGGTTTCACCTAAGGGAGGTGGTTTTAAAATTACCTATGAAGTGTTCACCTTTAGAGGTGGGATAAACATTACCCTTTAAATGTTTTTTAAAACCTTTGAGGGGGTAAAACATTTCTTTAAAATCTTTTACCCCCAGAGGTGGATAACTTTACCTTGAGTGTTTTCACCCCAGGGGGTGGTATAAAAATTCCCCTTTAATGCATAACCAGGGAGGTTGGTTTTTAAAAATTACCTATAGTTTTCACCCCCCAGGGAGGTGAAAACATTACCTAAAATGTTTCACTCGGTAGGGGGTGTACAATACCTTTAAGTGTTTCCCCTTGGAGTGGTATAAATTACCTTTGAAGTGTTTCACCCCAGGTAGTTTATAACATTACCATGAAAAAGTTTCAACCTCAGGTAGTGGTAAATTTTCTATTATTTTTCACTCAAAAGGGATAACATTCCTTTGAAGGGTTTCACCCTCAGGTGGTGGAAAAAACATTTCCCTTTAAATTTTCCCCTCATTTTGGTGGTAAACATTTCCTTAAGTTTTCACCCCCCAGTTTTTGGTATAACATTACCCTTTAGTGTTTACCCCAGGGAGGTGGGTTAACATTACCCTTTAAGTGTTCACCTCGGTATGGTTAACATTTTTTTACGTGGTTTCACCCCTCAGGGATGTAAACATTAAAATAAAGTGTTTCCAAAAGGAGGGGTTAACAATTTTCCCTTTTAAGTTTTCACCCTCAGGTGGGGAAAAAAATTACCTTTTAAATGTTTCACCCTAGGTTTGGGGGTATAACTTACCTTAATTTTTTAAACCCCCGGTAGGGGTTTTTAAACTTACTATTAGGGGTTTTTAACTAAGTAGGTGGGTTAACATTACCTTTTTAAAAAGGGGGTTTCACCCTCAGGGGGGGGTAAACATTTTTCCCATGAAGTGTTTCACCCTCATTGGTGGTAAACATAACCTAGAAGTGTTTCACTTCAGGTAGGGGTATTTACAACCATAGTGTTTTACCTCAAATAGGTTTTTGGGAAATTCCCTTGAAGTGTTTTCCCCTCAGGGAGGTTTAAAAATAAATTTCCTAAAATGTTTCACCTAGTAGGTGGGTTTTCATTATTTTTTAAGTTTTTCAACTCAAAAGGGGGAAAACATTACCATGAAGTGTTTCACCCTTAGTTTTGGGGGAAACCCTCCTTAAGGGTTTTTTTCCTCAGGAGGGGTATACATTACCCATGAAGTTTTCACCTTATAGGGGGGAAAACATTTTATGAAGTGTTTCCCCTGGGGAGGTGGTTAAATTCTTAAGGTTTCACCCTTAGGAGTTGTTAAATTTTTCCTTTAAATGTTCACCCCCGGTGGTGGGATAAATTACCTTTAAGTGTTTCACCTCAGGTAGTGTTAAATTCCAAGAAATGTTTCCCCTCAGTAGTATAACTTACCTTTGAAAATGTTCCCCTCGGGAAAGTGGGTTAAACATTACTTGAAGTGTTTCACCCTCAGGGAGGGGGTATAAATTACCCTTTAGGGGTTTTACCCTCAATAGGTGGTTTAAAATTACCCCATGAAGTGTTCACCCAAAAGGGAGGTTTTTATAAAATTTCCTTTTAAGGTTTCACCCTCAGGAAAATGGATAACCTACTATGAAGTGTTTACCCTCAAATTTGGGTTTTTAAAAATTACTTTTAAAAATTGGCCCCCTTTAGGGGTTGTATACATTTCCTTGAAGTTTTTTCACCCCGGAGTGGAAACCTACCTATGAAGTTTTCCCCTAGTAGGGTAAAAACCCCTTCCTATGAAAAGTTTTTACCCTCAGGGAGGGGAAACATTTCCTAGAAGTGTTTTTCCCCAGGTAAAGTGGTATAACATTACCCTTTGAAGTGTTTACCTCAGGTAGGTTTAACTTACCTAAAAGGTTTCACCTTTGGTAGGTGGGTTTAAAAAACCTTAAGTGTTTCACCCCCAGGAAAGGGGGTATAACATTACCTTGAAGTTTACCCTTAGGTGGTTTTAAAATTTAAAATTTTCCCCTATGACTATTTTTTCCTCAAGTAAGTGAAAAAACATTCTTTTTAAGGTTTCACCTAAATTTGGGGATAAATTCCCATGAAGTGTTTTCCCCCCAGGGAGGGGGTAAAATTCCATAAGTTTTCCCCTCAGTAGGTGGGATAACTACCCTTTAAGTGTTTCACCCTCAGGTAAGTGGTATAACATTTTCCCATGAAGTGTTTTACCCCCGGTAGGGTAAACTCCTATGAAAGTGTTTCACCCTCAGGAGGGGGTATAACATTACCTTTAAAATTTTCAAAAAACAGTAGGGGTTAACAATACCTTGAAGGTTTCACCCAGGAGGGGATAAATTACCTGAAGTGTTTTAAACCCTTAGGGGGGTTGTATCAATACCTTTGAATGTTTCACCCTAGGTTTTTTGGGGGGGTTTAAAAATTTCCTTAAGGTTTCACCCTTTTGTAGGTGGTAAAATACCATGAAATTTTCACCCCAGGGAGGTGGTTTAAAAAAATTACCTTAAGTGTTTTTCAAAAAACCCTCCCGAAGTGTTTAAAAATTTTTTAAATTTCCGGGAAATGTTTCACCCCCCTTTGGTGGTATTAAAATACCAAAAGTTTTCCCCTAGGTGGGGTTTAAAAACTATTATGGTTTTTTCCCCATTAAGGTGGTTAAAATACCTTGAAGTTTTCCCTAGGTTTTGGTTTAAAATTCCTTGAATGTTTTCACCCTCTATGTTAAAAATAACACCCATAAAATTTCCTATAAGTGTTTACCCCCGGTAGGTGGTTAACATTCCATAAGTGTTTCCCCCAGGAGTTTGGGGATAATAACCTTGAATGTTTTACCTCAGTAGGTGGGTTTAAAATTACTAGAAGTGTTTTCCCCCAGGTAGTGTTAAATTACCTTGAAATTTTAAAATAGGGGTTAACATTACCGAAGGTTTTACCTCAGGAGGGGGTATAACATTACCTTTTAGTGTTTCACCCCTTTGGGGGTATAACATTATTTGAAGTTTTCACCCTCAAGAGGTGAATAATTTCCTATGAAGTGTTTCACCCAAAAGGTGGGTTAAAACATTCCTTTTAAGGTTTCACCCTCAGGGGAGTTGGATAATTCCAATGAAATGTTTCACCTCAAATTTTGGGTTTTAAAAAATTTTCTTTTAAGTGTTTCCCCTAGGGGGTGTACAAACAAAGAAATTTTCCCTAGGAGGGGGATAACCCTGGTTTTTTTTTTAGGGGGGGTAAACTTCCTATGAAGTTTTCACCCAAAATGGTGGTATAAATTCCTAAATGTTTTTCCTCATAAGTGGTATAAATACCTTTGAAGGTTTTTCCCCCCCCCGGTAGGTGTTTAAACTTACCCATGAAGTTTTTTCCCTTAGGTAGTGGATAAAACCCCAAAAAAATTTTTACCTAAATGGTTTTTAAAAAAGGCCCCCCGGGATTTTATAAATTAAACCATAAGTTTTCACCCCAAGGGATGGATAACTTTTCCTTGAAGGGTTTTTCCCCAGTAGGGGGTAAAAATTTCCATGAATTTCACCCTCATTTTGGGGTAAAAAATTTCCTAGAGTGTTTCACCCCCTTAGTGGTAAAAACATTCCCAGAAGTGTTCACCCTAGGGAGGGGGTATAACATTACCCCATGAGTGTTTCCCCTAGGGAGGGGAAACATACCTATAAGTTTTCCCCCAGGTAGGTGGTATAACTTTTCCTTTTTGAGTGTTTCAACCCCCTAGGGGGTTAAACTTCCTTGAAGTGTTTTCCCTAGGTAGGTGGTATAAATTAACCCATGAGTGTTTCACCCTCAGGTTGTATAAATTACCTAAAATGTTTCCACAGGTAGGAGTCTTTTCCTTGAAGTTTTTATCGGTAGGGGGTATAACATTCCTATGAAGTGTTTAACCCTTTTGGGGATAACTTACCTATAATGTTTTTCACCCCCAGGGATGTTAACATACCCTTTAAGTTTTTTCACCCCCAGGGAGGGGTATAACATTTTCCTTGAAGGGTTTTTACCCTTGAGGGGGATAAAATTTTCCATGAATGTTTCACCCTTTTTAGGGGTAAATTACCTATAAAATTTTCACCCCCATAGGTGGTTAACATTTCCCGAGGTTTCACCCTCAGGTTGGGGAAAAAACTTACCCATGAAGTGTTTTACCCTAGGAGGGGTAAAACTTACCTATGAATGTTTCCCCCTCAGGAGGGTTAACATTACCTATTAGTGTTTTTACTCAGTGGGGTTAACATTTCCTTTGAAGGTTTTTACCCCAGTGGTTGAAAACTTCCTTGAAGTGTTCACCCTTGGGAGGTGGTATAACAACCTTGAATGGTTTTCCCCCTCAGGTATTTGTAACATTACCCTTAGTTTTTCACCCCCAGGGAGGTGTATAACATTCCGAAGGTTTTACCCCAGGTAGGGGGGTAACAAATTTTCCCTTTAATGTTTCACCCTCAGTAGGTGGGAAAAAATTACCTAGAAGTGTTTCAATCAGGGAGGGGAAACATACCTTTTTAGTTTTTTACCCCCATTAGGTGGTTTTAATTTCTTGAATGTTTCACCCCCAGAGGGGGGTAAACATAAACCCATAAATGTTTTTTTCCCCTCAGGTAGGGTTTAACATTTCCTATAGGGTTTTTTCCCCAAAGTGGTATAACTTACCTATAAGGTTTCCCCTAGGGGGTGGAAAAAACATTTTTGAAGTGTTTTTAACCCCCAGTAGGTTAAACATTTCCTATGAAAAGGTTTTTCCTCAGGTTTAAAAGGGAAACATTACCCATGAAGTGTTTCAACCCCTTAGGGGGTTTAAAATTCCCATAAGGTTTCACCCTAGAAGTGTATAAATTTTTCCTTTTGAAGGTTCACCCCATAGGTGGTTTTAATTTCCAAATTTTCCTATGATTTTTCCATAAAGGGTTTATATAAAATTACCTTGAAGGTTTCACCCCCAGGAAATGTTATTTACCTTGAAGTGTTTTTTACCCCCGGTAGGGGTATAAATTCCTTGAAAAGTTTCCCCTCCCGTAAGGTTAATTACCTTTTAAGTGTTTCCCCTAGGAGGGGGATAAATTCCCAGAATGTTTCACCAAGGGGTAAACATTTTCCTTTTATGTTTCCCCTAGGGGTGGTAAAAAATTACCCTTTAATGTTTCACCCTCAGGTAAAGGGGGGAAATTACTTAAGGTTTCACCCAGGCATTATAAATACCTTAAATGTTTTTTACCTAGTTGGGGTTTTAAAATTCCTTTTAAAATGTTTCCCCTAGGTAGGTGGGATACTTACCTTGAATGTTTCCCCAGGGGGGGGAAACATTACTTTGAAGGTTTCACCCTGGTAGGTGGTTAACATTCCCTTGAATGTTTTTACCCCTTAGGTGGTATAATTTAAATTGAAGGTTTCAACCCCCCAGAGGTGGTAAACATTACCTAAAAGTTTTCACCTAGTGTGGGTTTAAATTTCCTTTTAATGTTTCAACCCCCAGGTAGGGGTATAAATTCCTTGAAGGTTTCCCTAGAAGGGGGGAAAACAAACCTTTGAATGTTTCACCCTGGGAGGTGGTTAAAAATTTACCTATGAAGTGTTTCACCCTTAGGTGGAAAATTTTCTTTTAAGTGTTCACCCTAGGAGGTGGAAAACATTACCTTTTAAGTTTCACCCTCAGGGGGTGGTTTAAAATCCATAATTTTCCCCTCAGTGGGTTTTAAAATTACCCTTTTAAATTTTTCCCCCAGAGGGGGTATACATTACCTTTGAAGTGTTTCAACCTCAGGAGTTGGATAACTTCCTTAAAGGTTTCCCCCGGAGGGGTATAACATTTTCCCAGAAGTGTTCACCCCGGAAAGGGGTTATAACATTCAAGAGGTTTTTACCCTCAGGGGAGGGGTATAACAACCTTGAATGTTTTTACCTCAGGGAGGTGGTATAACATTACTTTTGAAAGGTTTTCCCCTCAGAGGTGGGATAAAATACCCAGAATTTTTTCACCTCGGAGGGGGATAAAATACCTTGAGTGTTCCCCCTCAGGTAGGGGTATAAAAATTTTAAATTTTCACCCCCCGGTGGTGGTAAAACCATTTTTCCTAGAAGGTGTTTTTTAAACCCCCGGTAGGGGAAAACATTACCCTTAATTTTCCCTGGTAGGGGTATAACATTTTCCTTTGAAGGTTTCACCCTAGGGAGGGTTAATTACCAAATTTTACCCTTTGGAAAACCGTGTTTTCCCTCAGGAATTGGGATAAAATTACCTTGAAGTTTTTCACCCCAGGAGGTTTTAAATTACCTTGAGTACACCCTCAGGGAGGTGGATAACTTTTCCCTTAAATGTTTCCCCCAGGGGTAGGTTTTTTAATAAATTACCCATAAAATTTTCACCCTAGGTAGGGGGTTAACATTACCTTGAATTTTTCCCCCTAGGTAGGTGGTAAAAAATACCTTGAAGTGTTTCACCCTTAGGTGGGATAAACATTACCTATGAAGGGTTTTACCCTCAGGAGTGGATAACAACCTTTGAGTGTTTTTAAAACCCCCATTGGGATAAAATTTCAATGAATGTTTCCCCCTCAGGAGGTTTTAAAAAATTTCCCTTTAAGTTTTTCCCCTTAGGTTTTGGTATAAATTCCCTTTTAAATGTTTCACCTCGGGGGTGGATAAATTAAACTGAATGTTTTTACCTTATAGGTGGGTTTAAAATTTCCCCTTGAAGTTTTCACCGGGGAGTTTTTTAACTTTTCCTATGAAGTGTTTTTCCCCTCACGAGATAGTGTAAGATTTTCCATGAGGTTTTCACCTCAGGGGGTTAACATTAAAAATTTTAAGTGTTTCCCCTCAAAAGGGTATAAATTAAAATTTTAAGTGTTTTTACCCAAGGGGGTATAACATTCTTTGGTGTTTCCAAAACCCCTTTTGTGGTATAACATTTACCTTGAAGTGTTTCACCCCAAGTAGGGGGTAAAATTAAACCCATGAAGGTTCACCCCAGGTAGGTGGTTAACATTACCCATGAGTGTTTCACACTCAGGGAAGTGGTAAACATTACCTATGAATCTTCACCAATAGGTGGGATAACTTACTTTGAATTTTCACCCTAGTTTTGGTGGAAAATTACATTTAATTTTTTTTACCCTCGGATTTTTAAATTCCTTAAGTGTTTTTACCCCAGGTTGGTTAAAACATTACCATAAGTGTTTCACATCAGGTAGGTTTTTAAAATTCTATGAAATTTTCACCCACAGGGAGGTGGGATAACATTTGTTGAAGAGTTTCCTCTCAGGTAATGGTAAACATTCTATGACGGTTTCACCCCCAGTAGGGGTATAACATTACCTATGAATGTGTCACCCCCCAGTAAGTGATTAATAATACCTATGAAGGCTTCACCCTAATAGTGGTACTAAACTCCTATGACGTGTTTCACCCAGGTAGGTGCTATAACATTACCTTTGAATGTTTTAAACCCCCAGAGGGGCATAAAATTACCTATGAAGGTTTTTAAAAATCAGGAAAGGGGGATTAAAAATTCCTATGAAGTTTTCCCCTCAGGGGTTGCTATAACATTTCCTATCAAGTTTTCACCCTCAGGTTGGGGGATAACTTTACCTATAAATGTTTTTCCCCCAAGGTAGGTGGTATAAAATTACATATGAAGGGTTTCACCCACAGGGGGTGGTATAACATTACATATGAATTTTTCACTCTCGGAAGGGGGTAAAACATTACCCATGACGTGTTTCACCTGAGGAGGTGGTATAACATTTCCTATTAATTGTTTAACCCTCCAGTAAATGATTAATATAAACCCATGTATGTTTCCCCCCAGGTAGGGGGAATAACATTACCTATAAGTGTTTTTACACTAAATTAGGTTTTTAAATTACCCATGAAGTGTTTCACTCGGGAGGTGGTTTTTAAACATTACCTACAATGTTTCACCCCCAGGGAGGTGGTAAACATTACCTATGAAGTGTTTCACACTCAGGGTTTTATAAAATTACCATGAAGTGTTTCACCAAAGGGAGGTGGTATAACATTCCATGAAGTGTTTCACTTCAGGAAAATGGTATAAAAAAATTCCTAGAAATGTTTCACCCTCAGGGAGTGGTATAAAATTACTATGAATGTTTACCCTAGGAGTGGTATAAAATTTCCATTAAATGTTTCACCCTTTTGGGAAGGGTTAAAAATTTCCCTTTATGTTTTCCCCCCCTAGAGTGGGTTTTTAACATTACCTAGAAGTGTTTTTCCCCCTCAGTAGTGGGGTAAATTAACCCTTTAAGAGTTTTCATTAAAGGGAGGTGGATAAAATTTCCTATGAAAAAATTCACCCTCAGGTAGGGGGTAAACATTACCTTGAAAGTTTTCACCCCTAGGGGGTGGTTACATTTTCCCATGCGTCTTTCTCCCCGGTAGGTGGTTTTTAAAATTTCTATGAAGTGTTTCACACTAATTAGGGGTATAAAATTTAAATATGTTTTTCACCTGGTAGGTGGTATAACCTTACCTATGAAGTGTTTTCCCCCCCGGGGAGGTGGTTTTAAAAAATTCCTATGAAATGTTTCCACTCAGGTAGGTGGTATAAAAATTTCTTGAAGTGTTTCACCACAGGTAGGTGGTATAGCATTTAAATATGAAGGTTTCACTCTGGTAGATGGTTAAAATTTCCTATACGTGTTTCACCCCAGGGAGGTGGATAACATTTACCTATGAAATGGCACCCTCCAGTAAGTGATATAATATTACCTATGAATGCTTCACCGTCAAGTGTGGGTTTTCTAAACTACCTATCGTGTTTCATCTATTTGTGCAAAAAACATTACCTATGAAGTGTTTCACCCTCAGGTAGGTGGCATAAAATTACCTATGAAGTGTTTCAACCTCAGGAAGGTGGTATAACATTACCTATGAAGTGTTTCACCCTCAGGTAGTTGCTATAACATTGCCTATCAAGTGTTTCACCCTCAGGTATGCGGTATAACTTTACCTATGAAGTGTTTCACCCTAAGGTAGGTGGTATAAAATTACATATGAAGGGTTTCACTCACAGGCAGGTGGTATAACATTACACATGAAGTGTTTCACTCTCAGGTAGGTGGTATAACATTACCTATGACGTGTTTCACACTGAGGTAGGTGGTATAACATTACCTATTAATTGTTTAACCCTCCAGTAAATGATATAATATAACCTATGTAGTGTTTCACCCTCAGGTAGGTGGAATAACATTACCTATGAAGTGTTTCACACTAAGTTAGGTTGTATAAAATTACCTATGAAGTGTTTCACAGTCAGGTAGGTGGTATAACATTACCTACGAAGTGTTTCACCCTCAGGTAGGTGGTATAACATTACCTATGAAGTGTTTCACACTCAGGTATATGTTATAAAATTACCTATGAAGTGTTTCACCAACAGGTAGGTGGTATAACATTACCTATGAAGTGTTTCACTCTCAGGAAGATGGTATAACATTACCTATGAAGTGTTTTTACCCTCAGGTATGTGGTATAACATTACCTATGAAGTGTTTCACCCTCAGGTATGTGGTATAACATTACCTATGAAGAGTTTCACTCTCAGGAAGGTGGTGTAACATTACCTAAGAAGTGTTTCACCATCAGGTAGATGGTATAACATTACTTATGAAGTGTTTCACTCTCGGGTAGGTGGTATAACATTACCTTAGACGTGTTTCACCCTCAGGTAGGTGGTATAACATTTTCTATGAAGTGTTTCACCCTCCCGTAAGTGATATAATTATACCTATGAAGTGTTTTCACCCTCAGGTAGGTGGTATAACACTACCTATGAAGTGTTTCACATTCAGTTAGGAGGTATTACACTACCTATGACGTGTTTCACCCTCAGGTAGGTTGTGTAATATTACTTGTGAAGTGTTTCACCCTCAGTTAAATGACATAAAATTACCTATTAAGTGTTTCACCTTCAGGTAGGTGGTATAACATTTCCTATGAAGTGTTTCACCCTCAGGTAGGTGGTATAATATTCTTATGAAGTGTTTCACACTAAGGTAAGTGGTATAAAATTACCTATGAAGTGTTTCACCCTCAGGTAGGTGGTTTAACATTACCTATGAAGTGTTTCCCCCTCAGGTAGGTGTTATAACATTACCTATGAACTGTTTCACACTCAGTAGGTGGTATAACATTACCTATGAAGTGCTTCACCATCAGGTAGGTGGTATAACATTACCTTTGTAGTGTTTCACCCTCAGATAGGTGGTATAACATTATCGAACGAAGAGCTTCACCCTCAGGCAGGTGGTATAACATTACCTATGAAGTGTTTCACCCATAGGTTTGTGGTATAACATTGCCTTTGAAGTGTTTCACCCTCAGGTAGGTGGTATAACATTACCTATGAAGTGTTTCACTCTTAGGTAGGTGGTGTAACATTACCTATGAAGTGCTTCACCCTCAGGTAGATAGTGTAGATTACCTATGAGGTGTTTCACCCTCAGGTAGGCAGTATAACATTACCTTTGAAGTGTTTCACCCTCGGGAATGTGGTATAACATTAACTTTGAAGTGTTTCACACTCATGTAGTGGTATAACATTACCTGTGAAGTGTTTCACCCTCATGTAGTGGTATAACATTACCTATGAAGTGTATCACCCTAAGGTAGGTGGTATAACATTACCTATGAAGTGCTTCACCCTGAGGTAGGTGGTATAACATTACCTATGATCTGTTTCACCCTCAGGTAGGTGATATAACATTACCTATGAAGTGTTTCTCACAGAGGTAGGTGGTATAACGTTACCTATGAAGTGTTTCAATTTCGGGTAGGTGGTATAACATTACCTATGAAGTGTTTAACCCTTAGGTAGGTGGTATAACATTACCTATGAAGTGTTTCACCATCAGGTAAATGGTATAACACTACCTCTGAAGTGTTACACCCTCAGGTAGGAGTCATAACATCACATATGAAGTGTTTCACCCTCAGGTAGGTGGTATAACATTACCTTTGAAGTGTTTCAAACTCAGATAGGTGGTATAACATTACCTATGAAGTGTTTCACCCTCAGGTAGGTGGCATAACATCACCTATAAAGTGTTTCACCCTCAGGTAGGTGGTGTAACAATACCTTTGAAGTGTTTCACCCTCAGGTAGGTGGTATAACATTACCTATGAAGTGTTTCACCCTTAGGTAGGTGGTATAACATTACCTATGTAATGTTTCACCCTCAGGTAGGTGGTGTAACATTACCTATGAGGTGTTTCAGACTCAAGTAGGTGGTATAACATTACCTTTGAAGGGTTTCACCCTCAGGTAGGTGGAATAACATTTTCTATGAAGTGTTTCACCCTCATGTAGGTGGTATTAAAAACTACCATATGAAGTGTTTCACCCCCAGGTAGGGGATATAACAATTTCCTAAAGAAATGTTTTCACCCACAGGCATGTGTATAACATTACCTAAGAAGTGTTTTTACCCTCAGGTAGGTAGGGATAAACTTACCTATGAAGTGCTTCCCCTCAGTTAGGTTGTGTAACAATACCTTTGAAGTGTTTCACCCTCAGGTAGGTGGTATAACATTACCTATGAAGTGTTTCACCCTCAGGTAGGTGGTGTAACAATACCTTTGAAGTGTTTCACCCTCAGGTAGGTGGTATAACATTACCTATGAAGTGTTTCACCCTTAGGTAGGTGGTACAACATTACCTATGTAATGTTTCACCCTCAGGTAGATGGTGTAACATTACCTATGAGGTGTTTCAGACTCAAGTAGGTGGTATAACATTACCTTTGAAGGGTTTCACCCTCAGGTAGGTGGAATAACATTTTCTATGAAGTGTTTCACCCTCATGTAGGTGGTATAACACTACCTATGAAGTGTTTCTCCCTCAGGTAGGTGATATAACATTACCTATGAAGTGTTTCACCCACAGGCATGTGGTATAACATTACCTATGAAGTGTTTCACCCTCAGGTAGGTAGTATAACATTACCTATGAAGTGCTTCACCCTCAGTTAGGTGGTATAACATTACCTATGACGTGTTTTCACATCAGGTTTTTGATACAACATTACCTATGAAGCGTTTCACACTCAGGAAGGTGGTATAACATTACCTATGAAGTGTTTCACCCTCAGGTAGGTGGTATAACATTTCCTATGAAGTGTTTCACCCTCCAGTAAGTGATATAATTATACCTATGAAGTGTTTCACCCTCAGGTAGGTGGTATAGCACTACCTATGAAGTGTTTCACATTCAGGTAGGAGGTATTACACTACCTATGACGTGTTTCACCCTCAGGTAGGTTGTGTAATATTACCTGTGAAGTGTTTCACCCTCAGGTAAATGACATAAAATTACCTATGAAGTGTTTCACCCAGAGCTAGGTGGTATAATATACCTATGAAGTGTTTCACTCTCAGGTAGGTGGTTTAACATTACCTATGAAGTGTTTCACACTCAGTAGGTGGTATAACATTACCTATGAAGTGCTTCACCATCAGGTAGGTGGTATAACATTACCTTTGTAATGTTTCACCCTCAGATAGGTGGTATAACATTATCGAATGAAGTGTTTCACCCTCAGGCAGGTGGTATAACATTACCTATGAAGTGTTTCACCCTTAGGTTGGTGGTATAACATTGCCTTTGAAGTGTTTCACCCTCAGGTAGTTTGTATAACATTACCTATGAAATGTTTCACTCTTAGGTAGGTGGGAAAACATTACCTATGAAGTGTTTCACCCTCGGGTAGGTGGTGTAACATTACCTATGAAGTGTTTCACCCTTAGGAAGTTGGTATAATTTTACCTTTGAAGTGTTTCACCCTCAGGTAGGTGGTATAACATTACCTATGAAGTGTTTCACCCTCAGGTAGATAGTGTAGATTACCTATGAAGTGTTTCACCCTCAGGTAGGCAGTATAACATTACCTTTGAAGTGTTTCACCCTCAGGAATGTGGTATAACATTACCTTTGAAGTGTTTCACCCTCAGGTAGGTGGTATAACATTACCTGTGAAGTGTTTCACCCTCATGTAGGTGGTATAACATTACCTATGAAGTGTATCACCCTAAGGTAGGTGGTATAACATTACCTTTGAAGAGTTTCACCCTCAGGTAGGTGGTATAACACTACCTATGAAATGTTTCACCCTCAAGTAGGTGGTATAACATTACTTTTGAAGTGCTTCGCCCTCAGGTAGGTTGTATAGCATTACCTAAGAAGTGTTTCACCCTCAGGCATGTGGCATAACGCTACCTATGTAGTGTTTCGCCCTCAGGTAGGCGGTATAACATTGCCTATGAAGTGTTTCACCCTCAGGTAGGTGGTATAACATTTCCTAAAAGGGTTTTTTT
>NC_069474.1:9549599-9574905 GCF_026875155.1 Cherax quadricarinatus | reverse complement strand
TAAAAAAAAAAAAAAAAAAAAAAAACCCCCCCCCCCCCCCAAGTAGGTGATAACATTTTCTATGAAGTGTTTCACCCTCCAGTAAGTGATATAATTATACCTATGAAGTGTTTTACCCTCAGGTAGGTGGTATAACACTACCTATGAAGTGTTTCACATTAAGTTAGGAGGTATTACACTACCTATGACGTGTTTCACCCTCAGGTAGGTTGTGTAATATTACTTGTGAAGTGTTTCACCCTCAGTTAAATGACATAAAATTACCTATTAAGTGTTTCACCTTCAGGTAGGTGGTATAACATTTCCTATGAAGTGTTTCACCCACAGGTAGGTGGTATAATATTCTTTGAAGTGTTTCACACTAAGGTAGGTGGTATAAAATTACCTATGAAGTGTTTCCCCCTCAGGTAGGTGTTATAACATTACCTATGAAGTGTTTCACACTCAGTAGGTGGTATAACATTACCTATGAAGTGCTTCACCATCAGGTAGGTGGTATAACATTACATATGAACTGTTTCACCATTAGGTTAGTGGTATAACATTGCCTTTGAAGTGTTTCACCCTCAGGTAGGTGGTATAACAATATCGAATGAAGTGCTTCACCCTCAGGCAGGTGGTATAACATTACATATGAACTGTTTCACCATTAGGTTAGTGGTATAACATTGCCTTTGAAGTGTTTCACCCTCAGGTAGGTGGTATAACATTACCTATGAAGTGTTTCACTCTTAGGTAGGTGGGACAACATTACCTATGAAGTGTTTCACAATTGGGTAGGTGGTGTAACATTACCTATGAAGTGTTTCACCCTCAGGTAGATAGTGTAGATTACCTATGAGGTGTTTCACCCTCAGGTAGGCAGTATAACATTACCTTTGAAGTGTTTCACCCTCGGGAATGTGGTATAACATTAACTTTGAAGTGTTTCACACTCAGGTAGGTGGTATAACATTACCTGTGAAGTGTTTCACCCTCATGTAGTGGTATAACATTACCTATGAAGTGTTTCACCCTCAAGTAGGGGGTATAACATTACTTTTGAAGTGCTTCGCCCTCAGGTAGGTTGTATAGCATTACCTATCAAGTGTTTCACCCTCAGGCATGTGGCATAACGCTACCTATGAAGTGTTTCGCCCTCAGGTAGGCGGTATAACATTGCCTATGAAGTGTTTCACCCTCAGGTAGGTGGTATAACATTTCCTAAGAAGTGTTTCACCTTCAGGTAAGTGGTATAACATTACCTATGAAGTGCTTCACCATCAGGTAGGTGGTATAACATTACCTTTGTAGTGTTTCACCCTCAGATAGGTGGTATAACAATATCGAATGAAGTGCTTCACCCTCAGGCAGCAGGTGGTATAACATTACATATGAACTGTTTCACCATTAGGTTAGTGGTATAACATTGCCTTTGAAGTGTTTCACCCTCAGGTAGGTGGTATAACATTACCTATGAAGTGTTTCACTTAGTAGGTGGGACAACATTACCTATGAAGTGTTTCACAATTGGGTAGGTGGTGTAACATTACCTATGAAGTGTTTCACCCTCAGGTAGATAGTGTAGATTACCTATGAGGTGTTTCACCCTCAGGTAGGCAGTATAACATTACCTTTGAAGTGTTTCACCCTCGGGAATGTGGTATAACATTAACTTTGAAGTGTTTCACACTCAGGTAGGTGGTATAACATTACCTGTGAAGTGTTTCACCCTCAGGTAGGTGGTATAACATTACCTATGAAGTGTTTCACCCTCAGGTAGGTGGTATAACATTACCTTTGAAGTGTTTCACCCTCAGGTAGGTGGTATAACATTACCTATGAAGTGTTTCACCCTCAAGTAGGTGGTATAACATTACTTTTGAAGTGCTTCGACCCTCAGGTAGGTTGTAAACATTACCTTGAAGTGTTTCACCCTCAGGATATGGTGTATAACATTACCTATGAAGTTTTCCCTCAGGTAGGGGTATAACATTACCTATGAAGTGTTTCACCCTCAGGTAGGTGGTATAACATTATCCTATGAAGTTTTCACCTTCAGGTAGTGGTAATAACATTACCTATGAAGTGTTTACATCAGGTAGGTGGATAACATTACACTATGAGGTTTCACCCTCAGTAGGTGGTATAACATTACCTATGAAGTGTGTTTCACCCTCAGTTGGTGGTATAACATTACCTATGACGTGTTTCACCTCAGGTAGGTGGATATAACATTACCTATGAAGTGTTTCACACTACAGGTAGGTTGTAATAAATTACCTATGAAGTGTTTCACCCTCAGGTAGTGGTATAACATTACCTATGAAGTGTTTCAACCTCAGGTAGGTGGTATAACATTACTATGAAGTGTTTCACCTAGGAGTGGTATAAACATTACCTATGAAGTGTTTTCACCCACAGGTAGGTGGTATAACATTACCTATGAAGTGTTTCACTACTCAGTAGTGGTATAACATTACCTTTGAAGTGTTTCACCCTCAGGTAGGTGGTATTTTTTTTTTTTTTTTTTTTTTTTTTTTTTTTTTTTTTTTTTTTTTTTTTTTTTTTTTTTTTTTTTTTTTTTTTTTTTTTTTTTTTTTTTTTTTTTTTTTTTTTTTTTTTTTTTTTTTTTTTTTTTTTTTTTTTTTTTTTTTTTTTTTTTTTTTTTTTTTTTTTTTTTTTTTTTTTTTTTTTTTTTTTTTTTTTTCCCCCCCCCCCCCCCCCCCCCCCCCCCCCCCCCCCCCCCCCCCCCCCCCCCCCCCCCCCCCCCCCCCCCCCCCCCCCCCCCCCCCCCCCCCCCCCCCCCCCCCCCCCCCCATAAGTGTTTCACCTAGGAGGTGGGAAAAAATTTCCTTGAAGTTTTCACCCCGTATGTATAACATTTCCTTTGAAGTTTTCACCCTAGGTAGGGTAAAACATTATTTTAATTTTTCACCCAGAAGGTATAACATTTCCCATGAAGGTTTTCACCCTCAGGGAGTGGTATAACATACTTTTCAAGGTTTCACCTCAGGTGGTGGTATAACATTACCTTTGAAATGTTTCACCCCTCAGTAGTTTGGGATAACATTACCTATGAAGTGTTTCACTCCTTAGGTAGGTGGTATAACATTACCTATGAAGTGTTTCACCTCAGGTAGTGGTATAACATTGACCTATGAAGTGTTTCACCCTCAGGTAGTTGGTATAACATTACCTTAACGTTCACCCAGGTAGTGGTATAACATACCATGAGTTTCACCCTCAGGGTAGGTGGATAACATTACCTATGAAGTGTTCCTCAGGTAGGATGGTATAACATTACTTATGAAGTGTTCACCCTCAGGTAGGGTAAAAACATTACCTTTAAGTGTTTTCACCCTAGGTAGTGGTATAACATTACCTATGAAAGTGTTTCACCCTCAGGGAGGTGGTATAACATTACCTAGAGTGTTTCACCCTCAGGTAGGTGGTATAACATTACCTATGAAGTGTTTCACCCTCAGTAGGTGGTATAACATTACCTATGAAGTGTTTCACCCTCAGGTAGGTGGTATAGCATTACCTATGAAGTGTTTCAAACCCCCGGGAATTGGGATAAATTACCTAGAAGTGTTTCCCCTTAGGGAAGGTGGTATAAAATTAACCCATGGAAATTTTTTACCCCAAGGTAGGTGGTGAACATTCCCGGAAATTTTCACCCAGGAAAGGGGTATAAATTTTCCCTTTTAAGTGGGTTTAAAATTTAAAAAAGGTTGGGATAAATTACCTATGAAGTGTTTTCCCTCAGGTAGGTTGGGATAAAATTTTCCTTGAAGTGTTTCCCCCCCCCCCCAAGTAGGGGGTAAACATTACCTTTGAAAATTTTCCCCTCAGGTAGTGGAAAAACATTACCCATAAAGAGTTTCACCATCAGGCAGGTGGTATAACATTACCTATGAAGAGTTTCACCCTAAGGTAGGTGGTATAACATTACCTAGAAGTGTTTTTACTCTCAGGTAGGTGGTATAGCATTGCCTATGAAGTGTTTCACCGTTAGGTAGGTGGTATAACATTACCTAAGACGCATTTCACCTTCAGATAGGTGGTATAACATTACCTATGAAGTGTTCTACTCTTGGGTAGGTGGTATAACATTATCTATAACGTGTTTCACCCAGGTAGGTGGATAAAAAATTTTCCCATGAAGTGTTTCACCCCCCAATAAGTGATATAATATTACCTATGAAGCGTTTCACCCACAGGTAAGTGGTGTAACACTACCCGTGAAGTGTTTCACCCTCAGGTAGGTGGTATTACACTACCTATGACGTGTTTCGCCCTCAGGTGGGTTGTATACCATTACCTGTGAAGTGTTTCACCCTCTGGTAATTGATATAAAATTACCTAAGAAGTGTTTCACCCTCAGGTAGGTGATATAACATTAACTATGGAGTGTTTCACCCACAGGTAGGTGGTACAACATTACCTATGTAGTGTTTCACCTTCAGGTAGGTGGTATAATATACCTATGAAGTGTTTCACACTAAGTAGGTTGAATAAAATTACCTCTGAAGTGTTTTACCCTCAGGTAGGTGGTATAACATTACCAATGAAGTGTTTCACCCTCAGGTAGGTGGTATAACATTACCTATGAAGTGTTTCACCCTCAGGTAGGTGGTATAACATTACCTATGAAGTGTTTCACCCTCAGGTAGGTGGTATAACATCACTTATGAAGTGTTTCACCATCAGGTAGGTGGTATAACATTACCTTTGCAGTGTTTCACTCTCAGAGAGGTTGTATAACATTACCTATGAAGTGTTTCACCGTTAGGTAGGTGGTATAACATTACCTATGAAGTGTTTCACCTTCAGGTAGGTGGTGTAACATTGCCTATGAAGTGTTTCACCCTCAGGAAGTTTGTATAACATTTCCTCTAAAGTGTTTCACCCTCAGGTAGGTGGTATAACATTACCTATGAAGTGCTTCACCCTTAGGTAGATGGTATAACATTATTTATGAAATGTTTCACCCTCAGGTAGGCAGTATAACATTACCTTTTAAGTGTTTCACCCACAGGTATGTGGAATAACATTACCTATGAAGTGTTTCACCCTCAGGTAAGTGGTATAATATTTCCTGTGTAGTGTTTAACCCTCAGGTAGGTGGTATAACATTACCTATGAAGTGCTTCACCATCAGGTAGGTGGTATAACATTACCTTTGTAGTGTTTCACTCTCAGATAGGTGGTATGACATTTCCTATGAAGTGTTTCACCCTCAGGTAGGTGGTATAATATACCTATATAGTGTTTCACACTAAGGTAGGTGGTATAAAATTACCTATGAAGTGTTTCACTCTCAGGTAGGTGGTATAACATTACCTATGAAGTGTTTCACACTAAGGTAGGTGGTATAACATTACCTATGAAGTGTTTCAAACCCCCAGGTATGTGTATAACATTACCTATGAAGTGTTTCACCATCAGGTAGGTGGTATAACATCATCTATGAAGTGTTTCACCATCAGGTAGGTGGTATAACATCATCTATGAAGTGTTTCACCATCAGGTAGGTGGTATAACATTACCTTTGTAGTGTTTCACTCTCGGATAGGTGGTATAACATTACCTATGAAGTGTTTCACCCTTAGGTAGGTGGAATAACATTACCTTTGAAGTGCTTCACCTAAGGTAGGTGGTATAACATTACCTATGAAGTGTTTCACCCTCACGTAGGTGGCATAACATTACCTATGAAGGGTTTCACCCTCAGGAAGGTTGTATAACATTACCTATGAAGTGTTTCACCCTCAAGTAGGCGGTATAACATCACCTATGAGGTATTTCACAATCAGGTAGGTGGTGTAACATTACCTTTGTACTGTTTCACCCTCAGATAGGTGGTATAACATTACCTCTGAAGTGTTTCACAATCAGGTAGGTGGTGTAACATTACCTATGAAGCGTTTCACCCTCAGGTAGGTGGTATAACCTTACCTTTGAAGTGTTTCACTTTCATGTAGGTGGTGTAACATTACCTATGAAGTGTTTCACACTCAGGTAGTTGGTATAACATTACCTTTGAAGTGTTTCGTCCTCAGGTAGGTGGTATAACATTTCCTATGAAGTGTTTCACCCTCAGGTAGATGGTATAACATTACCTATGAAGTGTTTCACCCTCAGTTAGGCAGTATAACATTACCTTTGAAGTGTTTCACCCTCAGGTTGGTGGTATAACATTACCTTTGAAGTGCTTCACTCTCAAGTAGGTGGTATAACATTACCTGTGAAGTCTTTCACCCTCAGGTAGGTGGTATAACATTACGTATTAAGTGAATCACCCTCAGGTAGGTGGTATAACACTACCTATGAAGTGTTTCACCATCAGTTAGGTTGTATAACATTACCTTTGAAGTGTTTCACCCTCAGGTAGGTTGCATGACACTACCTATGAAGTGTTTCACCGTATATGGACGACAGACGAAACTAAGAATGGCATGCTTGTATCTCAGCATGGAGTCATTGCGGACCGTGTTCACCGTGTTCATCAAACCTGTACTTGAGAATGCAGCACTAGCGTGGAACCCACACCTGGCCAAGCACGACAGGAAATGTTAGCAAAGAAACTAGTCCCGGAGTTAAGGGGAATGTCTTAAGAGGAGAGCTGAAGGGAACTTGACCTAACAACACTGGAGGACAGGTGGGACTGGGGTACTTGATAATGACATATAAATTACTGAGAGGAATCGACAATTGGACAAAGACAGGATGTTCCAGAGATAAGACACATGAACAAGGAGTCACAATTGGAATTTAAGGATTTAGATGAGCAACAGGGCTCATCTTAGGCATAGAGTTATCATGAAGTGGAAAGGTCGGGAAAATGAGATAATTGTGGTTGGTACCATTAATAGCTTTAAGAAGAGAGTCGATAAAGCTCATGGAGCAAAGACAGAGTGGACCTACTAGCAGCCAGTTAAGATGAGGAGCCAGTAGTGACTCGACCCCTGCAACCACAATTGTGTGAGTACAATTAAGTACTCACAGATGCACATACACACACATAAACACACACACACACACACACAGATACACACACAGTGGGTGCAGACGTGGGTGCACAAGGCTCCGAGAACCTTTGTGATTTTAAGGCATGCTGTAACTGCTAGCGATAATCAGTGGTAGTGACAACGTCAATGAACAATCCTACGAGTGATAACTAAAGTCATTAGTTAAAAAAAGTCGAGAGGAAGCCTGAAATCATTAATATTTCAAAGTGCCAAACCGTTGTGGGTCTACTATTGCCACACAGATTCAAACATACAAAGATCAAAGTGAGTGTGGAAGTGGGTGTTCAAGAATTACCAGCATTTGGTTAAGAAGTGAAATGTGGGGCACCATACAGTGAGAGTGAAAAAGTTAATAAGCAAAAGAAGAAAGGAAAAATGAAATATACAACAAGGGAAGGTGGCAGTAGTAGGCCTGCTGAGGCAGTGACGTCACAGCAAGTTGTGTGCCATTATACATATAAACTGAAGTGTATATAATGTGAAGCATATACTATCATAAGTGAAAAGAGAAATCGCGTGAGGAACGTGGGATGTATGAGCATATATGGTTATAAACATCACGGGTGAAGGATCTCCAATATAGTGATTTAGGGCCTATGTACGACGACTACGTCATGAGCATCTGGCAACTTGTCACCGGACTGCTGCCAGCGCAAGTATTACTCATCTATTGTGGTTTGCATGTGGGCTCTGGCTTCTGGTCTTGAATCACTGTTAGATACTGGCCACTCATTCCTGCAAGCTATTACCAGAATTAGATTAGAAATAGCATAGATAAAGTGAAGATAGTGTTGACCAGAGTGAGGTGAAGAGCAGACTAGCGAGGTGTAGCATAGTATTACTATCGGTAGTTATTAGCAGTATGAATACTTAGGAAGCTAGGAAGTCCTCTCTCAATGTGAGCTAGGAATAGGATAATAGCCAGCAATAATTGATACTTAAATCCAGAAAGGGCAATAAGTGGAGAGAGTAGCATTACTAGGAAAGACAGCTAAGACTAAATTTGAGCCTAACAACAGAGAGGTATAACGAATCTTTCAACCACACCACCTACCTCCCCCCTATCCATCCCTCCCTCACACAAACACACACAAGGGCAGACACTCATAGAAGCTTTAGACCTTAGTACCAATCTCCACTTTTTATAACCCAAAATTACTGGTATATATTAGCTGTATCTTCCCCTCACACCTCCCCCAAACACACTCACACATACATATACACACATACACACAACAAGAGATTCAAAGAAGTGTTCACAGAGGAGACAGAAGGGGCTCCAGAAAGACGGAGAGGTGGGGCACACCACCATGTGCTGGACACAGTGCACACAACCGAGGAAGAAGTGAAGAGGCTTCTGAGTGAGCTAGATACCTCAAAGGCAATGGGGCCAGATAACATCTCCCCATGGGTATTGAGAGAGGGAGCAGAGGCGCTATGTGTACCCCTAACAACAATATTCAATACATCTGTCGAAACAGGGAGATTGCCTGAGGCATGGAAGACAGCAAATGTAGTCCCAATCTTTAAAAAAGGAGACAGACATGAAGCATTAAACTACAGACCAGTGTCACTGACATGTATAGTATGCAAATTCATGGAGAAGATTTTCAGGAGAAGAGTGGTGGAACACCTAGAAAGGAACGATCTCATCAACAGCAGCCAACATGGTTTCAGGGATGGGAAATCCTGTGTCACAAACCTACTGGAGTTCTATGACATGGTGACAGCAGTAAGACAAGAGAGAGAGGGGTGGGTGGATTGCATTTTCTTGAACTGCAAGAAGGCGTTTGACACAGTTCCACACAAGAGATTGGTGCAAAAACTGGAGGACCAAGCAGGGATAACAGGGAAGGCACTACAATGGATCAGGGAATACTTGACAGGAAGACAACAGCGAGTCATGGTACGTGGCGAGGTGTCAGAGTGGCACCTGTGACCAGCGGGGTCCCACAGGGTCAGTCTTAGGACCAGTGCTGTTTCTGGCATTTGTGAACGACATGACGGAAGGAATAGACTCTGAGGTGTCCCTGTTTTGCAGATGATGTGAAGTGATGAGAAGAATTCACTCGATCGAAGACCAGGCAGAACTACAAAGGGATCTGGACAGGCTGCAGACCTGGTCCAGCAATTGGCTCCTGGAGTTCAATCCCACCAAGTGCAAAGTCATGAAGATTGGGGAAGGGCAAAGAAGACCGCAGACGTGTACAGTCTAGGGGGCCAGAGACTACAAACCTCACTCAAGGAAAAAGATCTTGGGGTGAGTATAACACCAGGCACATCTCCTGAATCGCACATCAACCAAATAACTGCTGCAGCATATGGGTGCCTAGCAAACCTCAGAACAGCATTCTGACATCTTAATAAGGAATCATTCAGGACCCTGTACACCGTGTACGTTAGGCCATATTGGGAGTATGCGGCACCAGTTTGGAACCCACACCTAGCCAAGCACGTAAAGAAACTAGAGAAAGTGCAAAGGTTTGCAACAAGACTAGTCCCAGAGCTAAGAGGTATGTCCTACGAGGAGAGGTTAAGGGAAATCAACCTGACGACACTGGAGGACAGGAGAGATAGGGGGGACATGATAACGACATACAAAATGCTGAGAGGAATTGACAAGGTGGACAAAGACAGGATGTTCCAGAGATTGGACACAGTAACAAGGGGATACAGTTGGAAGCTGAAGACACAGATGAATCACAGAGATTTTAGGAAGTATTTCTTCAGCACAGAGTAGTCAGTAAGTGGAATAGTTTGGGAAGTGAAGTAGTGGAGGCAGGATCCATACATAGCTTTAAGCAGAGGTATGATAAAGCTCACAGCTCTGGGAGAGTGACCTAGTAGCGATCAGTGAAGAGGCGGGGCCAGGAGCTGGACTCGAACCCCCGCAACCTCAAAATAGGGTGAGTACAACTAGGTTTAGTACACACACACCTTTCACTAGGACAAAATGGTAACTAACTAGGCAAATACACACACACACACACACACAAACACCACAACACACACACTGACACACACAGACACACACATACACACACTCACATGCACAAACACATACATACACACACCCCAGACACACGCAAAGCACTCACACGCCTACACACACACATACATATATACACACACACACACACATATGCACACACACATGAACATACAAATGCACATACACACACACACATGCACACATATGCACAGAAAACACACACACCCCCCCCTTCCCTTCTAATCTCATAAAAAACACACCTCCCCCACTTTTTAAGGGTCACGCATCCTTCTCTCCCCTCTCCCCCTCCCCCTTTATCCCATCCCTCTCTCTCCCACCTATGCATACACCATACACAAGCACACATACACAAGCACATATACACTTGACACAAACACGTACTCCCCATTCTCCTAACCACCTCTCCCCTCCCCCTAACCACCTCTCTACCTCACCCTAGCCACCAACCCCTCCCCAAATTATCTAACCCCTCCCCCAAACCATCTAACCCCCTCCTCCAACTACCTCTCCCCCTCCAATAACCATCCTGCCCCTCCCCATAACCATCCATCCCCACTCCCCCTAATAATCTATTCCCCTCCCCCTAACCACTTCTCCCCCTTCCTTCAGTGGAGCAATGGGGGAACCTAGAACTAGGATGAGAACAAGGGGCCCGAAAGACGAATCTGGGAGGGAGGACTGGGAGGCAGAGCTCAAAAAAGGGGAGGAAGACTGGGGAAGGAGGCTAGATGAGCTTGCAAGGAAGATGGAGGAGAGGTTAGCAGCAGAATGCAGAAGGTTGAAGCAACATGCCACAACAGCAGAAAACAAGATACAGAGATTAGAAGAGGAGCTGAGACATTTGAAACAGCATAGAGACATATATTAGAGAAGTTGCATCAGCAATGGCTACATCAGACACAGACAACGGGTCTGAAGGGAGCAAGGAAGCTAAACTGTATGCAGAGGTCCTGTCAAACCCACATAGGGCCAAAACAAAGACAAGGAGAACACTAGGACAGAATGAGAGGTTGGAAGAAATTGAAGGAACTAGGACATATGCATGGACCTTACCAGACACCTGTGGGGGCCAGGAACAGGTGAGCAGGAAGGACAAACCAATAAGCATAGGGACCATGGCTAGGGAAGGGACTGAAGGAAGGAACACTCAATGGGAAGGAACTAAAACACCTCAGAGGATGCAATGGGAGTCACAATGGGAGGTGGAAAGGGAGAGGTCAGTTTTTGTCTATGGGCTAGATGAAGCTAAAGAGGAAACTTATGATGAAAGACAGCAGGAGGAGAAAGAGGCGATTGAAGGTATCATGAAGGTGATAGGTGAGGGGGACATGACCCAAGTGGCAAATTTTCAGTGAATCGGATGGTTCACAAAGAAAAGAAATCGGCCTCTCAAAGAAATATTCAAGTCATAATCAACCCAAACCATGATCCTGCAGGAGAAAGCACAGCTGAGAGGCAAACAGGAGTTCATGAGTGTTTACCTCGATCGAGACAGAACACACGAAGAAAGGATGATGCTGAAACAGAGAGTGCAGAAACGAAAAGAGAAATGGGTGGAAATGAAAAAGGAGAGCAGAATAACCCAGGAACAAGTGGAAGGACAAGCACAACCCCCAGAAAAACCTGCAGAAGGACTCCAGCCACGACACCCCCAAGGCAACTGAACAATAAAACCAACCATCACACACCGATCCCTCTGTTCCCACCCTCCAAACCACATTTACAGTATTACAAGAGAAGTTGAAGGTTTGGAACACAAATGCGGATGGATTAATGAATAAACATGAGGAATGGCAATAAAGAATCAATGAGATGTCCCCAGACATCATAGCAGTTACAGAAACAAAACTCACGGAGACAATAACAGATGCAATCTTCCCACCAGGATACCAGATCATGAGGAAAGATAGAAGGGGCAGAGGGGGAGGAGGGCTTGCTCTGCTCGTAAAAAACAGATGGAAATTCGAGAAAATGGGAGGCATAGACGAGACAGGAGAAAGAAACAACATATTAGGCACACTTCAGTCTGGGGAGCACAATGTGGTCATTGCAGTGACGTATAATCCACCAGAGAACTGCAGGAGGCCAAGAGAGGAATATGAAGAGAGCAAGAGAGCAATGGTGGACACACTTGCTGAGTTGGCAAGAAGAGCTCACTCCAGCAGAGCAAAGTTGCTGGTTATGGGGGATTTCAACCACAAGGAGATTGACTGGGAAAACCTGGAGCCACACGGGGACCCAAAACATTGAAAGCCAAGATGTTGGATGTGGTGCTGGAAAACCTTATGCATCAACATGTTCAGGACACTACCAGAGTGAGAGGGGAGGATGAACCAGCAATATTGGACCTTGTGTTCACCCTGGGCAGTTCAGACATTGAGGACATCATGTATTAGAGTCCCCCAAGGAGCTAGCGACCATGTGGTTCTGTGCTTTGAATACTTAGTAGAGTTGCAAGTAGAGAGAGTAACAGGAGTTGAATGGGTAAAGCCTGACTATAAAAGAGAGGACTACATAGGGTTGAGGAACTTCCTGCAGGAGGTTCCATAGGACAGAGAACTGGCAGGAAAGCCAGTAAACAAAAATGTGGAAAAGCAACAACAAAATGCAAGGAGGCAACAGAAACAGGGGGAAGACCGGGAACAGCTCCCTTTTTTTACCCGACGGTTTTAAAGAGGAAAAAACAAAGTACAATAAGGGAAAAAAAGTACAGAAGGCAGAAAACACACAAAAATTTAGGGAATCAGACGCAGACCCCGGGAACATTTGCACGGGTAAGGAGGGGGGCCCCCAGCAACATTTTTTAAAAAATACATAGCATCAAAAAAAGACTGCCCCCGAAAGGGGGGGGGGGTAAAGCCCACCCAGGGAAGACAACAGTCGAAAAACCTGGTGATTAGATTGGGGAGAAAAGGGTGGAGAACTCAAAAAGAAATGATGAGGAGGTAGGGTTGAGGAGGCAAAAAACAGGAAACATAAGGAAGTTTTTTAAAAGTAGAGACGGGAAAGGGGTTTTGGGGAAGACAGCACTAAAAGGGGAACATCAAAAGGGAATATACAAAAATGTTGGATACAAACAAAAACCCGAGGAGGGGGTGCAGAATTTCAAAGTGACCTTGATACCTCAAAGGCATGGGCCAAGACAACATCTCCCCCAGGGGGTCCTAAGAAAAGGAGAAAGAGATGCTGTGAAAAGCCCCAAAACCACAATTTTCAACACATCCCTTGAAACTGGGCAACCCTTTGGGAAATGGAAACAGCAAATGGAGCCCCCCATATTAAGAAAGGAAACAGAAAAAAGGCACTAAACTACAGTTTCCGTGCTCTGCACCTGGAACGGAACAAGATTATAAATAAAAACCAGCGGGGTTTCAGGGAAGGAAAATCCTTTTCCCACCCCCCCTCCTGGATTTTTAAAATGAAAAGGTAACGAAGAAACCCACGAGAAAGGGGGGGTTTTGAATGCGTCCCCCTAGTTTTGGCGGGAAAAGGCCTTTGAAAACATTCCGCACAAGAGATTACTGCAGAACTGGAGGATCAGGCGCAATAACACGATTAAAGGAAATAAAAGATTTTGTCACAGTGGCCCCTGTGACGAGAAAGGGCCCCAAAAGGGGTCATTTTTTTGGGATCAGTGCTATTTCGGGATATATGCCGAACAAACATGATGGAAGGAATAGCCCTCTGAAGTGGGCCCATTTGGGAGGTGGGTGTGAAAATTGATGAGAAGAATTAAATCGGAGGGGGTGAGGCAGGACTGCAAAAAAGGCCTGGGCAGGCTGGGCATTGGTCCCCAAAAATGGGCTTTTTCGAATTCAAACTTGCCAATGCAAAGTCCCTGAAGATTGGGGTGGGGAAAAAAAAAACCGCAACAGAAATATAGGCTAGGGGGACAAAGACTACAGACCCCCACTCAGGTAGAAAACCTTTGGGCGACCATAACACCGACACGTCCAAACCCGGGGGCCCCACATCAACCAAAAAAAATGCTGCCCGCATAAGGGGGCCCCGGGAAACCTAAATAGCGTTCCACACCTTAATAAGGGAAACTTCAAGAAAAACTTTTCACTGTATGTTTTGGCCCAACTGTAACTGATTTCATCAACAATATGAACAACACACTTCCCCATACCAACAAAACTAAACCAACAAGGCTCACTGAAAACAAGTGCCCAAACCCTAATAGACCACATATTGACCAAAAATACTAGCCCCCTTTAAATCAGGGGTAATCACAGATAGCACTACAGACCACAACCCTACCTTCCTCCTGACAAACATTAGTAAACCACCACTTGAATACAACAAAGTCTCATTTAGACTCCATGACGAGCCTCAGTAAGGAAGTTCACAGCTGACTTAGAGACTGTTGATTGGCCTACAGAATTCTCCAAGGCCAATGGTATTGATGACTGGACAGACATTTTTTCTAAACAAATTACTTAGACTATACAACAAACATTGTCCTATAAAAACGAAACAGATCACAAACAAACGGCTTGGTTGTCCTGGCTAACCAGCACCATCTGAAATCCATTGACAAGAAACACCAATATGAAAAGCAATATAGACAAGGCTTAATACACAAAGATATTCTTAAACACTATTCATCAGTTCTCACCAAAGTAATAAAGAAAGCCAACAACTATACTACTCCAGTAGATTCACAGACACTAGAGGAGATATAAAAAAGACCTGGAAAACACTCTCTCAGATTCTAGGGACCCACAAACTGAAAAAAAACAAGAATATTGTCATAACTAAACCTAATGAAACACCACTACATCCCACTGACACAGCTAACAAGATAAACGACTTCTCAACCATAGGATCTAATCTCGCCAATAAAATCCAACATACCAATGCCCATGCCGGGGACTACCTAGATGGGAATTTCCCAAATTCCTTCTATCTTGCACCAACTGAGCCCTCGAAGTCACCGAGATTATAAAGTCACTTAAAAACAACTCAGGGAATCTGTCTAATGTCCCACCATTACTGTACAAGCGAGCGGCCCATATCCTTTTGCATGCTATTTCATTACTTTTTAACAAGTCACTAGAAACTAGCACCTTCCCGAAACTACTCAAGATGGCAAGGGTTACACCAATACATAAAGGTGGTGACCCAACAGACGTAAACAACTATAGGCCAATATCAAACTTACCATTGCTATCCAAAATCTTTGAGAAACTCGTGCACAGGAGACTATATTCATTTATAACTGCACAAAATATACTCAACCCCTGCCAATTTGGATTTAGGAAAAATAAAAGCACTAATGATGCAATCATAAAAATGCTAGATCTGCTTTACACAGCATTGGAAAATAAGGAATATCCACTAGGAAATTTTATTGACCTAAGAAAACCTTTTGACACAGTAGACCACGACATCCTACTCCACAAACTTGACCATTGCGGTATAAGAAGCCATGCGCTTGCTTATTTCAAATCTTACCTTACTAATAGGTATCAGTATGTTACCATTAAAGACACAGCATCAACAACACGGCCACTTGATACTGGAGTTCCGCAGGGAAGTGTCCTTGGTCCCCTGCTCTTCCTCATATACATCAATGATCTTCCAAACGTATCCCAACACCTGAAACCCATTCTCTTTGCTGACGACACGACTTATGTCGTCTCTCACCCTAATCTTGCCACTCTCAACACCATTGTTAACGAGGAGCTGATCAAAATATCGACTTGGATGACAGCCAATAAACTTACGCTTAACACTGACAAAACCTACTATATTATGTTTGGTAGCAGAGCAGGAGATGCACAAATTAACATTAAGATCGACAACACTCTAATTACCAGACATGATGAGGGCAAATTCCTAGGCCTATACCTTGACAACAACCTGAATTTCAGCACCCATATCCAACACATAACCAAAAAAGTATCCAAAACAGTTGGGATCCTACGTGCCGCAAAATGCCTTTCTCACACTATACCACTTATTTATCCATACCTCACCTATGCTATTTGTGCTTGGGGATCAACTGCAGCAACACACCTAAAGCCAATAATAACCCAACAAAAAGCTGCAGTAAGAATAATCACTAAATCCCATCCCTGGCAACACACCCCCCACTCTTCATAGATCTAAACTTACTCCCTGTTCAGTACATCCACACTTACTACTGTGCATTGTACATTTACCCGACATTAAACTCCAATATCAACCTTGACCTAAAACACTTTCTTGATAGTTGTGACAGAACCCACAGGCATAACACCGGACACAAACATCTCTACAACATTCCCCGTGTCCGACTAAACCTTTACAAAAATTCAATGTATGTCAAAGGCCCTAAAATCTGGAACACCCTACCTGAGAACTCTAGAACTGCAGACACATTCATCACCTTCAAAACTACCATTAGAAAACATCTTATCTCCCTGATACACCCCATCAACTAACTACACGAATACCGCCTGGTGGTTCACACTTACACTCACTCACCCATTTGACCATAAAAAGAAATATTAATCTCAATTTTAAAATAATGAATCCTATGATACTCCAATACTGAAACTATGTACTGTGCCAAAACAAAAGCATTCACATTGCTAAACTCACAAACTAGTATTTAGTCACTTAGTCATAATACCAATTTACCTCATAATTTGTAATATTTTAAAATAAAGAATTAAACTAAGTCTGCCTAGCCATGCTAGGCGTTCTAGTGGTACACTCTGTAATCATTATTTAACTACATGTAAACCACACAACAACCAAATTCTGTAAATTCAACACTGTAATCATTATAGAGAATAAACTTTGAATTTGAATTTGATATTAACTTCCTGAGACTCAATAAAAGGTATAAAGTAAATTAGCCTCATTACAAGGTGATCATTCCCTTGGCATTCATCCAGCATAAAGACATGAAGATGGAGAGTTATGAATTTGAACATCAAGCGAGTTGCAGCAGTTGTAAACATCATCACAAGTGAGTGGTATCCACTTGTTGCTTTTGTATTAGATTGAAAAAGCCAGATATGAAGGTAAAATATAATGTCGGTAAAGATAACTAAGTGTTGCACATGAGTTTACTCATCAACTTATCTGTATTCCATTATATTAATGTTGCAATACTCTTCTGAAACAGTAACACCACGGAATTTTATGAACTTCTAACCATACTTGTTAGCATGACCTAATTTCACTAGTGGCACCTACCCATCTATGATGTTGTCTTCAACTACTGCACCTTTTCTCTTGCTCTAGAATATCTCCATTCTCATGCTTCAGTTTTACAGAGACAAAGGCAATGGGACTGAACATTTTTCTACGTGAGGCTTGTAGTTTTATGACTCACTTGCCATAAGTTCAATCCCCACTCATAGTATCGTTTATTTATCAAGGCTAAGAAACTGAACACCTTTTATCAAGGCTACGGACTTACCACCTTAAAGTTACCTCTTCACTTCTACAAATCTGTCCAGTGCAAAAGTTGCCTGTGCATTAAAATGATAAAGTTCATTGTGTCTCGTCAACTGAGATAAACAGGTGTCGCACATGTGTCAAATTCATCAACTAGTTGGTACTGTTTACCCTTATTGTAATGATATTTATATAACAAGGCAGCATATTGATGATATATTCTAAAATATTGATGATATATTCTAAAACTTTAATGCAAACCTCTGGTCTACCTAATGACAAAGACCAACTTCCAGTAGTGACTCACAACCATCTATGATGTTTATAACTAGCTAACCTCTTCTCCATCATCTCTCTGCTTTAGATTGCTTATAAGCTAAGAAACTGAACGTCTATCACAACTAACGGATTGAAAATCCTCTGAATTACCTCTCCCACTATTGTCTCCAGTAGAAAAAAGCCTTGTCTGACTTGTCTATCACATCTACATATTGGAATCTTGTTAGAAAAGATATTGTCTTGAGGACTATTGTGATATTCTGACTCTATTGGCATTACCTACTTCTATTAGTGGTCCCTGCCCACTTATGTTGTCTTTAGTTATTGCATCTCTTCTATGGCTAGAGTATATAAGCCTTTGCTTCATGACTAAGAGAGTGAACACCTATTAAAGCTTATGATCTGAAAACCTTAAAATAATCTTTCTACTTTTTCCTCTCTCTAGTATAAAAGTCCCTCATGTATTTAGATACAAAAGCTTTCTGAAGAGACTGAATATTTCGTCATTAATAAAATCTAGATTTGCCCATGTATCCTCTTCATTTCTCCTTCATTTTTACCAACCACTTCGCACTCGTCATTACATTTATCCAAAAGAATTTAGAATTTTATATTCTCTTGAGAAATGTAACTTGTAGATATTTAAATTTTTCTAAAATGTAACGTTTCATCTACAAGTTTTTGTGGAAACTACGTTAGAAAATAATATTAAACATTCCACCCAGAACAGGTCATTACCAAGATATTTCATAATCGTTGACCACTGTCTACATTTCTGCAGATGTGGGTCAGGTTTCCGTGTCTGTCGACTGGGAAAGGCAGGACTGCAACATATGTTACTGAAGAACACCTTCTTGAAGAATATACCAGAGGAGCTCATGTGGAGGCTGACGGAGAATGTGCCAGCGGTCGGTGTGTACCTTGATCCAAGTGTAACAAAGGAGGTGTTCCTGGACATCCAGAATTTACCCTACGCTGGAGACAATGAATTACCTGTATCTTGGATTTCTCCCACCGTTTGTGGTTATCTGGGTATGTTAGGGACAGAGAAAGGCTTCAGGAGACTGGGACATGCAACTCTGGTAACAAGGGTAGCAGCCAGACTATTAGCTAGTAAGGGTTGCATCCCTCACTGCAACGTAGACATCACAAACGCAGCTTCTAAAGAGATGTTTAATAAGATGACAGGATGGGAACAAACTCACTCTGGAATATCGTTCACGCCTGCTGAGAACAAACAAATATAAGTTAGAAGGAAACAATAACTTAATATATGAGACTTGTTTGAAATGTGTCCAAAATACCTAAATTTATATAAATATGTTGTCATATAAATATTCACTTCTCCCTAAATTGGTCTTTGAAAACATTTCTTCTTAAAGAACCCCAATGGAAATAATTCACTCTGACTTTTTTGGGTTATCCCAGTGTATAATTGAATAAACTTACCTACTTACCTACTTTCTAGCCAATTCTCTGACCTTTCTTATGATGATAATTTCCGTCATGAACCAAAAATATCTCAGC
Source organism: Cherax quadricarinatus (assembly GCF_026875155.1). Lineage (NCBI taxonomy): Eukaryota > Metazoa > Arthropoda > Malacostraca > Decapoda > Parastacidae > Cherax > Cherax quadricarinatus. The sequence goes on along the minus strand of NC_069474.1, from coordinate 9,555,672 downwards.
TCTGATTTTATCGTCAATATTTTCACTGCAAACACTCACTACGTACAAACGCACACACACACCACACACACACACACACACACACACACACACACACACACACACACACACACACACACACACACACACACGCACACAACTGGCTTCTCGAATTCAATCCAGCCAAATGCAAAGTCATGAAGATTGGGAGGGGCAAAGAAGAACCGCAGACAGAGTATAGGCTAGGTGGACAAAGACTACAGACCTCACTCAGGAGAAAGACCTTGGGTGACCATAACACCGAGCACATCACCGAGGCACACATCAACCAAATAACCGCTGCAGCACACGGGCGCATGGCAAACCTGAGAATAGCGTTCCGATACCTTAATAAGGAATCGTTCAAGACACTGTACACTGTGTATGTTAGGCCCATACTGGAGTAATGCAGCACCATCTGGAACCCACACCTGGTCAAGCACGTAAAGAAGTTAGAGAAAGTACAAAGGTTTGTAACAAGGCTAGTCCTAGAGCTCAAGGGAATGTCGTATGAGGAAAGGTTAAGGGAAATCGGACTGACTACACTGGAGGACAGAAGGTCAGGGAGACATGATAACGACATACAAGATACTGCGGGGAATAGACAACGTGGACAGAGATAGGATGTTCCAGAGAGGGGACACAGGGACAAGGGGTCACAACTGGAAGCTGAAGACTCAGACGAGTCACGGGGTGTTAGGAAGTATTTCTCAGTCATAGAGTTGTCAGCAAGTGGAATAGCCTAGCAAGTCAAGTTGTGGAGCAGGAACCATACATAGTTTTAAGAAGAGGTATGACAAAGCTCAGGAAGCAGAGAGAGAGAGAGGATCCAGTAGCGATTCAGTGAAGAGGCGGGCCAGGAGCTGAGTCTCGACCCCTGCAACCACAATTAGGTGAGTACACACACACACACACACACACACACACACACACACACACACACACACAACACACACACACACACACAACCCACAACACTACAAAATCCACCCATACACATATCCATAACACCTCCCACACACACACAAAAATCACCACAGCACACACACACACACATACACACACACACACACCACACACATACACACACACACAACCACACACACACACACACTACACACACACACCCACACACACCCACTCAAAAATCCACCCATACACACACCCACACACACACCACAACACACCACACTACATTCAAAAACACAACCACACACACACACATACACACACACACACACACGTGGGGGAAGACGTGGGAAAAAGGGCACCGAGATCCTTGCGTTGTAGGGCGGCAATGACATTTAGCAGAAATCATGGTATGGAACGTCAGTGAACAAATAAGGTGAAAAATTAAATTATTATTTTAAAAAAGGAGAGGAAGCTGAAATCAAAATTTCAAACGCAAACCGTTGGGGGTCTTAGGCCTTTTGCCACATTGGTAGCGGTAGGCCTAAAATGACGTCCGACAAGTTGTGTGCCATTAACATTAAAGGAAGTGAAAATGCAAAGTGTAACTATCATCATGAAATAAATCGCGGGGAAGCGGATGTATGAGAAAAGGTTAAATCTCAGGGTGAAGGACCCCAAAAATAGGATTTAAGGGCCCAACACGACGATTTCGCATCAGCACTGCAACTGTAAAACTGAATTTATTCGCCTTTTGGGTTTTTGCTTAGACCCCGGGCTGGCCTCATACTGTTTATACGGGTCCCACCCTGAAAGCATTCCAAATTTAAATAAAAATAGCAAGACAAGAGAATATGGGGTTGACGATGGGGGAAGGTAGGGGGGACAATTTTTTAAAGGGGCAACATTGTAAAGGGTGCTGGGAGGTCCCAGGAGGGTGTGTCGGGTCACAAGAATTGGGGGCCTCTTTACACCGCAGAAGTTCTCTCACACACACACCGCACACTCACACACACACACAGCACACACCACACAGGCTGTTACAACCGTAATTATTAGCATAAGAATACTTGGGAAGCTAGGATGCCCTCTAAATGTGAAAAAGGAAAAATGATAATAACCACAACAATTAATATGTAAACCAAAAGGGGCAATAAGGAAGAGTAGAAAATTTGGGAAAATAAATAGACAAAATTTGTCCCTACACACGGATCTTTAAACCCAAAAACAACCTACCCCCCCTAACCCTCCCCCCCTTTCCCCAAAACACACACACACAAGTAACACACACACTCAAAACACACACACACACACACACAACATACATACCACACATACACACACAACATACATACAAAACCATACACACACACAAAAACACAAACACACACACCCCCACCCCCAAAACACACACACACACACACACACACAAAACACACACCACACACACACACACACAACACACCCTACACACACACATCAGCAGACGTGGGTCAAAAGGGCTCCGGATCTTAGGGGTTTTTAAGGGTCAACAACTGCTAGCAGTAATCACGGTAGTGACAACATCATTGAACAATCCTACAGGAAAACCCAGAGTTTTAGTTAAAAAAAGTCGAAGAACCCTAAATCTTAATTTTTCAAATTTTCAAACCGTTATGATAGTAGGCTTCTTTGCACACAATTCAAATATACAAAGATTCAAGTGATGGGAAGGGGGTGTTCAAAAATTTCGAGGATTGGAAACAAGGAAATGGGGGGCCCCAAAAACAGTAAGTGAAAAAATTAAAAAGCAAAATAGAAAGAAAAAAAAAATATATAACAAGGGAAGGGGGCATTGGGCCTATAAAACAGGACGTCACAACATTGTGTGATTTTATACATATAAATGAACCCCGAAGGGGAATGAAACCCCAATATAATAAGTGTACTCTATCAAAAGTGACACGAGGGACGGGGGAGCATGAGCAATACGGTTATAAAGACACGGGTGAAGAATTTTCAAAATATGATAAAGGCTACGTCATCAGCATCGGCAATTTTGTCATGCAAACTCCCAGCTTAAGTATCACTCACCTGTTGGGGGGGTTTTTTGGGGGGGTTCTGATCCTGCTTGGTCCTTTAGATACGGGTCACTCACTCCGCAAGCATTACCAGAATTAGAGCAAAAAATAGCAAGAAAAGGTAAGATAGGGTTGACTACGAGGAGCAGCCTACGGGGGAAGCCTAGTAGGGTGACGCAGACACTCCTAGAAGCTCAGACAAGCAAATTTTTACAACCTAATTACTTTCTTGTTTTATAAGTAAAGTATAAGGCTAGAATCACTGTTGGTATTTTAGAAAAGGGGTATTACACTGAAAATTTATTAGCAGTATAAATATTTAAAGTGGGGCACACATACACACGAGCAACAACAAAACACACACCACACCACACCACACACACACACACACACACACCACACCCCAACACACACACACAACACACATACACAACACATTTAAGCTGAACAATAAATTTTACAACCTCTACTTTCTGAATTTTAAAGTAGAATCGATAATGTTACAAGATGGTAATTTAGAATTCGGGGATCTACATTTTTTATTTAGCAGATGAAAACTTAAAGGGGGGGCAACAACACAAACACCACACACACAAAACCAAAAACCACACACACACACATACCACATACACACACACATACACACACGGAAAAAGCACTTTAAGCTGTAAAAACCACGCAAACACACATACACAGGTTTTCACACCGTCCTGTGAACGACCATCTAACCTTTCTCCTCTTCCCCCCCTCTTTCTACACTAAGTAGACCTACTCTCCCCTTTCTCTCACTTTTTACCTAAATCTCCTCTCTCCTATCACTCCTACCTATCTCTCTCCTCTATCCCTCTCCCATCTTTCCCCCTAACTCCTTACCTCTAACACCCCCCCCCCTCTAACATCTCTCCCCCCTAACACGACTCCCCTTTACTCTCCCCTCTCCCCTTCCCCCCCCTCTCCCCCCCCTAGCCTCTCCCCCCTCGCCTTCCATCTCCCCCCTTTTTTCCCCCCTTCCCCCCTTTTTTGCTTCCCTTTCTCCCTCCCTCCCTCCCTCCCTCTCTCTCTCTCTCTCTCTCTCTCTCTCTCTCTCTCCTCTCCTCTCTCTCTCCTCTCTCTTCTCTCCTCTCTCTCTCTCTCTTGCTTCTCTCTCTCTTGCTCTCTCCTTGCTCTCTCTCCTCTCTCTTCTCTCTCTTGCTCTCTCCCCTCCTTGCTCTCTCTCTCCTCCTTCTCTCTATCTTGCTTCTCTCTCCCCTTTGCCTCTCTCCTCTTGCTCCTCCCTCTTGCTCTCTCTCTTGCTCTCTCTCTCTTGCTTCTCTCCTTTTGCTCTCTCTCTCTTGCCCCTCTCCCTTGCCTCTCTCTATTTTCCCTCTCTTTTCCTCTCTCTCAAACGCTCTCTCCTCTTTTGCCTCTCTCTCTTTGTTTCCCTCTCTCTTGCTCTCTCCTGCTCTCTCTCTCTCTCCTTGTCTCTCTCTCCTCTTGCCTCTCTCTTTTTGCTCCTCCCTCTTTTTGCTCTCTCTCTCTTTTGCTCTCTCCTCTTTTGCTCTCTCTCTCTCTCTCTTGCCTCTCTCTCTTGCTCTCTCTCCTCTTGCTCTCTCTCTCTCTTGATCCTCTCTCTCTGCCTCTCTCTCTCTTTTGCCCCCTTCCCCTCTTGCTCTTCTCTCTCTTGCCTCTCTTGCTCTCTCTCCCCTTTTGCTCTCTCTCTCTCTTGCCTCCTCGTCCCCTTTTCCCTTCAACTCCCCCCTCCCTTCTCAAAAAAAAAAAAAAAAAAATGGGGGGACTCGCGGGAACCAAGTCGATAGAATTTCGGGTAGGAGGAGGGATGGGGACATGGAAAAGGATGGGAAAAAGAGTGGGAGAGAAAATTAGGAAGCTTTCTGAAAAAATGAGAAAGACTCTCTTGAAATTGGAAAGGAGGTTGGAGAAGGAGACAAAGAATTGGGAGGCACAAGCGAAACGAGACCAAGAAAAGGTCCTAGAAGTTGAAAAACAGGCTGAAGCGAGTACAGGGGGAGTGACCAAGAAACACAGCATATGAACTGCGAGCTGAACAGGAAGGAAGGAATTATGAATTTTGCAAGGTCACATCAACTCCAAGGGGGACCAAAGGGGTGAAAGGGGAAATCAGCGGGGGAAGAGGGGAGGGGGTGGTCGAATCGAGGCACAACAAGGGTATCAAGAGCCACTGGAAAAAACAAGGGAGAAACGACCCCATACAGGAGATCCAAGTCACAGAGGGGGAGCAATGGAGGAAGAAAAGGGGAAAAATCAGTGTTTATCCCCTGGGCTTCAGAGAGAAGGAAAGGACACACACTGAAAGGAAACAGGAAAAAGAAAAGGGGTTGAGAAAACATCACGGAAAAATGAAAATGGGCGAATTGTAAATTTTTAAGAAAAGGGGGGTACTCGAAGGGGAGAAAACGACCAATCAAGCTATTCTCAGGACGGAAACAGTGCGGAACAGATCCTCCAAGAAAACCACGATTTAAACCCCGAAGAGTACAAGAGGGGGTTCCTAGACAGAGACAGAACAAAATCAGAACGACAGCATAGGGGGAAAGGGCAAAAAAGCGAAAGGACTAGAAAAGAGACAAGGAGGGAATCAGCAAGGTCATCAGAGCAGGACAAAACAGCAAGGCAAGCACACACACAACTACTCTCAGAACCTACAACCTATCACACCTCCCAACACACACTACAACCATACCCACAGCCCCACCCCCAAAACCAGCTTAGAATCCCACAGTTCCCCAGGTCTCCCCCCCCCAAAACCCCCCCCAAACCACAGTGTTGGGAAAAGGGAAATGAAGGTATGGTACACAAACGCTGATGGAATAACAAATAAGTGGGAGGGGTGGCACGAAAAAGTCAAAGAACATCACCCACATCAAGCTCTCACAAAAACCCAAACTTACAGGGATGATAACAGATCCATCTTTCCAACGGGGTCCAAAACCTGAGGAAAGACAAAGGGGAAAAGGGGGGTGGAGGAGTGGCTTCTGATCAAAAATCCTGGAATTTTGATGAGCTGGAGAGAGGAGATAGCGAGAAGAAAATGATTACATGTGGGAACACTTCACTCTGGAGGGCCC
>NC_069474.1:9447099-9544599 GCF_026875155.1 Cherax quadricarinatus | reverse complement strand
ATACACGCAACACACACAACACAAACACTACACCACACACACACACACACGCCACGCACACACACACACACAAAACACACACACACCACACACACACCACACACACACACACACACAAAACACACACCATCTAAAAAGCAACCAAAAAGGTTCGGGGAGGAAATCCTTGCGCAAACCTACGGGAGTTCTTTGACAGGGGGGCAGCAGAAAGACAATCAATCAATCAAGTTTATTCAAATAAGGATACAATGCAGGGTTTACAGATTTTGGAATTGTTGGGGTTTTTTACATTTTTTAAAAATAATAATTACAGGGGGGGCACTAGACCCCAAGCGGGCCAGGCTTTTTGGGCAGATTAAAATTTAAATTTCTAAAATTTAAATTATTAAAATTTATGGTATTAGGGCTAAGTGACTACTTTATAGTATGTGGTTTAAAAAGGTGAATCTTTTATTTTGGCACAAAATAGTTCATATTGGGTATCATAGGCAAGTTATGATATTAGGTTTTCATTTTTTTAAGTTATGATTTATTTCTGTTTTTGGTGAAATGGTGAGTGAGTGTAAGTGTGAACCACCAGGTTTTTACTTATTAGATGACGGGTGTATCGGGGAGATAAGATTTTTTCTAACGTTATTTTTTGAAAGTGATGAAGTGTCTGCAGTTCTAGAGTTTTGGGTGGGTTTTCCCAGTTTTAGGCCATTTGACACACTTTGAATTTTTGAAAAGGGTTTTAATTGGACAGGGGAATGAAAAAGAAATTTTTTGTGTCTGGTGTTTGCCTGTGGGCCTGTCACAACTATCAAAAAGCATTTTAGGTAAAGGGTTTAAATATTGGGAATTTTAAAGGGTCCTGTAGATGTAGTTGCACAGTAGTAAGGGGGGAGGAACAGGGAGTAATTTTAATCTATAAAGGTGAGGGGTTCTGTCAGGGGGGTTCGAAGAAGAAAGAAGGTTGAAGAAAACAACTTTTGGATGGTAACACTATGTTGATAGTGGAGAAAAGGGGCCCCCAACCGATATGTTTGGTGTAGACCTATCGGGACTGAGACCGAGGTAGTGCTTCCCAGCACTCTTTCCCACACCCCGTGACTCATACAAACAGTCACTAGGCCCAGCAAAATTTGTGTATGTAAAACATATGGATGGTACAATAAACAAGGTAAGCTTACAACTATGGGGTCAGCAACTATGCTGACAGCTCGGTCATGTTACGTATGTCGTCTCGACATACAATACTACACTATAGGCTGAACAGGCAGGTGGCTCTGGGCTGATTCTATACAATAACAAAGACTAGTAACTTAGAACTAATAGATTTACAAAGGGATGTTAACATAATGAGTTTTAATAAAAGATTTTAAGTAATGATCTTAACGTAATGCATTACAATTAAAAAAATTATGTTATAATATAGGATAAAATTTTGTTTGATCGATCTGTATTCATGCACTTACAGTTTTGAGGAAAATAAATATATATATATACAAAGGAGAAAGTAATTAACAGCAAAGGAAAATCGGTGCACACAGATCATTACTGCAAATTTCTCAAATTCAAAGGGAAGTGAACAATTTTTTTTTTCTTCAAAAAAGGTCGCTGATAACAAAACACACAGTTGAAACTTCATTCATCTTGGACTCAAATATACAGACTATGTACTTTAAACCCAACTCTGGAGGTAAAAATTTCATATGCAGAATGGTTATCTTTTCGGGTGGATCGAATTTTTCTGCAATGGCAACACATCCCTTGATGGGGATGATCTAAACGATATTACAAAAATCTTGGGGTTTTCTCATTACTGTCAGTACGAAAAGAATAACAACTTTGGGTTTGATTTCGGGTTGAGTATTAGGGGTGAGGGACAGATCAAGAGGATTGTCAGCGACTGTCACATTACCCGGGGTAGAATTATCCCAAAATATCGCATACTAATTTCAATGATTAAAATGTGATTCTTTATACTGACCACTACTAATTTCTCAAACCCTTTTATATTTTATTGCCATTATAGTTCAACACCAAAAGGCCAACAAATTTTTGATCGAGCTTAGGCATTGCGGATGTTTTGTTTAAATTAGCCCCGCATTCCTCGAACCCACTTTAACTTTTTTCGGCTTTGCACGGTATTAGTTCTCTAGTAAATCCCGCTGTTTATTTTTTGAAATGTTTCTGGATTCTTCTAAAACATCTGACTTGCTGGGACGAGTTTTGGTTTTGGTTTTGGAGTGGGAAAATTAACAACTCAAGGGTAAATGCTTGTCTACACGTACAACAAATGTGGGTGTCACCTATGGAAGCATTGTAGCAGAATTTTTGGCACATTGAACATCTGAAAACTTCACCCCAAATTTTCACTAATGGGGGTTTATAGTGGCTCTAAGACATCAAGTACTTTCTTATTGGTTCGTTTAAACCCTTGCTGGCGGATAAAAGGGAAAAAATGGTGGATTTAGAATCTGTTCAAGGTACACAAATTTTCAAGAATCCCATTACAGAATTCACCTCCTTATCAGTTACTAGGACTTTGCGGGGGTATGCCTGCATAAATGCGTTTTTTAAAAACTTTAGCTACTGTTCAAGTCTTATTGCAATAGGGAAATAACTACAAATTGGGGAAATAATTTAAATTGGTTAGCAAAACAAGACAACTCTTTCCCTGGGTTTGCTAGTGGTTGGATACACCTGGGTTGCTTTGACCCTTTACATTTTCCCTTTTTGTAAAAACAGACACAACACTTCTTAAAATACTCAGGGAAAGTCAGTTGCCCTACGGGCCAAAAGTATTTCGTTGTGGCTTTTTTTCCCAAACGATCCCAACCCGGGGGTTCAACACCTGGTCATCATGAACTACTGTAGACCCACATTCACTAGTGACGTGGAATTACAACTGGAATACTCTTCTGCTTGATACCAACTCGGGTGTTCGATACAGTAATTTTTGACTCGTGACAAAACCAATGGGTGTGGTGGGTTCACAGCAAATAAGATGTTCCCGGAGCAGGAATCGAATCACACAAAATCACATGGGGTTGTTCTTTGGGCATTTTTTAACCCTCAGCAGTAAAGGAGCATCTGCAGTTACCATACTAACATTTATGATAAAGCATCTGCAACTACATTGGACTTGCCAGGTAAATGTTCAAAAGGGGATTTTAACTCTGGATAGTCGAAAAACCGTCTGGCTAACCTTCCAGTAGGTTTTTTATTCTGGAACAAAAGTATCAGGTTTCATGGGCTTTAGACATGAACAGGTTATTGGTAAATAATGTCCAGAAGTGCTTTAAAGACCATTCTATTGTTAAAACTTCTTGCCCATTACTGAATAAATACATTTACCTTCGTAAAGGGCCGACTAGCAAAGCAACTGTGTTGTACTTGCCATCAGTTCTGAGCTAGTACAGCACCTATGCCATTGATAGCACAGTTGTCAGATAGAAAGGTTAGAAAGATCTGGAAAATTCAAAATTTGGGGCAGATGTTAGCTTTTCTTTTAGTGTCGGAATGCCTTTCTTGATGGAAAGGGCCAACAAAAAGGGGCATCTTCTTTAAACAATTCAGTTAGAGTAGCTGCTATTAAGAAAAATTAGCAAAGAAAGATCTATAAAAAACCGCTAGACCCACAAAGGTCTTACGGCATCAGCAGTTTTTGGGGATGGAAAAAAATTTTGTACGCGTTACTTTACTTTGCTCATTGTAACCCATCTAGGGGTGACTACATGACCCAAAACTTAATTTCTGATCCGAAAAAATTTGGAAATTTGGGCAGTTTGATTCTTTAAAAGGGTTCTCAAGCTTACAAAACTAAATCAAGTTTTTCAAATTTATCCACATCTTCAACCAAAAGTGCTTTTCCTATAGACCCAAGGATATTTGGGCTAAGCCTAGAGAACGGTAGGGGAGGATCGTAATCCAAAGGCCCTACGGGGGAAAAGATAAGATCTGGGGGGTAGAGAAAGTGGTTTTAAATCTTGTGTCCTCATGAAGAGGGACTGCCAAAAACCCTTTTAACAAGTCCAGGGCTAAAAGACTTTGTTATCTCCCAGTTAGTAAAGATCACCAAGAGGGAAGTGGGGGAAACGATCTGAAATAGTTCTTGCATTTTAAATTCCTAAAGTCAATTTAAATGGGGCCCAATACTGTCCTTCTTAGGTTTTGGATCAAGGGGGCATTTCCCGGGGGAATTGCTAGGTGCAATAACCAATCTCGAGCATCTGATTGATCAATTTTTCGCGACAGCAACTTGGCTGGGCATTCTGTATGCAGATAAAATGATAGGTCTAGTACCGGTTCAAGTGGAAAATGAAGGGGCAATAAATGCTTTATACCTACTTTTCACCCGGTAAGCAATGGCTTTACAATGTGTTCAGCAGATAAAAAAAAGCTTGACCTCGTCGGGAAGTCATGGGAAATAAATCTTTCCCTCAACGGTGGAAAGGATTGACAAGTGGAGGGATGAGGTCTCCCCTGTTAAATAGCCCGACCCCTTTTTCAGGGGGAAGCATCCTGTATTGAACAGGGGAGGTAGTGAACCGGGGGCAACAAAAAATTGGGATTTGCTCTGAACAAACACTGTACCCTGAACCTTACAAGTTAAAAAATGTATCTTTCCCGTCCTTTCAAAATGTAAGGAAAAGGTTCAAAAAAATAAAAAACCCTTTACCTTGCAGGAATCACTTCAACAGGACGTTACACCATCTGGAACACTAGGGGGCAACAACGAACTCTAGTGAAGCATACTGCAACAGGCTCTTTTTTATAGATGGGATGTGCATCAAAGAAGGCATTACTAGTCTCAAGTAAACATTTTTTGACAAGGCACCCCCTGTGGAGAAACTACTACTTGGACTAGCAGACATTGCAGGGATAGGCTGAGCACTCAAGGCAGTCTGAGCGTCCTCGGACACTTGAGACAATACACTATCTTGCATATCTGAAGGTCTAGGTGGAACACAGATGGGAGTGACAGAGTTACTAGTGCCTGACCGCTTGGGTATGCTACTAGAAAATGCACTGGCTTGTAAGGACTTAATCTGAACGTCGTACTCTGCAGCAGTATGGCAGATCTCTGATCCAAGCTGGTAACCCCAAAATGGAACGATCAAGTCGTCAATCTGGGCAAGCAATCGTAAGGGTCAAGCACAATACATAAGTCTCTCATAGAAGCAAATCCCAGTAGAAGGTCACCAGGGAAAGTAATCTGGTCAACAACAAGGAAAGAAGCGGTGAAGTCTCTACCTTGGATAGAAAAGGTGAGTCAAGTCTGACCTCGGACACGCAGAAGGGAACCATCTACTCCACTAAGGGAGGTTACAGTAGTTGGTTCAACGAAAACACGTTGTAACTGCTTATATTTAAACAAACTAGACACGATATTAACTTGCGCACCAGAGTCCATGAACACATAACGGGCGCATTATGAATAGATGCTTGCACTAGAGGACCTATCGTTTCATTGGAGTTATGTGAAAACAAAAGATGGGTGTTGTCATTGGAGAAGGCATGTTCCACTTCATCCCCAAATTCATCTACATCAGAGACATGTGAAGCAACATCAACAGTGGGATTGTCATTCTCAAGACTGCTTAAGGCTTCAAAGGATTGTGAATGGGAAGGTGTACTCATTATCACCTACTGCCACCACGGGATGGGTTGACTGGGGCACTCAGATTCCCCCAAATTGGAAGAATGAGGCTGATTCTGGTTATTCTGAGAACCCCCACCTCTATTTCCTCTCCTGGCTCTGCGGTTGGAATGGCCACAGAAGGATCTAGAGTACTGGAGGTTATAGAGAGCATTGCACTCGGATGTGTCATGGTCATGAATTCTGTGATAAGTACAATAAGGCAAATCGGACTGGTACCCATAAGTATTTGATGCCTCTAGATCGACAATCAGGACAATTTACTGCGATATGTCCACGGTAACCACAATTATAGCAAGTTCTTTTGGCTATGGGTACTGTACACACTATGAGTGCTATGGGAATGATAACTCTTGACACTAGCTTTGGATGACGGTCGTGAGTGATTTTGATCGGAGTTTTGTTTGTAGCACAAACAAGAGGAGGTACGGGATTAGACAAAACGGTTGACATAGGCCTTCGATAGGGGAAGGTTCCCTCGGGACACAAGTCATGCACATGGATAAGGGCTACAAGCGGTCCCATTGAGGCAGTTAGCGGCTGGAATTATACAGATACATTGACGATGGTCACATTAACTGATTAATATTGCAAAATGATGCTAATTTGGCAAACCCCTCAAGAGCTAGTTTTACCATCGTCTTTAAGGTACTTGGAACTTTGACCGGCCTTAACAAATGAGACATTAGGTTATTTAAACGAAGAGCAAACTCATCTAATGATTCCTCTGGCCTCGGAGCTGTACACACTAATTCCTTAAGAACAACAAAAGGATCAGTCACTCGTACTGGCTCAAGATAGTTACGGATTAATTGCTCATAATTTGCCACTTGGTTAGATCATGAAAGTCCTGCATATGGATGAAGTTGAAGACATGCGAGGCAGCTGGTGAACGAGCTAAACTCTCCTTTCCGATACTAATTATACAACTCTCTGATGGGGGACCATCTACTGAGGCATTTGCCCTAGCACGAACAGCAGTAAACTATGCTTCCAGGTTGTCTGGATTTCCATTGAACAATGGCATAGCATCATAAGGGTCATGACTAAAATTGCTAAGGCTCGAAGTCTGAGTGCGTCTATCGTTTGATAAAGAATTACTCGAATTTTGGACTGATGCATTATTGCTTGGACTAGCAAGTGTGCTGAGACATCGCTCAAGAAGACTTGAGACATGCTGGCAAAATGTGAAACAAGAGTTTAGAGAAGCAAAAAAAAAAAAAAAAAAACTGTAACTGCTGGAATGCACAACACAGTAAACTTAAATGGGAAGTATATGGTTAACTATTCTGCATAGTAAATAAAAATTGAAAGTCACAATGTAAGCAAGGAAAACTCACATGAAAATAAAAAAATTACTCAACTGGATAAGCAACACTTTGAAAATGAAGGGAAATGTACTTTACTCAAATCAAATTTACTCAGTTTACTTTAAAGTGAATTAATGGCACAGTGAGTTGTCTTTACTCTCAATTCAATAAAGAAATTCAACAATAAATGATAAAATGGGATAATAAATCTTGTGCAAAATTAGAACAAACTGGAAAGCAATTCACTAAAACTAAAATAAAATGACACAAAGAATAAAATATTATGCACAAAACAAGAAATGCAAAACTGAAATCACAGAATATTGCACTGAAATAAACTGTAGCAACATTGCAAATAACAATTACTAATCAAAAGTACTGCACAACACTACATAAAAAATTTCTTAAAGAAAAAAATAAATGGCAGCACAATGTTTACACAAGAATTATTGCGAAATGAGTCAGTAATGCAATAATAAAAAAAAATGACACACACAAGAAAATACAGTTTACAAAAGCAACAAAAAAAATATATCAAGGAATGAACTGACTGAAAACTTTAACTCTTGACTGCAACTTAAGCAAACACTTACTGGACAAGCAAAGAATGCTTTTTTTTTAAAAAAAGAAGTCAAACAATTGCACTAAGAGTGAATTTGTTTCAATGAAATAGAAAAAATAATAGATGCAAAAACACAAAACAGGAAAAGGTTTGAACATTTGCAGTGATGCAGGAACAAAACACATCAATATATGCACAATACTATGAGAATTTTCCTGCAATGAAGCTATGGGAGTGAAAAATTGAAAAATAATTTTCTTGCTTCAACAAAATAATGGCACTATTTGTCTGTGGAGATAAGACAAATTAGACACTGGCTAAATGAAAGGGAATGTCAACACACAGAAGAAAAAAATAGCAAATGAATAAAAAAAAACAGTGAGAATACACAAATGCTGGGAGAAAATAAAAATAACTGAGACAACACTGAGTTGTGATGCAGAATATAAGGTAACAAGTTACTGAATTACTTCACTGCATAAATTACTAGGCAAGGAACACAATACTGTGAACACAAGATAATTGTGAAGTGTAAACACAAGGTTATACTGCTTATATATTGCACACAACAAGGAAAAACATTAAAGTACTTACTTCAAGTATATATAAAAAAATTGAACACAACGCAACAGATATAAATAAAGCACGAAAATTAACACTGAAGAAAAAGAAAAAAAAATATTTCAAACAGGACACAATGAACACTGATCAAGAGTCCACTGAATATCACTAAGAAATCAATAAAGAAAATTGTCTCAATACTTGCAAATGTCTCTATATGATCATTGTAACGACGTTGGTGAGAATGAGAGAGATGGTGATGAAGGTAGAAGTTGGAGTCTGGTGGCTGGCGGCGTTCACTGCTACCCTCAAAACATTGACGGCTTCGATGAATTTGCACTTAAATCAAAGATGGACTCACACAGGAGGCTTTTACAATGGCGCACAGGGTCGAAGGAATACTCTTGTCTCTTGACCCCCTATGTGGTCCGTAAAATATGGTGCTAGAACCCGTGATAAGGGTGAAAAAAAGCAGTGGTAGTGGGTGAGGTGGGTGAGTGCTTGAGGCAGTGTGGTGAGACACTGCGTGGTGACTGGGCCTATGGGATGAGACAGCATAAGCCCACTCTGGGGACACCCGCACTAGGCACGAAAATATTCTAAGCCGGGCTGGCTTAAAAAACCCACAAAATACCACAACACCACAGAGATGATAAAGCACTCAGAACAGCTAGAACTGGAAGCACACAAAGTGATGAAGAAGACTGTACCCATGTGGCTTGCTTGAGTACTGGGCTAGTCACCTGGGTTAGTTGCTGGCTGGCTTGGCTTAACCCTTCACACAGACTGGCTTGATAACTTGTAACAATGAACACAGCAAGGGTGGAAAGCTGGCTTTGGCAGGCAAGGCTGGATGGTGTAGAGCTGGGCTTGGACTCCCCCTCCACAGACTGCCTTAGTGGCTTGGCTTATTTTGCAAACCCGGGTCAACCCCTCAGAAGTAATGCAAACAAACAAATAAAATGCTAATACACAAAAACTGACCAGTAAGTGAAGCAATAGGCTGGTGAAAGCTTGCTTGGGTAGCCAGCTTGGGATTGTTGAGCGTCACCCGTCTCGGTAGAGCCTAGCGCCACAAGATGCCGACCGGTTCAGTAGAAATATCTTCAGAAATCGCTGTAATCGTCAGAATCACAGGCCCTCCACTGTCACCATTTGTTGTGGGGTTCAAAGGAGATAAGATGGTGAAGATTAACACACTTATTGGATGGTAACACTATATTGCAGAGTTCGAGAAAAGGGAGCCCAACCTGCCCTGTGTTGCCTGATAGACCTATGCGTGGACTGAGACCGAGGTAGCGTGTCCCACGCACTCATGCTGCATCCCTGATGTCATACAAACATTCACTAGGCCCAGCAAAGGGGTCGTATATGTAAAACATATGGATGGTACTATGATCCACAGATAAGCTATACAACACATGTAGGGATCAGTAACTATGCTGACATTGCAAGGGATGGGATTTAGTGATTATTCTTACTACAGCTTTTAGTTGGGTTATTATTGGCTTAAGATGTGTTGCTGTAGTTGATCCCCAAGCATGGTATGGATAAATGATTGAATGGTATAGTTTAAGAGGGCAGTTTGTAGCATGTAATATCGTATCTTGAAGAAAATCCCCACCGTTTTGGATACTTTTTTGTTATGTGTTGGATATGGGTACTCAAATTAAGGTTGTTGTCGAGGTATAGACCTAGGAATTTGCCCTCATTATGTCTGGCAAATAGAGTGTTGTCGATCTTAAATGTTAAGTTGCGCAACTTCTGCTCTGCTACCAAACATAATGTAGTAGGCTTTGTCAGAGTTAAGTGTAAGTTTATTGACTGTCATCCAAGTCGATATTTTGAGCAGCTCCTCGTTGACAATGGTGTTGAGGTGGCAAGATTAGGGTGAGAGATGACATAAGTCGTGTCGTCAGCAAAGAGAATAGGTTTCAGGTGTTGGGGTATGTTTGGAAGATTATTAATGTAAATGAGAAGAGCAGGGGACCAAGGACACTTCCCTGCGGAACTTCAGTATCAAGTGGCCGTGTTGATGAGGCTGTGTCTTTAATGGTGACATACTGATACCTATTAGTAAGGTAGGATTTGAAATATGCGAGCGCATGGCCTCTCATACCATAATGGTCAAGTTTGTGGAGTACGATGCCATGGTCTACTGTGTCAAACGCTTTTCTTAGGTCAATAAAAATTCCTAGCGGATATTCCTTATTCTCCACTGCTGTGTAAAGCAGATCTAGCAATTTTACAATTCCATCATTAGTGGTTTAATTTCTCCTGAATCAAAAATTGCCAAGGGAAAGAGTATCTTTTGTGCAGTTATAAATTAATATAGATTTTGGATAGCAATGGTACGTTTTACATTGGCCTATAGTTGTTTACATCAGAAGAGTCACCACCTTTATGTATTGGTGTAACCCTTGCTGTCTTGAGTAGTGTCGGGAAAGTGCTAGTTTCTATTGACTTGTTAAAAAGTAATGTAAAAGCATGTGAAAGGACATGGGCCGCTCGCTGTACAATAATGGTGGGACGTGAGACAAATTCCTGAGTTATTTTGATTGACTTTATAATCACGGTGACTTCCGTGGGCTCAATTGGAACAAGATATAAGGAATTTGGAAAATTCCCATCTAGGTAGTCCCCAGCTCGGCGTTGGTACGTGGGATTTTTCTGGCGTGATCAGATCCTATGTTTGAGAAGAAGTCGTTTATCTTGTTAGTTGTATCAGTGGGATGCAGTGGTGTTTCATTAGGTTTAATTAGGACAATATCTTGTTTTTTTTTTCAGTTTGTGGGTCCCCAGAATCTGGGAAAGAGTTTTCCAGGTCTTTTTTTATATCTCCTCTTGTGTCAGTGAATCTGCTGGAGTAGTATAGTTAAATAACAAAAAGGCACAATACCGTGACTGGAACGATATACAAATAACCCGCACATAAAAAGAGAGAAGCTTACGACGACGTTTTCGGTCCGACTTGGACCATTGACAAAGTCACACTAACAGAGGTGGAGCAGGACGGCTATATATAGGCAGGAAGGGTGGAGGTAGTAGTAGTAGTAGAAGTAGAGTAGTATACAAATTGTATAAAAAACCGACAGGGTGAAGACACATGGGGCCCCGCTTCTGAGTGAGCTAGAACCTCAAAGGCAATGGGGCCAGATAACATCTCCACATGGGTATTGAGAGAGGGAGCAGAGGCGTTATGTGTACCCCTAACAACATTATTCATACATCTATCGAAACAGGGAGATTGCCTGAGGCATGAAAGACCAGCAATGTAGTCCCAATCTTTAAAAAAGGAGAGGCAGACATGAAAGCATTTAAAACTACAGTCAGTGACTACTGACTTATAGTATGCAAAATCATGGAGAAGATTATCAGGAGAAAGTGGTGGGAACACCTAGAAAGGATGATCTCATCAACAGCCGCCAGCTGGTTTCAGGGACAGGAAATCCTGTGCACAAAAACCTACTGAGTCTATGGACCAAGGTGACAGCAGTAAGACAAGAGAGAGAGGGGTGGTGGATTGCATTTTCTTGGAAACTGCAAAAGGCGTTGACACAGTTCCACACAAGAGAATGTGCAAAAACTGAGGACCAAGCAGGGATAACAGGGAAGGCACTACAATGGATCAGGGAATACTTGTCAGGAAACAGCAGCGATCATGGTACGTGGCGAGTGTCAGAGTGGGCACCTGTGAACCAGCGGGTCCCCGCAGGGGTCATCCTAGGACCAGTGCTGTTTTCTGGTATTTTGAACGTCATGACGGAAGGAATAGACTCTGAGGTGTCCCCGTTTGCAGATGACGTGAAGTTGATGGAAGAAACACTCGATCGAAGACCAGGCAGAACCTACAAAGAGATCTGGACAGGCCTGCAACACCCTTGTCCAGCAATTGGCATCCTGAGTTCAATCCCACCAAGTGCAAAGTCATGAAGATTGGGGAAGGGCAAAGAAGGCCGCAGACGGAGTACGGAGTCTAGGGGGTCAGAGACTATCCAACCTCACTCAAGGAAAAAGCTCTTGGGGTGAGTATAACACCAGGCAACCATCTCCTGAAGCGCACTTCAACGAAATAACTGCTGCAGCAATGGGCGCCTAGCAAACTCAGAACAAGCATTCCGACATCTTAATAAGGAATCGTTCGGACCCTGTACACCGTATACGATAGTAGCCCATATTGAGTATGCGCAACCATTTTGGAACCACTACCTAGCCAAGCACGTAAAGAAACTAGAGAAAGTGCAAATGTTTTGCATCAAGACAGTCCCAAGCTAAGAGGTATGTCCTACGAGGAGAGGTTAAAGGAAATCAACCTGACGAACTAGGAGGTCAGAGATATAGGGGGGACATGATAACGACATACAAAATACTGTAGAGGAATTGACAAGGTGGACAAAGACACGATGTGCCAGAGATTGGACACAGTAACAAGGGGACACAGTTGGAAGCTGAAGACACCAGAAGAATCACAGGATGTTTAGAAGTATTTTCTTCAGCCACAGAGTAGTCAGTAAGTGGAATAGTTTTGGAAGCGATTAGTGGAGGCAGGATCCATAACATAGCTTTTAAGCAGATGTAATGAAAAGCTCAACGGCTCAGGGAGAGTGAAACCTAGTAGCAGATCAGTGAAGAGGCGGGCCAGGAGCTCGGACTCGACCCCCCGGCAACCTCAACTAGGTGAGTACAACTAGTGAGTACTCACACACACACATACACGACTCACACACCACACCACACACACCACACACCACACACACACACACACACACACACAACACCATCACACACACCACACACGCACACACCGCACCACACACACAAACACATCACCCACACAACACCACACACACCACACACACACATACATACACACATAACATACACACACATACATACATACATAAGCACATACACACACACACAAACACAAACACACACACACACACACACACACACACACACACACAACACACCACAACCACACACACACACACACACACACACATACACACACACTAACACATACACACACACATACATTCACACACAAGCACACACACACACACACACACAACACACAACACACACACAGGGAGGCACAACGAGTCATGGTACGTAATGATTATCATCAGTGGGCACCTGTGACGAGTCGGGGTCCACAGGGGTCGGTTCCCTAGGACCAGTGCTATTTTTTGGTATATGTGAACGAAATGACGGAAGGTTAGACTCATAGTGTCCCGTTGCAGATGATTGTGAAGTTAATGAGGAGAATTAAATCTGATGAGGACCAGGTCAGTGACTTCAAAGAGACCGGACAGACTGAACCCTGGTCCACAATGCTTCTCGAATTTAATCCTGCCTAATGCCAAATCATGAAATAGCGAAGGGCACAGAAGAACCCTCACAGAACAGAGTATAGGCTAGTGGCCAAGACTGCAAACTCTCACTCAAGGAGAAAGATCTTCGGAGTGAGTATAACACCCAGCATGTCTCCGGAAGCACACATCAATCAGATAACTGCTGCAGCCATATGGGCGCCTGGCAAACCTGAAGAACAGCATTCCGACACCTTAGTAAGGAATCATTCAAGACACTGTACACCGATGAATGTCAGGCCCATACTGGAGTATGCAGCACCTGTTTGGAACCCGCACACTTGATAAAGCACGTCAAGAAACTAGAGAAGTACATAAGGTTTGCAACAAGTTAGTTCCAGAGCTAAGGGGAATTCCTATGAAGAAAGATTAAGGGAAACGGCCTGACGACACTTGAGGACAGGAAGGGTCAGGGAGACATGATAACGACAAATAAAAATACTGCGTGGAATAGAACAAGTGGACAAGGACAGATGTTCCAGGAGGTGACACAGAACAAGAGGCCACAATTGGAAGTTGACGACACAAATGAGTCAGAAGAGATAGTTAGGAAGTAATTTCTTCAGTCATAGAGTTGTAAGCAGTGGAATAGCCTAGAGAAAATGACGTAGTGAGGCAGGAATAGAGGCGCAAACACAGTTTTAAGACGAGGTTTTGATAAAGCTCATGGAGCGGGAGAAGAGAGGGTCTAGTAGCAACCGGTGGAAGAGGCGGGCAGGAGCATAGGACTCGACCCCCAGCAACCACCAATAGGTGAGTACCAATAGGTGAGTAACACATGACGGAAGGGTTAGACTCAGAAGTGTCCCTGTTTGGGGGCAGATGATGGGGAAGTTTAATGAAGGAGAATTAAATCTGATGAGGACCAGCTCAACTTCAAAGAGACCTGGACAGACTGGACACCTGTCCAGCTAAATGGCTTCTCTCGAATTTAATTCTGCCATGCAAAGTCATGAAGATGGGGGTGGGCACAGAAGACACAACAGAGTATAGGCTAGGTTGGCCAAAGACTGCAAACCTCACTCAAGAGAGAAAATCTTGGGGTGAGTATAACACCCCGAGCATGACTTCCGGAAGCACACATCAATCAGATAACTGCTGACAGCATATGGGCGCCTGGCAAACCTGAGAACAGCATTCCGATACCCTAGTAAGGAATCATTCACGAGACATGTACACCGTGTATGTCCAGGCCCCTACTGGAGTATGCAGCACCTGTTTTGGAACCCGCACTTGATAAAGCACGTTCAAGAACTATAGAAAGTACAAAGGTTTGCGACAAGGTTAGTTCCAGAGCTAAGGGAAATGTCCTATGAAGAAAGATTAAGGGAAATCGCCTGACGACACTGGAGGACAGGGTCAGGGGAACATGATATCGACATATAAAAAACTGCGAGGAATAGACAAGGTGGAAAAGACAGGAATTTCCAGGGAGGGGACACAGAAACAATAGGCCGACAATGGGAAGTTGAAGACACAAATGATCAGAGAGATAGTAGGAAGTATTTCTCAGTCATAAGTTGTAAGGCAGTGGAATAGCCTAAAAATGACGTAGTGGAGGCAGGAACCTATACACAGTTTTAAGACGAGGTTTGATAAAGCTCATGGAGCGGGGAGAGAAGGGCCTAGTAGCAACAGGTGAAGAGGCGGGGCCAGGAGGGGATAGGAACCGACCCTGCAACCACAAAATAGGTGAGTACAAATAGGTGAAGAACACACACACACACACACAAACACACACACACACTCTCACAAACACACACACACATACAGCACACACACACACACACATACACTCACACACACACACATGCATAACAACATACACACACACATACACGCAACACACACAGTGGGGATCACACAACACTCCACACACACACACACACACACACGCCACGCACACATCACACACACACAACACACACACGACACACACACACACCACACACACACACACACACAATGTCACACACACACCTATCTCAACAAGCAACCAACAAGGTTCAGGATGGGAGAAATCCTGTGGCGCAAACCTACTGGAGATCTTTGACATGGTGACAGCAGTAAGACAATCAATCAATCAAGTTTATTCTAAATAAGGATACAATGCAGGGTTTACAGATTTTGGAAATTGGTTGGTTTTTACATGTTTTAAAATAATAATTACAGAGGGGGCACTATGACACCAAGCATGGCCAGGCATTCCGGCAGACTTAAATTAATTCTAAAATTTAAATTAATTATACAATTATGGTATTAGGGCTAAGTGACTACGTATAGTATGTGAGTTTTAGCAAGGTGAATGCTTTTATTTTTGGCACAATACATAGTGTCTATATTGGAGTAATCATATGGCAAGCTTATGACTAGTTAGGACTCATTATTTTAAGATTATGATTCCTATTTCTGTGTTTAGGTGAAATGGTGAGTGAGTGTAAGTGTGAACCACCAGGTGTACTGTAGTTAGATGAACAGGGTGTATCAGGAGATAAGATGTTTTCTAACGTTAGTTTTTGAAAGTGATGTATGTGTGCTGCAGTTCTAGAGTTTTCAGGTAGGGTGTTCAGATTTTAGGCCATTTGACACACATGAATTTTTGTAAAGGTTGAATTGGACACGTGGAATGACAAAGAAATGTTAGTGTCTGGTGTTTGCCCTGTGGTCCTGTCACAACTATCAATAAAGCATATTAGGTCAAGGTTAATATGGAATTTAAGTCCTGTAGATGTAGATTGCACAGTAGTAAGGGGGGGGGAGGGAGGAACCAGGGAGTAAGTTTAGATCTTATGATGAGTGAGGGTGTTGCTGTCAATGGGGGTTCGAAGAAGAAAGAAAGGTTGAAGATAAACACACTTTTTTGGATGGTAACACTATGTTGCATAGTGTGAGAAAAGGGACCCCAACCTGATATGTATTTTGGCTGTAGACCTATCGTGGACTGAGACCGAGGTAGTGTCTTCCCATGCACTCATGCACATCCCGTGACTCATACAAACAGTCACTAGGCCCAGCAAAAGGATTTGTGTATGTAAAACGATATGGATGGTACGATGATACAACAAGGTAAGCTATACAACATATAGGGGAATCAGCAACTATGCTGACAGCTCGGTCATGTTACGTATGTCGTCTCGACATACAATACTACACTATAGGCTTGAACAGGCAGGTGGCTCTGGGCTGATTCTATACAATAAACAAAGACATATGTAACTTAGAACTAATAGATCTTAACATAATGGATGTTAACATAATGAGTTTTAATGTACTGAGTTATAAAACGTAATGAGTCTTAACGTAATGCATATACTAATTAAAAGAAATTATGTATAATATAGGATAGAAATGATTGATCGGATCTGTTATATCATGCACTCTACAGATTTTGAGGAGAAGAATAAATATATATATATACAAAGGAGAAAGTAATTAACAGCAAAGGCAAATCGGTGCACACATGATCATTACTGCTAAATCTCAAATTCGAAGGAACGTGAACTTAATTCTTTTTTCTTCTAAAAACTGTCGCTGATAACAAAACACACAGTTGAGAACTTCAATTCATCTTGGACATCTAATTATACAGACTATGTACATTTCAACCCAACTCTGCGAGGTAAAATTCATATGCGGCAGAATGGTTATCATCTTCAGTGGATCGAATTCTTCTGCAATGGCTAACACATGCTTGACTGAGGATGATCTGAATCGATATCCTACAAAATAATACTTGTGGTCTCATTACCATGTCAAGTACGAAATAAGAATAACAACATACGGGTGATTTCTGTTGAGTATTAGAGGTGAGGGACAGATCAAGAGGATTGTCAGCGACTGTCACATTAGCCTGGGTAGAATTATCAACCACAATATCGCATACTAATTTCAATGAAATCTAAATGTGATTCTTTTATATACTGACCACTACTAATTTCTCTAACCTATACTTATTGCCATTGATATGTTTCAACTACTCGATAAGGCCAACAAACTTTTGATCGAGCTTAGGCATTTGGCGGATGTTTTGGTTGAAATTAAGCCAGCATTACACTCGGAACCCACTTAAACTTTTGTCGGCTAGCACGCTATTAGATTCTCTAGTAAATCCTGCTGTTGATTTTATGAATGTTTCTGGGAATTCTTCTAAAACACTCTGACTATGGCTGGTACGAGTTTTGGTTTTGGTTTTGGAGTGGAATATAACAACTCCATAGGGTAAAATGCTTGTCTACACTGTACAACATAATGTGGAGTGTCACCTTATGGAAGCATTGTACGCAGAATTATGGCACATTGAACATCTGATATAACTTCAACCCAAGTTTCATCACTAATGGGTTGATAGTGGCTCTACAGACATCAAAGTACTTTCTTATTGGTTTCGTTCACTAACCCTTGCTGGCAGGATGAAAAGAACAAATGGTGGAATTTAGAGATCTGTTCAAGGTACACAAATTTTCAAGAATCCTCATTACAGAATTCACCTCCATTATCAGTTTACTTATGGACTTTGCGTGGTATGCCTGCATATAATGCGTCCTTAAACACTTTAGAGCTACTGTCTCATTAGTCTTATTTGTCAATAGGAACTAACTCACATATCTGGTGAAATAATTTAAATTGGTTAGCAAATCAAGACAACTCTTCCCTGTTCGCTAGTGGTTGGATACACCTGATAGCATAGACCATTGACATTTCCTTTATGCTACATACAGACACATACACTTCTTAACATACTCAGAATGTCAGTTGCCATACGAGGGCCAAAAGTATTTCGTTGTGGCTTGTTTCATTTCACAAACGATCATACCAGGGTGTGCAACACCTGGTGCATCCATGAACTACTGTAGACCTACATTCACTAGTGACTGTTGGAATTACTAATCTGGAATACTCTTCTGCGTGATACCCAACTCGGCTGTTCAGATACAGTAATTCTTGACTCGTTGACAAAGTCCAAATGGGTGCTGGTGGCTTCACAGACAGAATAAGATGTTCCTGGAGTCAGGAATCGAATCACACAAAATCACATGGGATCTGTTCTTATGGTATCATTTCTTTACACCCTCAGCAGTAAATGGAGCATCTGCAGTTACCATACTAACATCATGATAAAGCATCTGCAACTACATTGGACTTGCCAGGTAAATGTTCAAAAGTGGGATTGAACTCTGGATAGTCGAATCCGTCTGGCTAACCTTCCAGTAGGATGTTATTCTGGAACAAAAGTATCAGTGTTGCATGTCGTCAAGACATGAACAGGTTTATTGGTAAATAATGTCCAAGAAGTGCTTTAAAGACCATTCTATTGTTAACCACTTCTTGCTCCATTACTGAATAAAATACATTCAGCCTTCGTAAGGACTCGACTAGCAAATGCAACTTGTGTTGTACTTGCCATCAGTCCTCTGAGCTAGTACAGCACCTATGCCGAATTGACTAGCATCAGTTGTCAGATAGAAGGGCTTAGAAAGATCTGGAAAATTTCAAAATGGAGCAGATGTTAGCTTTTCTTTTAGTGTCTGGAATGCTCTTTCTTGATGGAAGGTCCAACAAAAGGAGCATCTTTCTTAAGCAATTCAGTTAGATGTAGCTGCTATTGAAGAAAAATTAAGCAATGAAAGATCTATAAAAACCGGCTAAGACCCACAAAGGTCTTGACGGCATCAGCAGTTTTTGAGGATGGAAAAATTTAGTACTGCAGTTACTTTAGGGCTTTGCTCATTGTAACCCATCTAGAGTGACTACATGACCCAAAACTTAATTTCTGATCCGAAAATTGGCATTTGGACAGTTTGATTCTTATATTCGCTTCTACAAGCTTACCAAGTACTAAATCAAGTCTTTTCACAATGGTCTATCCACATCTTCAACCAAAAGTGCTTACCTATGAGACCTCTAAGGATTATTTGTCATAAGCCTAGAGAACGTGATAGGGTAGGATCGTAATCCAAAGGCCATACGGAGGAAATGATAATGATCTGTGGGAGTAGAGAATGTTGGGGTTTAACTCTTGCTGTCCTCATGAAGAGGGACTGCCAAACCCTTGTAACAAGTCCAGGGTCTAAAAGACTTTGTTAATCTCCGATGTTACGTAACAGATCACCAAGAAGAGGAAGTGGGAAGCGATCTGAAAATAGTTCTTGCATTTAACTTCCTAAAGTCAATTTAAAATGGGCGCCAAGTACTGTCCTTCTTAGGAAGATAGGATCAAGGGTGCATCCAGGGTGAATTGCTAGGTGCAATAACACAATCATCGAGCATCTGATTGATCAATCTTCAGCGACAGCAACTTGGCAATGAGGCATTCTGTAATGCAGATATATGATAGGTCTAGTACCAGGTTCAAGTTGAATATGAAGGGACAATAAGTGCTTTATACCTACTCTCACCTGGTAAGACAATGGCTTTACAATGTGTTCAGCAGAGTCAACAAACGCTTGACCTCGTCTGGGAAGTCAGTGGAAGCTAAATCTTTCCCTCAACTGGTGGAGATGGATTGATCAAGTGGAGAGGATGAGGTCTCCCCTGTGTATAAAATAGCCCGAGCGTCCACTTGTCAGTGGCAAGTCATCCTGTATATTGAACAGGGTAGGATAGTGAACCGGGTCAACAAAATTGTATTTGCTCTGATACAAACACTGTACCCATGAAGCTTAGCAAGTAATAAATGTATCTCCTGTCTCTACTACATGTAAGGAAGGTTCAAACAAATAAACCCTTGACCTTGCCAGGAATCACTGTCAACAGGACGAGTATCAACACCATCTGGAAACACTAGGGACAACCAACGAACTCTAGTGAAGCATTACTGCAACAGGACGTCTTTTCTATAGATCGCATGTGCATCAAAGAATGGCATTACTAGTCTCAAGTAATCATTTCTGACAAGGCACACCCCCTGTGGGAGAAACTACTACTTGGACTAGCAGACATTGCAGGGATAGGCTGAGCACTCAAGGCAGTCTGAGCGTCCTCGGACACTTGAGACAATACACTATCTTGCATATCGAAGTCTAGGTGAACACCGAAGGGAGTGACAGAGTTTACTAGTGCCTGACCGATTGGGTATGCTAACTAGAAAATGCACTGGCTTGTAAGGACTTAATCTGAACTCGTACTCTGGCAGCAGTATGGCAGATCTCTGATCCAAGCTGGTAACCCAAAATGGAACGATCAGTCCGTCATCTGGGCAAAGCAATCCGGTAAGGGTCAAGCACAATACATAAAGTCTCTCATAGAAGCAAATCCCAGTAGAAGGTCACCAGGGAAAAGTAATCTGGTCAAGCAACAAGGAAAGAGCGGTGAAGTCCAACTTGATAGAAAAGAGGTGAGTCAAGTTGACCTCGACACGCGAAGGGACCATCTACTCCACTAAGGGAGGTTACAGTATTGGTTCAACGAAAACACGTTGGTAACGCTATATTTAAACAAACTAACACTATATTAACTTGCGCTACGCAGAGCCATGAACACAATAACGGGCGCCACTTATGAATATATGCTTGCACTAGAGACCTATCGTTTTCATTGGAGTTATGTCTGAAAACAAAAAGATGGGTTTGTCATTGGAGTAAGGCATTTACCACTTCATCCCCAAATTACATCTACACAGAGACATGTGAATCAACATCAACATGGGATTGTCATTCTCAAGACTGCTTAAGGCTTCCAAAAGGATTGTGAATGGGGAAGGTGTACTCACATTATCACCTACTGCCACCACGGGATGGGTTGACGGGCACTCAGATCCCCCAAATTGGGAAGAATGAGGCTGATTCTGGTTATTCTGAGAAAACCCCCACCTCCTAATTTCCCTCTCCTGGCTCTGCGGTTGGAATGGCCCACAGAAGGATCTAGAGTACTGGAGGTTATAGAGAGCATTTGCACTCGGATGTGTCATGGCTAATTCAGTGAAAAGTACATAAGGCAAATCGACTGGTACCCATAAGTATTTGAAGATGCCTCTAGATCGACAATCAGGACAATTTACTGCGATATGTCCACGGTAACCACAATTATAGCAAGTTCTTTTGCTATGGGTACTGTACACACTATGAGAGCTAGGGAATGAAAAACTCTTGACCTAGCTTTGGATGACGGTCGTGAGTGATTTTGAATCGGAGTTTTGTTTGTAGCCACAAACAAGAGGAGGTACGGGATTAACAAAACGGTTGACATAGGCCTTCGATAGGGGCAAGGTATCCCTCGGGACACAGTCATGCACATGGATAAGGGCTACAAGCGGTCCCATTGAGGCAGTAGCGGCTGGAATATACAGATACATTGACGATGGTCACATTAACTGATTAATATTGCAAAATGATGCTAATTTGGCAAACCCCTCCAAGAGCCAGTTTAACCATCGTACCTTTAAAGGTACTTGGAACTTTACCGCCTGAACAAATGAGGTACATTAGGTTATTTAAACGAAGAGCAAACTCATCTAATGAATTCCTCTGGCCTCGGAGCTGTACACACTAATTCCTTAAGAACAACAAAAGGATCAGTCACTCGTACTGGCTCAAGAATAGTTTACGGATTAATTGCTCAAAATTTTGCCACTTGGTTAATTCATGAAAGTCCTTCATATTGTGAGAAGTTGAATGACATGCGAGGCAGCGGTGAACGAGCTACACTCCTCCTTTCCGATACTAAATTATACAACCTCTGATGGGGGACCATCTACTGAGTCATTTGCCTAGCACGAACAGCAGTAAACATTCTTCCCAGGTGTCTGGATTCCATTGAACAATGGCATAGCATCAATAAGGGTCCAGACTAAAATTGCTAAGGCTCGAATCTGAGTGCGTCTACGTTTGATAAAGAATTACTTTACTCGACTTTTGGACTGATGCATTATGCTTGGACTCGCAAGTGTGGCTTGAGACATCGCTCAAGAAGACTTGAGACATGCTGCAAAAATGTGAAACAAGATTTAGAGTAGCAAAAAAAAAAAAAAAACTGTAACTGCTGGAATTTCACCAACACAGTACACTTAAATGGGAAGTAATAAGTTAACTATTCTGCATAGTAAATAAAAATTGAAAGTCACAAAATTTTTATTGTAAGCAAGGAAAACTCACATGAAAAAAAAAAAATTAACTTCAACTGGATAAGCAACGACACTTTGAAAAATGAAGGGAAATGTACATTACCAAATCAAATTTTACTCAGTTTACTTTAAAGTGAATTAATGGCACAGTGAGATGTCTTTACTACTCAATTCCAATAAAGTGAAATTCAACAATAAATATAAATGGATAATAAATCTTGTCAAAATTCAACAAACTGGGAAAAGCAATTCACTAAAACTAAAATAAAATGACCACAAAAGAAAATTATTATGCACAAAACAAGAATGCAAAACTGAAATCACAGAATATTGCACTAAATAAAATGTAGCAACATTGCAATAACAATTACTAAATCAAAAGTACTGCACATCACTACATAAAATTTTCTTAAGAAAACAATAAATGGCAGCACAATGTTTTTTTTAAACCAGAATTATTGCGAAATGAGTCATGTAATGCAATAATATAAAAATGACACACACAAGAAAATACAGTTTACAAAAGCAACAAAAAAAATATTATCAATGGAATTGAACTGACTGAAAAAACTTTAACTCTTGACTGCAACTTAAAGCAAACACTTACTGGCCAAGCAGAAAAATGCTTGTTTTTTTAAAAAAAGAAGTCAACAATTGCACTCAGAGTGAATTTGTTTCAATGAAATATGAAAAATAATAGATCATAAACACAAAACAGGAAAAGGTTTGAACATTTTGCATGATGCAGGAAAAACCTAAAAACATTCAATATATGCACAATACTATGAGAATTTTCCTGCAATAAGCATGGGAGTGAAAAATTGAAAAATAATTTTTCTTGCTTCAACAAAATAATGCACTATTGTCTGTGGAGATTAACAAATTAGACACTGCTAAATGAAAGGGAATGTCCAACACACAGAAGAAAAAAATAGCAAATGAATAAAAAAAAAACAGTGAGAATACACAAATGCTGGAGAAAATAAAAATAGACTGAGACAACACTGATGTGATTGCAGATATAAGGTTAAACAAGTTACTGGAATTAACATCACTGCATAAATTGTTCTAGGCAAGAACACAATACTGTGAACACAAGATAATTGTGAAGTGTAAACCAAGTTATACTGGCTATATATTGCACACAACAAGGAAAAACATTAAGTACTTACTTCAAGTATATATAAAAAAACAATTTTTGAACACAACGCAACAGATATAAAAAAGCACGAAAATTAACAACTGAAGAAAAAGAAAAAAAAATATTTCAACATAGGACACAATGAAACACTGATCAAGAGTCACTGAATATCACTAAGAAATCAATAAAGAAAATTGTCTCAATACTTGCAAATGTCCCCTCTATATGATCATTGTTAAACGACGTTGTGAGAATGAGAGAGATGGTGATGAAGGTAGAAAGTTAGTCTGGTGGCTGGCGGCGTTCACTGCTACCCTCAAAACATTGAACGGCTCAGAATGAAATTTGGCACTTAAATCAAAGATGGATCACACAGGAGGCTTTACAAATGGCGCACAGGGTCGAAGGAATACTCTTGTCCATGACCCCCTATGTGGTCCGTAAAATATGGTGCTAAACCCGTGATAAGGGTGAAAAAAAAGCAGCGTAGTGGGTGGAGGTGGGTGAGTGCTTGTAGGCATGTGTGAGACACTGCGTGGTGACTGTGCCTATGGGTATGAGCAGCATAACCACTCTGGGAAAACCGCACTAGGCACGAAAATATTCTAAGCCGGGCTGGCTTTAAAAAACCCACAAAATACCACACACCACAGAGATGATAAAGCCCTCAGAACAGCTAGAACTGGAAGCACCAAAGTGATAAGAAGACTGTACCCAATGTGGCTTGCTTGAGTACTCTGGGCTAGTCACCTGGGTTAGTTTTGCGTGGCTGGCTTGCTTCACCTTCACACAGACTGGCTTGATAACTTGTAACAATGAAACACAGCAAGGGTGGGAAAGCTGGCTTGGCAGGCAAGCAGGATGGTGTAGAGCTGGCTGGGACTCCCGCCTCCACAGACTGCCTTAGTGGCTGGCTTATTTTGTCAAACCCGGGTCAACCCCCTCAGCAAGTAATTGCAAACAAACATAATAAAATGCTAAAACACAAAAACTGACGCAGTAAGTGGAAAGTAGCAATAGGCTGGTGAAAGCTTGCTTGGGTAGCCAGCTTGGGATTGTTGAGCGTCACCCGTCCGGTAGAGCCTAGCGCCACAAGATGCCGACCGGTTCATAGAAATATCTTCAGAAAATCGCTGTAATCGTCAAATCACAGGCCCCCACTGTCCACCACTGTTTGGGTGTTTCAAAGGAGATAAGATGGATGAAGATTAACACACTTATTGGATAAACACTATATTGCAGAGTTCGAGAAAAGGGAGCCCAACTGCCCTGTGGTTGCCTGAATAGACCTAATGCGTGGTCTGAGACCGGGTAGCGTGTCCCCACGCACTCATGCTGCATCCCTTGATGTCATAACAAACATTCACTAGGCCCAGCAAAGGGGTCGTAAATGTAAAACATATGGATGGTACTATGACCACAGATAAGCTATACAACACAGTAGGGGATTCCTAACTTATGCGACATTGCAAGGGATGGGGATTTTTAGTGATTATTCTTTACTACAGCTTATTAGTTGGGTTATTATTGGCTTAAGATGTGTTGCTTGTAGTTGAATCCCCAAGCATGGTATGGATAAATGATTGAATGGGTATAGTTTTTAAGAAAGGGCAGTTTGTAGCATGATAATATCGTATCTTGAAGAAAATCCCCACCGTTTTTGGGATACTTTTTGTATGTTGATATGGGGTACTCATATTAAGGTTGTTGTCGAGGTATAGACCCTTAGGAATTTGCCCTCATTATGTCTGCAAATAGAGTGTTGTCGATCTAAATGTTAAGTTGCGCAACTTCTGCTCTGCTACCAAACATATTGTAGTAGCGTTTGTCAGAGTTAAGTGTAAGTTTATTGACTGTCATCCCAAGTCGATATTTTTGAGCAGCTCCCTCGTTGACAATGGTGTTGAGTGGCAAGAATAGGTGAGAGATGACATAAAGTCGTGTCCGTCAGCAAAGGAGAATAGGTTTCAGGCTGTTGGGGTATGTTGGAAGATTATTAATGTAAATGAGGAAGACAGGGGACCAAGAACACTTCCCTGCGGAAACTTCAGTTATCAAGTGGCCGTGTTGATGAGGCTGTGTCTTTAATGGTGGACAATACTGATACCTATTAGTAAGGTAGGATTTGAAATATGGGCGAGCGCATGGCCTCTCATACCATAATGGCAAGTTTGTGGGGATTACGATGCCATGGTCTACTTGTGTCAAATCGCTTTCTTAGGTCAATAAAAATTCCTAGCGGATATTTCCTTATCTCCACTGCTGTGTAAAGCAATACCTAGCAATTTTACAATTCCTCATTAGTGGTTTTAATTTCTCCAGAATCAAAAATTGCCAAGGGAAGAGAATCTTTTGTGCAGTTATAAATTAATTAGTTTTGGATAGCAATGGTACGTTTTACATTGGCCTATATTGTTTACCATCAGAAGAGTCACCATCTTTATGTATTGGGTGTAACGCTTGCTGTCTTGATTTAGTGTCGGGAAAGTGCTAGTTTCTATTGACTAGTTAAAAAGTAATGTAAAAGCATGTAAAGGGACATGGGCCGCTCGCTTGTACAAAAATGGTGGGGCGTGAGACAAATTCCCTGAGTTATTTTAGATTGACTTTATAATCACGTGACTTCCGAGGGCTCCAAATTGGAACAAGATATAAGAATTTGGAAAATTCCCATCTATGTAGTCCCCAGCTCGGGCGTTGGTACGTGGGATTTTCTGGCGTGATCAGATTCCTATGTTTGAGAAAAGTCGTTTATCTTGTTAGTTTATCAGTGGGATGCAGTGGTGTTTTCCATAAGGTTTAATTAGGACAATAATCTTGTTTTTTTTCAGTTTGTGGTCCCCAAATCTGGGAAAGAGTTTTTCGCAGGTCTTTTTTATATCTCCTCTTGTGTCAGTGAATCTGCTGGAGTATATAGTTTAATAACAAAAAGGCACAATACCGTGACTGAACGATATACAAATAACCCGCACAAAAAAGAGAGAAGCTTACGACGACGTTTTCGGTCCGACTTGGACCATTGACAAGTTCACACTAACAGAGGTATCAGGACGGCTATATATAGGCAGGAAAGAGGTGGAGGTTGTAGTATTAGTAGAAGTAGTAGTAGTAATACAAGATTGTATAAAAAACCGACAGGATGAACTGACACATGGGGCCCCCCCCCACAACACCCCCGGCATCCCCACTTAGACGTTCGCCATCCAGTGGCTGGCTGGATGGCGAAACGTCCCCACACAAAGACAACCAGACCCGCACTGTGTACTAATACTACTAACTTCTACTAACTAATACTACTACCTCCACCTCTTCCTGACTATATAATAGTCGTCCCTGCTCCACCTCTGGTAGTGTGACTTGTCAATGGTCCCAATTCGGACGAAACGTCGTCGTAAGCTCTCTCTTTTATGTGCGGGTTATTGTTGTGTAGTACAGTTGTTTTGGCCTATCTTTATTAATTTGGAGAGAACCGATGAATATTGTTTTAAGAATATCTTTGTGTATTAAGCCCAGTCTATATTGCTTTTCATATTAGTGTTTCTTATCAATGGATTTCAGAATGCTGCTGGTTAGCCATGGCAACCGAGCCGTTTATTCGTGATCTGTTTTTTCGTTTTGGTAGGACAATGTTAATTGTATAGCTAAATATTTTTGTTAAGAAAAAAAGTACTGTCCAATCGTCAACACTATTGGCACTGGAGAATTTTGTAGGTCACCAACAGTCTCTAGGTCCTGCGTGAAATTCCTTATTGAGGCCTCGATCATGGAGTCTAAACGAAACTTTGGTTGTATTCCATGGTGCTTACTATGTTTGTTTAAGAGGAAGGTTGGGTAGTGTCTGTAGTGCTGTCTGTGATTATCCCTGATTTAAAGGGGGCTAGTAATTGGGTCCAATGTGGTCTGTTAATGGTTGCCTTTGGGTCCAGGCTTCTGAGTGAGCTAGAACCTCAAAGGCAATGGGGCCAGATAACATCTCCACATGGGTATTGAGAGAGGGAGCAGAGGCGTTATGTGTACCCCTAACAACATTATTCATACATCTATCGAAACAGGGAGATTGCCTGAGGCATGAAAGACCAGCAATGTAGTCCCAATCTTTAAAAAAGGAGAGGCAGACATGAAAGCATTTAAAACTACAGTCAGTGACTACTGACTTATAGTATGCAAAATCATGGAGAAGATTATCAGGAGAAAGTGGTGGGAACACCTAGAAAGGATGATCTCATCAACAGCCGCCAGCTGGTTTCAGGGACAGGAAATCCTGTGCACAAAAACCTACTGAGTCTATGGACCAAGGTGACAGCAGTAAGACAAGAGAGAGAGGGGTGGTGGATTGCATTTTCTTGGAAACTGCAAAAGGCGTTGACACAGTTCCACACAAGAGAATGTGCAAAAACTGAGGACCAAGCAGGGATAACAGGGAAGGCACTACAATGGATCAGGGAATACTTGTCAGGAAACAGCAGCGATCATGGTACGTGGCGAGTGTCAGAGTGGGCACCTGTGAACCAGCGGGTCCCCGCAGGGGTCATCCTAGGACCAGTGCTGTTTTCTGGTATTTTGAACGTCATGACGGAAGGAATAGACTCTGAGGTGTCCCCGTTTGCAGATGACGTGAAGTTGATGGAAGAAACACTCGATCGAAGACCAGGCAGAACCTACAAAGAGATCTGGACAGGCCTGCAACACCCTTGTCCAGCAATTGGCATCCTGAGTTCAATCCCACCAAGTGCAAAGTCATGAAGATTGGGGAAGGGCAAAGAAGGCCGCAGACGGAGTACGGAGTCTAGGGGGTCAGAGACTATCCAACCTCACTCAAGGAAAAAGCTCTTGGGGTGAGTATAACACCAGGCAACCATCTCCTGAAGCGCACTTCAACGAAATAACTGCTGCAGCAATGGGCGCCTAGCAAACTCAGAACAAGCATTCCGACATCTTAATAAGGAATCGTTCGGACCCTGTACACCGTATACGATAGTAGCCCATATTGAGTATGCGCAACCATTTTGGAACCACTACCTAGCCAAGCACGTAAAGAAACTAGAGAAAGTGCAAATGTTTTGCATCAAGACAGTCCCAAGCTAAGAGGTATGTCCTACGAGGAGAGGTTAAAGGAAATCAACCTGACGAACTAGGAGGTCAGAGATATAGGGGGGACATGATAACGACATACAAAATACTGTAGAGGAATTGACAAGGTGGACAAAGACACGATGTGCCAGAGATTGGACACAGTAACAAGGGGACACAGTTGGAAGCTGAAGACACCAGAAGAATCACAGGATGTTTAGAAGTATTTTCTTCAGCCACAGAGTAGTCAGTAAGTGGAATAGTTTTGGAAGCGATTAGTGGAGGCAGGATCCATAACATAGCTTTTAAGCAGATGTAATGAAAAGCTCAACGGCTCAGGGAGAGTGAAACCTAGTAGCAGATCAGTGAAGAGGCGGGCCAGGAGCTCGGACTCGACCCCCCGGCAACCTCAACTAGGTGAGTACAACTAGTGAGTACTCACACACACACATACACGACTCACACACCACACCACACACACCACACACCACACACACACACACACACACACACAACACCATCACACACACCACACACGCACACACCGCACCACACACACAAACACATCACCCACACAACACCACACACACCACACACACACATACATACACACATAACATACACACACATACATACATACATAAGCACATACACACACACACAAACACAAACACACACACACACACACACACACACACACACACACAACACACCACAACCACACACACACACACACACACACACATACACACACACTAACACATACACACACACATACATTCACACACAAGCACACACACACACACACACACAACACACAACACACACACAGGGAGGCACAACGAGTCATGGTACGTAATGATTATCATCAGTGGGCACCTGTGACGAGTCGGGGTCCACAGGGGTCGGTTCCCTAGGACCAGTGCTATTTTTTGGTATATGTGAACGAAATGACGGAAGGTTAGACTCATAGTGTCCCGTTGCAGATGATTGTGAAGTTAATGAGGAGAATTAAATCTGATGAGGACCAGGTCAGTGACTTCAAAGAGACCGGACAGACTGAACCCTGGTCCACAATGCTTCTCGAATTTAATCCTGCCTAATGCCAAATCATGAAATAGCGAAGGGCACAGAAGAACCCTCACAGAACAGAGTATAGGCTAGTGGCCAAGACTGCAAACTCTCACTCAAGGAGAAAGATCTTCGGAGTGAGTATAACACCCAGCATGTCTCCGGAAGCACACATCAATCAGATAACTGCTGCAGCCATATGGGCGCCTGGCAAACCTGAAGAACAGCATTCCGACACCTTAGTAAGGAATCATTCAAGACACTGTACACCGATGAATGTCAGGCCCATACTGGAGTATGCAGCACCTGTTTGGAACCCGCACACTTGATAAAGCACGTCAAGAAACTAGAGAAGTACATAAGGTTTGCAACAAGTTAGTTCCAGAGCTAAGGGGAATTCCTATGAAGAAAGATTAAGGGAAACGGCCTGACGACACTTGAGGACAGGAAGGGTCAGGGAGACATGATAACGACAAATAAAAATACTGCGTGGAATAGAACAAGTGGACAAGGACAGATGTTCCAGGAGGTGACACAGAACAAGAGGCCACAATTGGAAGTTGACGACACAAATGAGTCAGAAGAGATAGTTAGGAAGTAATTTCTTCAGTCATAGAGTTGTAAGCAGTGGAATAGCCTAGAGAAAATGACGTAGTGAGGCAGGAATAGAGGCGCAAACACAGTTTTAAGACGAGGTTTTGATAAAGCTCATGGAGCGGGAGAAGAGAGGGTCTAGTAGCAACCGGTGGAAGAGGCGGGCAGGAGCATAGGACTCGACCCCCAGCAACCACCAATAGGTGAGTACCAATAGGTGAGTAACACATGACGGAAGGGTTAGACTCAGAAGTGTCCCTGTTTGGGGGCAGATGATGGGGAAGTTTAATGAAGGAGAATTAAATCTGATGAGGACCAGCTCAACTTCAAAGAGACCTGGACAGACTGGACACCTGTCCAGCTAAATGGCTTCTCTCGAATTTAATTCTGCCATGCAAAGTCATGAAGATGGGGGTGGGCACAGAAGACACAACAGAGTATAGGCTAGGTTGGCCAAAGACTGCAAACCTCACTCAAGAGAGAAAATCTTGGGGTGAGTATAACACCCCGAGCATGACTAAAAATGCCATCCCCATAGACAACAGGAAATGCAAACCCCCTTTCCTGTAAGTTTTTTCCCCTGAAAGTGTACCTCTTCAGTACGGGAAAGACTGTGCTAAAATTTAAAAATTCCCGGCATACCTTTAAAAGGGGAAAAAAAAGATAAAAAACCACCACCCAGGGGAAAACCGGGGTTACCCGCCACTCAAAGGGAGGGGGTTTTTTAGTCCCAGGAAGGAAAAAAAGCAGGAAAGGCAAAAATCGTACACCAAATCATCACCCGGGAGGGAACCCCACAGCGATAGCCCCACCCCAAAACCAAAAAGATCAGATACTAATCCGGAAAAAAAAACCCCCCCCATAAAACCCAAAATACCCCCACCGTAACATTCTTCTTTGCAAATTACGGGGTCTAAGCCAGCAACAAACAAAAAAAACCCTTTCATCCGTGGACTGCGCAGGGCAAAGGGAAAATTTTCCGGTTTTCACGAACCCACAAAAGGATCACTTGGACAATGAAAATGGATCCCAGTTTAAAAACCCTTACAATTGACAGAGTGAACAGAAAAAGGTGGGGTTGGCCTGTACTTTGCAGAGTCATTGTTTCACGAATCAAATCCCTCAAATACGTATGAAAGTTTTAGCGTAAAGGTGGAACCAAAACCTAGTCATTGGGGTAGTTACACCCCCCCGGAAAACCCCAGAAATTTAAACACTGTTAAAAATTGACCACTGTCGGGAAAAAATTTTCCCAGCTCCTGCCCCCAACACTTGCCCGGGGTTTAAATTTAAAGGCCCCAAAAATGGAGGAAAATAGCAAATAATATTGTTGCGTAAAACACCAGGAGGCAGCTTGATAAAACCTACACTCACAAAGCTTTTAAATCCTGCACAAAAATTCAATTAAACCCAGAAATAATGAGCCACAGACTGGAAATACACTAACCTCTATTCACTAACATGATATCTGATAAGAAATGCACCATATCAAAAACAATAACTCAATCACAAAATAATTGAGGTTCGACATTATGCGGGAGCCCCCGACCGACAAAATGAGACTATCAAGGGAGATTTACCAAATTTAAATTTAATAACAAAAACAAAAAGGGGGAAACCAAGAAAACCCAAAGGGTCCTAACCAAATTATAAGCGGGGAAGATATACTAAACAACACAGACCCAAACTTATGCCTAAACAGATTAACTCTTTTTGGCATTCAAATTTATGCACAAGGCTTTTTCCCTCTAAGAAAAAGGAGGATTAGAGGAAAAATAAAAAAAAGAGACAGGCGCCCCCTTTTAAAGGGAGGGAAAAAGAAAAACAGAGCCTAAAAGAGGTAAAATAAAATTGAAATGCCCCCAGGGAGCCACGGGTCGAGAAATAGCAAGCATCGAATTTCACAAAAAAAAATCCTTTAGGAGTCGGAATCGGGGGAAAGAACAAAAGTTATAAAGGGAAATGGGAAAGAAACCCAAAGTTTTTTCTTCTCCAATCCAAAAATAAAAATTCAAAGAAACAACCCCCAGTAGGGGGCCCCAACTTAAAAAAGAGGGGTTTTTTTAAACCCCCCCGGGGGGGGAAGGGGGGCCCCCAGCAAGGAAAGAGTGGCTACTCAAGTCCCAAAAAGACTCATTTTTTTAAAAAAGCCGTAACCAGACTGAGGGGCGAAGATCAAAATAAATTTTTTTATGGAGACCCCCAAAAAATTTTTATTTAACACAACCCTATCCGATTTTTAACCTGACGCCAAATGACTTCGAACGGCGAAAAAATGCAGGGCCCATGCATTTCCCCCCCAGGGCCAGACCCTGGAACTCTGTGTTTTTCAAGAATTTCAAAAAAGCCCCTATACGACCCTTTTCCATCCTAGGGGAGAGGGAGCAGGAAAAGGGGGGGGTTCTTCCCCCGTTTAAAAAAACAGACATAGCCCCACTCCACAAAGGGGGGGCGTAAACAACAGCAAAGAACTACAGCCCAAATAAAAACTAAATCCCAAAATCAAAAAAAATCTTTAAAAGGGTCCTAAGAAGCAAGATCACCACCCATCTAGAAAACCCCTCAGTTACACCCCCCAGGGGAACATGGGTTTTTTGAACAGGCGCCCCCCTTCTGTCTCAAAATACTGGATCATACACAAATTTCCAAAAAGGACTAGGGAAACCCAAAAAAAATTGCAGATGTAATATATACAACTTTGCAAAAGCCTTCGACAAGTGTGACCATGGCGTAATAGCGCACAAAATGCGCGCTAAAAATAACGGAAAAGTCGGTCCCATTTGGGTCAAAAATTTCCTCCTAACAGAAAAACAGGAGTGTGTCAACAGAGGAAAAACCGAGGCAGGCTACGGGGTAAAAGCTTCTGTTCCACAAGGCAAAGTACTGCTTTCCCCTCTTTTTTCCCCTCCTATACCCAAATAGACAAGGATGTCAGCCCCAGCACCGGTCTCCTTTGCAGATGAAAAACCCCCAATCTGCCCGACAGTGTCCCTTTCCCTTTCAGACCCCTGCAAGGCTTTCCCGGCGGGCATCAACCAAATCTTTTAGTGGGGTGCGGGAAAAAAATTTTTGAAGTTCAAAAGTTTTTGAGAAATTTCAAATTTCTCAGATATTTAAAAAATTTAGGAAATTAAATCTTCTCAAGTACAAAACAAATTTTGGCCACCAAAAAAGAGCGAAAAAACCAACGTCAAAGACCTGGGGAGTGATTAGTGGGAGGATCTCCCCTTCAAGGACCATAACATTGTATCAATCACATCTGTTAAAAAATACGGGATGGATAATAAAACCTTAAAAACTAGGGGGGCCAACCCCATGATGACACTTTTCGGGTCCTTGTTCTATCAGGGGGGAATATTGCGCACTCAAACAGCACCTTTAAAGCGGGGTTAAAATTGCCGACCAGAAAATGACAGAGAACTTTCATGGCGGCATAAGGGAGAAAAAAACACCCAATTACGGGGAGGCTTGAGGTTTCTAAACCTTTTCCTGGAACGCAGGAGGGAGGATACATGATTATAACCCCTGGAAAATCCTAAGGGACTAGACCGAACTTGCACACAAAACACCACACGAAAGAAAAGACTTGGCGACGGCACCATCCCCCAATGAAAAGCGGGGGTTCACAGCACGTTAAGAACCATACAATAATTTCAGGGGCCCCGAGACTTTCAACTCCTCCCACCAAAAAGGGGGGATTACCAAAGACCCCGGGCATCTTCAAGCGGGCACTGGAAAAGCCCTAAACAGTTCCTGATCGGCCGGGGCTGTGCTCTTTACGTTTTTGCGTGCACCAGCAGCAACACCTGAGACGGGCCGACCACCAGGGGGCCCGGCACAGACCGGCCCGGGGGGGCGGACCCCCGAAACTCCCCCAGGAAAACTCCATAAGAGATTAGGAAAACTAAGAACCAACAGGGATGGGGAAAGGGCAACAGGGGTTCAAGGAATATTTCAGGAAACCAGCGAGTAATGGACGGGCGAGGTACAAAGGGGGGCACCTGTAAACAGCCGTCCCGCAGGGGTAAACCTAGGACCAGGCTGTTTCGGGTATTTGTGAACACATAGGAAAGGGAATAGATCGAAGTGTACCTTTTTGCGATGACATAAATTTTGATGAAATTATTCGATCGAAGACCAGGCAAAAAACTACAAAGGGATCTGGGGGGCTGCAGCCCTGGTCCAGCAATGGCTCCGGATTTAAAACCCCCCCAAGCGCAAAGTCAAAATTGAGGAAGGGGCAAAGAAACCACAGAGGGACTAAGTCTAGGGGCCCGGACTACAAACCTCACTCAAAAAAAAAGATCTAGGGGGGGGTTATACACCAGGCAATCCCCTGACGTGCACATAAACCAAAAAATGCCGCATGTGGGCCCCTAGAAAACCTAGAACATCCCCCCGCGTTCAAACACTTTTACACCGTGTACGTTGGCCCATAGGAGTATGCAGCACCAGTTTGGAACCCACCCCTCCAAGCACGTAAAAAAAGCTAGAGAAAGTGCAAAGTTTTGCAAAAAGACTATTCCAGAGCTAAAGGTATGTCCTACGAGGAGGGGTTTAAAGGGGGAAATCAACCTGACAAACACTGGAGGACAGGAAAAATAGGGGGGACATGATAATGACATACAAAATACTGAGAGAAATTTACAAGGGTACAGAGACAGGATTTTCCCCGAGATGGGACACAGCAAAAAGGGGGACACAGTTGAAAGTTGAAAACACAGATAAATCACGGGGATATTAGGAAGTATTTCTTCAGACACAGAGTAGTCAGGAAGGGGAATATTTTGGGGAAAAGAGATGTATGGAG
The DNA here is from genome assembly GCF_026875155.1 of Cherax quadricarinatus. Classification (NCBI taxonomy): domain Eukaryota; kingdom Metazoa; phylum Arthropoda; class Malacostraca; order Decapoda; family Parastacidae; genus Cherax; species Cherax quadricarinatus. Next base: position 9,509,400 of record NC_069474.1, on the reverse strand, counting down.
GCAGGATCCATACATAGCTTTAAGCAGAGATATGATAAAGCTCACGGTTCAGGGAGAGTGACCTGTAGCGAGCAGTGAAGAGACGGGGCCCAGGAGCTTAGACTCGACCCCTGCAACCTCAACTGGGTGAGTACAACTAGGTGAAACAGACACACCCACAAGACATACACACACACACACACTCACACACACACGCACACACACACACACACACACACACACACACACACACACACATACACACACACACATGCTAGAGGATCAGCGTGTATAACAGGAAGGGCACTGCAATGGATCAAAGAATACCTGACAGGGAGGCAACAACGAGTCATGGTACATGATAAGGTATCACAGTGGGCACCTGTGACGAGCGGGGTCCGTAGGGTCGGCCCTAGGACCAGTGCTATTTCTGGTATATGTGAATGACATAATGGAAGGCTAGACTCAAAGTGTCCCTGTTCGCAGATGATGTGAAGTTAATGAGAAAAATTTAAAATCAGATGAAGATCAGGTAATGCTTCAAAGAGACCTGGACAGGCTGAACACCTGGTTCAGCAACTTTCTTCTCGAATTTAACCCTGCCAATTTGCAAAGTCATGAAAATCGTGGAAGGGCAAAGAAGACTGCAGATGAAGTATAGGCTAGGTGGCCAAAGACCGCAAACCTCGCTCAAGGAGAAAGATCTTGGGTGAGTATAACACCGAGCACGTCTCCAGAAACACACATCAGCCAGATAACTGCTGCAGCAATGGGCGCCTTGCAAACCTTAGAGAATAGCATTCAGATACCTTAGTAAGTGAATCGTTCAAGATGCTGTACACCATGTATGTCAGGACCATACTGGAGTATGCAGTACTTGTTTGGAACCCACACTTGATCAAGCAGTCAAGAAATTAGAGAAAGTGCAAAAAAAGTTTGCGACAGGGTTGTTTCAGAGCTAAGGTGAATATCCTTCGAAGAAAGGTTTAAGGAAATCAGCCTGACGACACTGGAGGAGAGGAAGGTAGGGGAGACATGATAACAACATAGATAATACTGCATGGAATATATAAGTGTAACATACACAGGATGTTCCAGTGAGGGACACAGAAACAAGGGTCACAATTGGAGTTGAAGACCAGATGAAGTTAGGAAGTATTTCTTCAGTCATAGAGTAGTCAGAAAGTGAAATATCCTAGCAAGTGAGGTAGTGGGGCAGGAACCATACATAGCTTTAAGATGAGGTACGATAAAGCTCATGGAGAAGGGAGAGAGAGAGGACCTTGTAGCTGTCAGTGAAGAGGCGGGGCCAGGAGCTGAGTCTCGACCCTGCAACAACAAATCTGTGAGTACACACACACACACACACACACACACATACACACAGCATATGTTGCCATAAACCTCAGCATAGTTGGAGAAAATCTAGTGGTAAAAACTGGAGAGCCGAAAAATTCAGAAAGTGACTTATTTTACTGCTAAATTAAGGTAGAATCTAGGAAAGAAGGCTCGGGTGAGAAGATAGTAATGTGCACACCCATGTACATGTGAACATAAGAGGGCCATAATTTCTCACACACAAACACTTGTAGTCGCTACCCTAACGGATACATCTCACATACCCTCTCCCACACCCTCTCACCCACAGTCTCACCCACACTCTCTCAAAGACTCACAACCACACTCTCTCACTCACGCTCTCTCACTCACACTTTCTCACTCTCTCCCTCTCCTCTCCTTTTAATCTCTTCTATCTCTCTCTTTCCCTCTCTCCCACTCTTCTATTCCACTTTTTCTCTCTCCCTCTCTCCTATTCCACTATCTCTCCCTCCTTTGCTCCTCTCCTCCTCCTATGCTTCCTTCCCATCCTCCACCTCCTCTTCCTTCTCCTCCTCCTTCTCCCCTCGCCTCCTAGGCCTACATGCACTCTGAAGGCTGATCTGACCCATCTCACATGCTCTCACTACCAACCACACTCGCACACTCTCCTACACTCTCTCGCACTCCCTTCCCCTGTCTCTCTTTCTCTCTCTCTCACTCTCTCTGACTCTCACACTCTCACTCTCCCACTCTCTCTCACACTCGATCTCATGCTCTCACACTATCTCTCCCACGCTCTTCCTCACACAGTCATGCTCTCGCTCACACTCTCACACTCACGCTCCTCACACTCTCACACTCTCTCTGTTGCTTGCACTCTCACACCTCACTCACAATCTCACTCTCTCATACTCTCTCACACACTCATACTATCTCACACACGAATACTTCCTCACTCTCTCACACTCTCTCTATTGCACTCTCGCGCTCTCTCACAATCTCACACTTTCTCATACACTCACACCCTCTCGCATTCCCCTACTCTCCCATACTCTGGAACACACTCTAACACTCTGGCACACACTCTCACACTCTCCCACACTCTTTCATACTCTCACACTTACATTCTCGCTCAGACTCTCTCACTGATCACACCCACTCACACTCACCCATACCAACACTCCTCACTCAAAGAATCTCACTCACACAGCCTCTTGTCCTCTCCTCTTTCTCTCCTCTCCCAATTTCTATCCCTCTACAGCTTCCTTCTGATCCTCCCTACTCCCCTCCCTCCCATTGCTTTTCCCCCTGTCCCCCCTAGCCTTTCCCCCATCTATCTTCCCTCTACTGCTGTCCCCCTCCCACTCACTATCTTGTTACTCACCCTGCCTCCTCTCCCCTCCCTCCCCACAACAAACATCCCCCCTCCACAGACGCACTCTTGGCATAAGCTCTTCCTGTTATCGCTGTTCTTACTGTTGAACAGCGGTTTAGTGCCGATGAAGGTAGCGTAGGTAGCAATGATACGGCCGTGGACTAGATTGGCTTTAATCGGGTAGGAGTGAGTACACAACGGGCAGTGTGAGGGAGTGACCGCAAGCCAGTCCGTGGAGGGGGAGTACTTGTGTACGTCAAGTCGGTCGGTCCAGGAGTGAGAGAGGGTGGTCTGTGCTTCCCACCGACCTAGGTAGGCCTACAGAGGGCAGCACTGAATGCCGCGAAATATGAACTAGTCAGAGCAGACAGCAAGGCTGTGTGCTCTGACAGTACAGGCTGTCTACATTTGCTCGGCCACGCACCTCGCGTCGTCCCGACGTGACAATACTGGTGGGCCCATAGGTATAAAGGAATTACACTAGCTACCCCAGAGAGGGACTGGCTTTCGCTCACTAGTAAATAAAAAATGGACCAAAAAAAATGCGACAGGCAAAAAAAAAACTCTCCCATCCAGGGGAAGAGAAAACTGGTTTGCCCGCGCTGTTTCATCGAGTAGAGAGCCCGGAGACGTCAGCACTGGAACTAAAATCTTCTATATACAGGTTGTCCGCAGGGCTGAACATCAGTTGACCACTCGTCTACTAACGTTGTTGCACGCTCACATCTGCAAACAATGACTGACAGTAGCATTTCCTAAGGTGTGACATGTAACTCAGAGGGCAGCACTGCCCTGACCGTAATACAGGCTTTTTTCTTTTGTTATAAAACACTGGTGCACATATGTACAATAATACTATATCCATGGAATTCATTACACTCTGGGTACCCTTCTAAAAGTATTTACATAATTACATGATGTTGTCCACCCTGACTCTATTATCGACTAGCTATACAATGTGTGTGCATTTATACCCATTTCTGCAAGCAAACAATTAGCATAACTAGCGTAGGAGTCAGACAAGTCAGTAGGTACGTCAATGTCACAGAAATGTACTGTTGTCCTGGGTCGCAGGCCATAAGTATGGAGCCTTACTGGGCCGTCTTCCGTACCAGTAGTAGTGGGAGAAGGGATAGACGGTTTGTCCCTAACATTAGTCTGATCGTGCCGTTGCAACGCACGGGCCTCCAGCTCTGCTTCGGCCTGCATATGGTCCACATACTTCATGTGATCAAGGTGGGCTTCCTTGATAGTTTCCCGTAGCAATCTCCCTCACCTCGAACTTATTGCGCACGGAGCTGTCGTAGGACACGGTAAGGACCCACAAACTTTGGGACAAGTTTGTGCATACCTGGGGTCTGCACTGGGTTGAGCAACATAACTTTGCAACCTGGTTCCACTTTGCTTTCCTTGGCACGGGCATTGCGCTCAGACGTGAACCTATCAGTAGCTTCATAAGTTCTCTCGTACCCGCTGGAAGACAAGCTGCGTTGTCCTCATCTTTACTACACTGGGGTTATCAGTATCGTAAGTAGGTCTAGGTGGAGTAAACAGAATTTCATATGGTAAGCGCTTGTCATAGCCATACAAAGCAAAATGAGGTGTCTCACCGATCGAGCTGTTGAGGGAGGAATTTAATGTACACTGAACATCTGGGATAGCCTCATCCCATGTAGTACAACTTGGGTTAACGGTTACTCTGAGCACCTCCAGGACTTTGCGATTTGTACGTTCAGCAAGACCATTACTCGCAGGGTGGCGTGGAGCTACTGGCGCTTGATGAATGTTGAATCTGGAGCAAAGATCCTGCATTATGCCATTTATAAACTCAGACCCATTGTCTGACAGAAGGACACGTGGGCAAGTATGACGAAGAACAACATGCTCACGGAAAGCACTAGTGACCGTTTCCGCGGTTTTATCAGGAATGGGTACTAATTCACTGTACCGCGTCAAGTTATCTACCATTACAAGCAGGTGCTTATTTTCCCTTCTCCGAGGTCGAGAAGTTCGTCCAACAGGTCGACAGAAGTTCTCTCCCAGGGCTCCTTTGTAATGGATACTTTTAGAATGGGGTTAGGACCTGTAATGTAACCCTTGGTGCTGTAGTGCAAACAACACACTGGTGTACATGCTTGGCAATGTCCGATGCCATCTTAGGCCAGAAATATTTTCATTCGTGCCTGTTTGATACTGCGGTCCTTCCCGGGTGCGCTACACCTGGGACATGTGGATCAACCTAAGAGTAGCTGGTATCATGGACTCTGGTATCACCAGTTGGTATACGGTTCTGCCGGGTCCACCAGCTGTGCAACACGGCACAGTACTCCTTGGTTGACCACTAAATCCTTCAGTGGAACGGGAGACTTGACCTGTAAGTCAACGTCCTCCTTGGTCAGGAAACGAAGGACTGGAGACCACACAGGTCCTGTCGTTGGTTCTCTCGAGATCTCAACAGAGAACGAATTGCCGACACTCACGAATGCTATATGTCTCGACAGGCATCAGCTACAACATTTTGCTTACCTGGGACATAGCAAATTTCAGGGTTGTAGTCATTGAATGTTGAGCGACCACCGAGCATGCTTTCCCGAGAGGTTCTTATTCGCAAAAAGGCCAATAAGGGTAAATGATCTGTATAAATCTTGATAGGATAATGATAGATGATATCCCGAAAATGACTCAGGGCCCATACAATGGCTAAAGCTTCTAGCTCTGTCACTGAATAATTGACTTCCGCTTTAGTAAGAACACGGCTAGCATAGGCAATAGGCTGTTGTTTACCATTAGATTCCTGTGACAAGACTGCACCGATGCCAACTTTGCTGGCATCAGTCGTCAAGGTAAATGCCTTGGTGAAATCAGGGAATACTAAGGGTTGGGCTGATGTTAACTTGTTCTTAAGAATGACAAAAGCTCGTTCCTGATCGCACGTCCACTCAAAAGGGGCATCCTTCTTGAGTAAGCGTGTCAGGGGTGCAGCAATGGTGGAGAAACCTGCGATAAAGGTGCGGTAGAAACCCACCAGGCCTATGAAGGACCGGACTGCATCCGCCGTCATGGGTCTGGGGAATTTCTGCACGGCCGAGATTTTAGACTCGTCCGTCTTTATGCCATTCTGAGTTACTACGTGACCCAGAAATTTATTTCCTTCCGGATGGAAATGACATTTGGAGAGCTTTACCTTAAGATTTGCCTGAGCTAGCCTGTCCAATACCCTGTCAAGTTTCTCAAGATGTGACGGGACATCTTGCAACATGACTATGAGATCATCCAGGTAGACCATGAGCGTGCCACCTAGGAGGGTACGGAAAATTGTCGTCATCAAACGACTAAACGTGATTGGGCTTCCGCGCAAGCCGAAGGGCAATCCTCCTGAACTGGTAATGACCAGTTTGCGTAGAGAAAGCTGTCAACTCTCTGCTCTCATCATCGAGGGGATCTGCCAGAACCCTTGAAGAAGATCAAGAGTTGAAAAGACCTTATTATCGCCGATGTTCTGCAACAGGTCGTTCAGAACTGGCAATGGAAAGCGGTCTGGGATGGTACATGCATTCAGTTTCCTGTAATCGATAACAGGGCGCCAGGTTCCGTCTTTCTTGGGAACAAGAATAAGGGGACATTCCACGGGAAGTGGACTCCTCAATAACTCCATCACGGAGCATCCGTGTAATGAGTTCTTCGGCGAAGACTCTTTGCGCATGTGGCAGGCGATACGCAGGTACATAAATGGGTTTAGTACCTTTGTCAAGTGGAATACGGTGAGAAATCAGTGGGTCAAACCCATCGCACTCACCATCTAGTGCAACTGCAGAACGTGCACGATTGAGAACCTGGAGAAGTTTTGGGACCTCTTCAGGATAGTCTGTCAAAGCTAGATCATCTTCCTGCACTGGCTGGGTGTTGGAAGAGTCAGCAGCAGACTCGCCTGGGAGAACTGCACTCACAAGGAAGTCAGCTGGGGCTTCACCCTCCACTCTCACCGGAGAGGGAATCTGACAAGGTCGACAAGTGAGGTATTCTTCCGCAGGGGAAAATTCTCGACTATGCATGTTGACAACAAGGACTTGCAACTTACCACGTTGCACTGTGTGCAAGGATGGTTCAAGGGAGAGGCCCTTGACTCGGCATGTGTCGCTGTCAACCAGCACATGGTCTACCTTCAAAAGCTCTGCTCACGTACACCGTAACAGGAGTGAGCGAGTTAGCTGACAAAGTGACGTCATACTTTGTACAAGCAGTAACTCTGTCTCGCTGATGCCATGACACGAGTCAGACAGTCGTCTGCCGACAGGGATACTGCGGCTTGACAACTGCTGGTCTCTACAACAGCGTCAGAGTTAGAGTGAAGGTTAGACTGGGCGTCCCCAGACTGGGTTTCACTGGTAACTACGCGCTGATGGCCAGGAGGTGATGGGCAACGAGCTCTACTACGAGGTCGATCAGGACGAGAGACCGACCCCGGGGAGAATGTGCTATGGAAACCACCGGTTTCCAACGATTCTAGGCACTGTGCATACTCTGAGACAGAGTAGCACGTAGTGGATCCTAAGCGCATGCCCCAGAAGGGCACATCCACTCCGTTGAATTCCGCTTTCCACTCAGCTGGATCTAAACGGATCCTAAGATCTGCCATGGTTTTGAACCCTATGATCAGTCACCATGGAAAACAATACCATCTACGACTAAGAATTTTGCGGACAGCTTGTGACCCTGGACCACAAATTCTAGCGTTGTGCGACCGCGAACCGTCAGCGGTTTACCTGAGACTCCTCTCAAGGTCTGAATGGCAGACGGCTCTGTCAACATGGCCGCGTGAAGGCCAATGTCTCGGAAAAAAGTGGAGCGGACAATGTTAACCACCGAACCTGTATCTAGGAAAAGCTGAACAGGCTTATTGTGGACAGTGGACTCGATGAGCGGTCCACATGGGTTGTCATACCGAACATGAAGGCATGACATGTCCGACGAGATCCCGGTAGTCACAGCTGCTCGAGGCTCGACACTTGTTGACGAGGCTCGACCTGGAAGGTACGGTACGAGTCTCGGCAACAATGTCAAGACACTCGGTTTCCTCACTGTCGGCAAGCGTATCACTGCCCAGGGCGGCGAATGCATTGCAGACAGGGACGGAATACAGCGACTCCGACAGGGTTACTATGTCTTTCGCTGGTTTTGCGGACGCGCCTCTTCCCCCGAACTAGTGGAAGGGCTTCTACGAGCACGTGCATTGCGCGACGACTGCTTGCTCCACTCAGCTGACAGTATACTTCGCAGCTTGTTACACTCATGGGAGGTATGACTGGAAGTATTGTGGTAAACACAGACTCCCTCGCGAAGCTGAGCATGGGGACGGTGACGGTTACCTTGATACTGAGCATGGGGACGGTTATGGTTACTGGGATACTGAGCATGGGGACTGTTATGGTTACTTTGCGGGGACTTAGGTTTGTAACACTCCGATCGGTAGTGCCCTCGTTTGCCACAGTTGAAACAAGTCACTACACGCTTAGCAGGTGAGGTTGGGGGTGGTGTCTGCTGGCGACGTTTCGCCCTGGTCCAGGAAGTCGATGACTGCCTTTTTGTATGAGACCGACTGTTGTTACTGTGGTCAATACTTTTACTTAGGCGCGTGTTAGTGGGACTGGGGTTAGAAACTTTGTGGGCTGGCTGTCTGACAGCAGCAGCAAAAGTGACTTCCGGCTGCGACCGCGGGGTCACTGTGGACGGCGCCGGAAGGATGGGTAGGGGATCATCCGCAAAGCGGCAAACCTTGCCTTGCTCGGAAGGCGGCTTGAGCGAGTCGATGGCGTCATATGCACCCAGGACGTCGTGCTGAGGGCCGAGTCCTAGCGCATCAATGGCAGCCCAGAGGTTAGGGGCGGCATCCCTCCGCATGATGCCGACAGCCAGCATGGGGATGATGTCTTTAGCAGCAATACGGCCATCACCATCCACCCACTTAGTGGAGTTGATGGCATCAGTAAAGTCCGTGGCGGCTTGCTCGAACCGGCAAACGCAAGCCAGGCTTTCGTGCCGGTATTGACATTCGGCCAAGACGCTGGTAACGATGTCAATGTAATGGCGTTGGCGACTACGCCGAAAATAACTCCTAAATTCCTCCTTAAGTTCATCCCAAGACTGAATCTTACAAACGCGCTTGAGCTGCACAAAGGCACCTATATCACCCTGTGGGGAGATCCACTGCTGCAACAGCAGCACGAATGTACTGTGTATCCGTTGGGCTATCAAATAGAGCCTGAACAGTCGCCTCGACTGACTGCAGCCATGGCTCTAAACTATTTGCACAACCGTCAAAAATAAGGGTCAGGTATGGACGATGAGCCGGCCCACTGGTGGTCGATGCTTGAGCCACAAGTTGACCAACTGTCGCTGGGGCTTCGATGCCCTGCCGCGTGTTCACGCTGGCTGAGGCACCATTGCTGGCACCAGCAGAATCTGGACTAACGGCATGGCCACTGCGTGTCTTAGTCATGACGTCAATTGTTCAAATGCAAGTAGGTCACGAAGATGGTAAACAGGTCAGAGCAAGAAATGGTATGCACTGGCTACAATATCAAAACAGAGTCAAAGAGAACTCAGCACCACAGTACTAGGTAAACTGCTTAGTGATAGAAATAATTTGAGCAAAACAACAATAAAAAGGGAAAATAGTGGTGCACTCTGAACACAAAATAAGATGAAGTATGCAAGTGAATGTACTACAGGAAGTGCACAAAATGAAGCTAAGGATAGTCAATAATTTCACCAGGAATCTGGCAACAAAATTTATGAAAAGGAGTTGAACTGTAAACACTGGTAGCAAAAATTGCACAAAATTAAAATAAATCAGGTACTACACAACACTAAACTGTGCTGCAAGCACAGTTTAAAAAGATTGCGGGTGCTAGCAGTTGCAAATTGAAACGCAAAAAAAAGGGTAATTCACTTGCACAAGGGAAGTTGGCACAGAAAAGATATCAGAGTATGGAATAGTGCCAAAAATCACAGAAAAAAAATACACTGTATCCAGAATTGCTATATTGCACACAAAATAAAATTAATAAAAATGCAAATTATTAAATTCAAGAATATGGCAAAGGTTAACTGGTGTTAGCAGGGTGTACACTGGCAAAAAGAAAAAATTTGCACAATCTCAAGGTCAAAATTAATTAACTTCACAAGGAATTTTGGTAATTAATGGTAAATAAGCAGGTTCCCAAAAATACACTCAATGACTTGGGTATACAAAATAGCAAAATGCAATGCACATAGGTGAATATTCACTGATAAAACATAGAATATATGTAGAGCAAATAAATGGGGAAACAGAAGAAAAGTTTAATGGGCTAGGCACAGATTGTATCACTGCAGGTAGAATAAACTAATACTTAAGTACTTGAAGATTACACTTATTAAAAGGAAAAAACACTAACAAACAAAACAGTGCAAGGGTGTCAACAATCTGTGGCTAACTTGCAGGTGCAACTAACAAAATAACAGCACACAGGAATTACATGAAAACTGTATGCGAGAGGTAAATTGTATAAATGGTTAACACTGAACAATTTAAATCAATAACTGAGGTGCAAGAAGCAGAATAAAATACTGGAATTTAAAATGTAGGAGTGCAAAAATAAATTTACAAAATTTAAGCTGTAGGTAAGTGGCAAAATGTGCACTGATGACACTGAACAATTTACTGAAGTATGGCTTCAGTAACTAGCTGTATTGGTGCAGGACAGTTAAATAATGTCACAAAATATTAGGAAATGCTAGGTAAGTCACTGTTTACTTAACTTTGAGTGCAGATGGACGAAGGAACGGGTGGTGCAGGTCCTGGACTTTCAGTGATGCTCTAGTAACACTACACGCCTCGTAGCATTTGTATACTGCTATGGGGCTTCAATGTCGTAGAAAAAATTATCAGAAAGGACTGGGAAGAACAGGAAGGACCGGGTAACTCTGTGGAGGTATAAGATATTAGGAGACGTGGATACCCAGTGTGAACCACAGCTGTGTGTTGGTTGTTTACACTGGCAAGCGTGTCTGGGTGCACTGACTGACTGCGGCTTCAGCACACGGAGAACAAAACATTTACTGCACTACTCGAACGTGCTAAAAACAAACTTAAGTGAAACTTGAACTGGCGATATAAGTTTTACTGTAACAAATCAGGGAAAACAGAACTGGTGATGAACTGGGAATAAACAGCAAGGAAAGGAAAAAAAAAATAAAACTGGGCAACACAAAAAAAAAAAACTGCACTGGCTGGAGATACGTAGACGCTGAGTAGTTGTAGACACTAGATGATCACGAGCTGCTGTAGACACTGAACTTTGCTGGCTTAGGGGCTAAGCCAACTGGGTTCCCACGTGGTTAAGCCAGGTAGAACTTCTTGGAGGAAACTTGGAAGAACACAACACACATGAACGGCGAGATGGACGTCGTTGCATAGCAGAGAAGGCTGTAGAGAGGGCTGGTGTGTTACACGCTGATTAGGTATATAACCAACCCCAAGCTGCCTCGTGGTCACGGGTGGAGCCACACGAAGCCGACACACTAAACGTCCCCCACCTCTACTTCTTGTAGCGAGAAGGCGTAGGACGCTGTAGAGCAGGAGAAAGGTGCTGGAGAGTGTTGAAGGCTGTAGAGAGGGTGCATGAGGTGAACACGTGACTGCTAAGGCTGGAGATGACGCCGTGACGCCTATGTCCAGATTTTGTGGAAAAATCTAGGACGAAGATCTATCTCAGTCCCGTCAAGACGCGGGAGTAACAGATAACTCTTTAGGCCAGCAGGTGCGTTGGATGACGACGGATGATGTTGACTGCGTCGACCGATGGTGTTGACCCCTCCACCCTGAAGAGCTCACAATGCTGCTGACTCGCTGCCACCACTGTTATCGCTGTTCTACTGTTGAACAGCGGTTTAGTGCCGATGAAGGTACGTGGTAGCAATGATACGGCCGTGACTAGATTGGCTTTAATCGGGTAGGAGTGAGTACACAACGGGCGTGTGGGGAGGACCGCAACCCAGTCCGGGGGGGGGGGAGACTTGTGTACGTCAATCGGCGGCCCCAGGATGAGAGAGGTGGTCTGTGTTTCCCACCGACCTAGGTACCCTCAGGGGGCACACTGAATCCGCGAAATATGAACATCAAGCAGAGGGCTGGGCTGTGTGCTCTGACATACAGGCTGTCTACCTTCCTTCTGTGAAAAAAGGGACACCAAAAACCAAAATAAAAACCAAGGCTGGGGAGAAGAGGGTGAACTTAGGAGTGAAACTGGGGGCAAACCCACGAAAAAAGAGAAGGGGGGGGAAAAGGGGGGGGAAGAGCTCAGCAAAAAAAATGGAGGAGAAAAAGCTAGAAGCGGGCAGGGGTTTTACAAATCACAGCAGCAAAGATAAGACACAGACTTATAAAAACAAAATGTCTGAGACAGACAAAAAGAACCAAAGGGCATAAAACCCTACCCCAAGAACTGCTACATACACAAAAAGGGGAGAAGGGAAAAAAGGGGCATACTAATGAGACTACAACCCAAGTGGGGGGCCCCGAAGAGGGAAAAAGAACAGCAGGAATTAATTAAAAAAACCAAACAACGAAGGGTAAGCATACACAGAGGCAACAACACCCGCTTGCCAGGAACAATAACCCCAGGGGCCCGATAGGGGAAGAACAGCAGGAAGCAAGCTCAAAGGCGGGGAAATAAATTCATATGAAGGATGCTCAGGGGAACACAATGGAATGACGAAAGGGAGAGGCCAAATTATTTCTAGGGGTCCAAATGTAGATGGGGAAACTTACGAAGAAGGAAACAAGAAAAAAAAAATTGAAAGCAACATGAAAGCAATAGTAACAACGCATAACCCACTGACAAATTTTCGGAGAACGGGGGGTTTGGGTTGTGGAAAAAAACACCATCAAAGGATTTTTAAGGAAATCAACTAGAAGCCAGGGCCTGCAGAAAACATGCCTAAGGAAAAAACTGGATTACAGAGGTGTACCTTGACCCCAGACAGAAAACATGAAGAAAGGTGTACGAAAGAGGGGTGAATTTCGAAAGGAGGAATGGAAGGCAAGGAAGGTGGGGAGCAGGGAAAATCAGGTCCAGGTGGAAGAACAAACACAACCCCCTCCAGTACCACCCAGAGAAGTAACCCAGCCATGGCATTCCCAAACAAATCAGACAACCTAAACTACATGCCTGCTGCCAACATGGCCGATACGGCTGAATGTGTGGCGGGTTAGCTGCGGGATTTTCAAGGATAGTTCCTGATCCAAGGGGCTGACCAGGGCACGACTGAGCAGGACTCCATGTGAATGCCTTGAGAAGATTCCAGAGCAGTGAGAGGACATCTCAGTGCATCGTTTCAGCATAAATCGTGGAAGTGTTGTGCAGTTTATGAGAGTTGGGTGTGGTGAGAGTGCCCAGGTTTGGACCAGAGTGTGCCTCCTCCCATGCTGCTGGGGGTGGAGGGGGCTGAGTGTGTGGGTGAAGATGACGTAAACATTGTTGGCTTTGGCGAGTCACATGCCCATATTTTTCATGATGTGCATGGGAAACGAATGAAGGTTGTGTTTGTTGTAGGCAGGACAGCGTGAACAACAGTGTGTAGGGAAGTGCCCCTCACCCACCCACCCCACAGACCTTGCCCTGTGTGTAGTAAACAATAACCCTCTCATAACCACTCACCCTCGTGTCTCAACCATTCAACTCCCCTGCCTCACCCACCCAACTCCCAGCACCACCTCAACTGTAGAGGGTACGTTTTCCCTCCCAGCCCACGTCAGCGATGGCACTGCAGGGACAGCGCCATGGAGTTCGACCGCAAGGCAGCCGTCATGTGTGCCACAGGCAGTGTGCACTCAGTTCCTCAAGCTTCAACATCCGTGCACATGGTGGGGTGTCTGAGCACCCGGAGGGCTCCAGGTGGCAACAATCAACAGCCCCTCCCAGCAGACATAGGTGACAGCTGCCTTGCCTTCACCTTTACAGAGGGCCTGGGATCTTTAATCAACTTGGCATCCACCAGGACGTCGACACGTCTCCATGGGGGCTCTCCCTTGGGCTGCTAGCGGAGTTGCTGGCCTCTTCGACCTCATAGGGAGGGTCGATGGTGCTCTTGCAAACAACAGATCCTGGGGCAACATGCTGCTGTTTACAATGGCTGTCCTGCCGAGGAGGGACAGGCACCTAGCAACGTCTGTTGGCAATGGATGAATTCCCTACAATGTTTGTTAACCGATCATTACTCTGAAAATTGCTCATGAATATAATCATGTGTTAATGATTCATTACCTTTGAAACTTGTCATGATTGTAATCAGCTCTACCTGGAGCTCATTACCTTTGTCAATTCTCATTATTGCAACCAGATCTAGTTCATTACCTTTGTATTTAGTCATGAGTTTGACCAGGTCTACCTGGAACTCAGTACCTTTGCACTTGGTCACGATTTTGACCAGATCTAGTTCATTACCTTTATAACTTTCTCAGCTATCAAAACTTTGGAGTCCAGTCCCTGGACCAATTATGTACCATTGTAATCTTTTGACTACCGCCCAAAGGATGGGTATAGGGTGCATAATGAACATATTAAACTAACTAATCTAACCAAAACCCATTCACTGTACCCTCTGCCCCCATCCCCCTAAGCACAAACCCCACCCCCAGAGAAATCCACAGTAACCCTCAGAATGTACCCTCTCCCCAACCCCCATCAGTACAAACCCCACCCCCACTGTAAAACCCCATAGGCACTCTCCCCTGTCCCTATCACCACAACCCCCACCCCACTGAAACCCCTCATGGACCTTCTGTCCCCACCCCACAGACCACACTCCCACAGCAAGCCCCTATAGTCCCCTGCCAGGGCACCTGCTCCCCCTAACCCACCATTCTCCCCAGACCACAGTTGTAGAAAAGAAGTTGAAGGTTTGGTACATGAACATGGATGGAATAATTAATAAATGTGAAGAGTGGCATGAAAGAATCAAGGAGATGTCCCCAGTTATCATAACAGTCACAGAAACAAAATTCACTGGGACAATAACATATGCAATCTTCCTACCCAGATATCAGATCCCGAGGAAGGATAGAAGAAGCATAAGGGGAGGAGGGGTTGCAATGCTAATTATAAACCAGTGGGGGTTATCAAAAAATGGAAGGAATGGACGAGATTGGAGAAAGGGACTACTTAGTAGGTACAGTTAAGTCAGGGGAACATAAGGTAGTCATTGATGTGATATATAACTCCGACAGAATTGCAGGAGGCCAAGAGAGGAATATGATGAGTGCAACACAGCAATGGTGGACACACTAGCTGAGGTGGCAAGAAGAGCTCACTTGAGTAGAGCAAGTTACTGGTTATGGGCAGAGATCGATTGAGAAAATCTGGAGCCACATAGGGGTTCCAAAACATGGAGAGCCAAGATGATGGATGTGGTACTGGAAAACCTCATGCACCAACATGAGAGGGGAGGGTGAACCAGCAAGACTGAACCTTGTGTTCGTCCTGAGTAGCTGAGACATTGAGGATATCACATGTGAAAGGCTCCTTGCAGTTAGTGACTACGTGGTTCTGAGCTTTGAATACTTAGAGTTACAGATGGAGAAGGTAACAGGAGTAGGAAGGGAAAAAGCCAAATTATGAAAGGGGGGACTACAAAGGTATGAGGACCTTCCTGCAGGAGGTTCAGTGGGAAAGAGTTGGTAGGAAAGTCAGCACACAAAATGATGGACTATGTAACAACAAAATGCAAAGGAGGCAGAGGAAAGATTTGCTCCCAAGGGTAACAGAAATAATGGGAAGGCCCGAACGAGCCCTTGGTTTACCCGAAGGTGTAGGGAGACAAAAACTATGTGCACTAGAGAATGGAAAGAGTACAGAAGGCAAAGGACTCAGGAAAAAGTGATTAGTCGACGAGCCAGAAACGAGTATGCACAGATAAGGAGGGAGGCCCAGTGGCAGTGCAAAAACAACTAAGCATCGAAAGTCAAGTCTGACCCGAAACTGCTTTACAGCCACATCAGGAGGAAGATAACAGTCAAGGACCAGGTTATCAGGCTGAGGAAAGAAGGTGGGAAGCTCACAAGAAATGACCAAGAAGTATGCGAGGAGCTCAACATGAGATTTCAGAAGTATTTACAGTGGAGGCTGAAGGGACACTGGGAAAACAAAACAGTGGGGTACACCAACAAGGGATATACCAACAAGTGTTGGATAAAATGCACACAACTAAGCTGGCGGTGAAGAAACTCCTCAATGACCTTGAAACCTCAAGGGCGGTAGGACTGGACAACATTTCTCCATGGGCCCTTAGAGAAGCGCCAAAGACACTGTGTGTGCCTTTAACCACAATCTTCAACACATCCCTAGAAATTGAACAACTACCAGAGGTATGGAAGATGACAAATGTAGTCACCATCTTTAAGAAAGGAGATAGAAATGAAGCACTAAACAATAGACCAGCGTCACTGACGTGTATAGTATGCAAAGTCATGGAGAAGATTATCAGGAGAGTGGTGGAACACCAGAAGCGGACCAAGGTTATAAAGCCAACCACGGATTCATGGAAAGCAAATCCTGTGTTTCAAACCTACTATAGTTTTACGGCAAGGTAACTGAAGTAAGAAATGAGAGGAAGGGGTGGGCTGATTGCATTTTCTTGGACTGCAAAAAGTCCTTCGACACAGTTCCTAACAAGAGATTAGTGCAGAAGCTAGAGGATCAGGCACATATAACAGGTAGGGCACTGCGGTGGATCAGAGAATACCTAACAGGGAGGCAACAGTGAGTAATGGTCCTTGATGAGGTATCACTGTAGGTGCTTGTGACGAGAGGAGTCCCACAGGGGTCAGTCCTGGGACCAGTGCTATTCTTTGTATATGTGAACGACATGATGGAAAGGATAGACTCAGAAGTGTCCCTGTTTGCAGAAGACGTGAAGTTAATGAGGAGAATTAATTCAGATGCAGCTCAGACAGGTCTACAAAGAGACCTTGACAGGCTGGACATATGGTATAGCAACTGACTCCTAAAACTTAACCCTGCCAAAAGCCAAGTCATGAAGACCGCAGAAGGGCAAAGATGATCAGAGACAGAGTATGGGCTAGGCGGCCAAAGACTGCAAACCTCACTCAAGGAGAAAGATCGAGGGGTGAGTATAATGCCGAGTAGGTCTCCAGAAGTATATATTAACCAGATAACTGCTGCGGCATATGGTCGCCTATCAAACCTGAGAATAGCGTTCGGTACCTAAGTAAGGAATCGTTTAAGACTTTATACACTGTCTACGTCAGGCCCATACTGGAGTACACACCACCAGTTTGGAACCCACACCTGGTCAAACACGTCAAGAAATTAGAGAAAGTGCAAAGGTTTGCAACAAGGCTGGTTCCAGAGCAAAGGGGGATGCCCTACGAAGAAAGGTTAAGGGAAATCGGTCTGACGACACTGGAGGAGAGGAGGGTCAAGGGAAACATGATAACAGTATACAAAATACTGTGTGGAATAGACAAGGTAGACAGAGACAAGATGTTCCACAGATGGGAGACAGAAACAAAGGGTCACAATTGGAAGCTGAAGACTCAGATGAGTCAAATTGATGTTAGGAAGAGTTTCTTCAGCCACAGAGTTGTTAGGAAGGTATAATAAATGTCATGGAGCTTGTAAAAGCAAAGACTAGACATAGCATCACTGACAGGTAGATTGGCTAATGAGGAGTAAGCAAGGAGGGCTATTTTCAGGGCACATTCTCAGGCTCTATGACTGCTGTCCTTAGTCTCGTGGCACTTTTGCCTTTCTATACTTGGTCACAATGTGTACAACCCTCTCCTCATCTTCCTTACATGTTGTCATATATTCCATCATCTTATATACTGACTTCCCTGCCAGTTCTCCGTCTCACTGAACCCCATGAAGGAAAGTCTTCATGCCTTTGTAGTCCCCTCCCTTGTAGTTTGACTTCTTTCATCCTGCTCTTCCTGCTTCCCTCTTTACTTGTAACTCTACTAAGTATTCGAAGCTCAGAACCACATGGTCACTGGCCTTAAAGGGGTCTTTCAAATGCGATGTACTCAATATTTGCACTGCTCAAGGTCAATGCTAGGTTTCAGTCTTGCTGGTTCATCCTCTCCTTTGTCTCTCTCTCTCTCTCTCTCTCTCTCTCTCTCTCTCTCTCTCTCTCTCTCTCTCTCTCTCTCTCTCTCTCTCTCTCTCTCTCTCTCTCTCTCTCTCTCTCTCTCTCTCTCTCTCTGTCTCTCTCTCTCTCTCTCTCTCTCTCTCTCTCTCTCTGGTAATGTCCCTTACGTAATGGTACTTGAGATTTTCCAGTACTACCTCCATCATCTTAGCCCTCCACGTTTCTGTTCCCCCATGTGGATCCAGGTTCTCCCAGTCGATTTCGTTGTGGTTGAAGTCACCCACAATCATCAGCCTTGCCCTGCTCACATGAGGCCTCCTGGCCACTTCAACCAGTGTGTCAACCATCGTTCTATTACTCTCATGATACTCTTGCCGTGGCCTCCTGCTATTCTATTGTGGGTTATACCTCACTGTAATTACCAACTTGGGACCTCCAGACTGAAATATTTCTATTATGTAGTCTCTTGCTTCTCCTCTGTCTTCTCTCTCCACCTCATCATATTCCCATTGATTTTTGATGAGAAATGCCACTCCTTCACTTTTTCTATTCAATCTGTTTTTCCTCAGGATCTGACATCCCTTTGGAAAGATGGCATGTGTTATCATTCCCGTGAGCTTGGTTTCTGCTAGAGCTATGATGCTCGGTGATGACTAACACTTTTGTGCCACTCCTCCCA
The DNA here is from genome assembly GCF_026875155.1 of Cherax quadricarinatus. NCBI lineage: Eukaryota > Metazoa > Arthropoda > Malacostraca > Decapoda > Parastacidae > Cherax > Cherax quadricarinatus. The sequence goes on along the minus strand of NC_069474.1, from coordinate 9,490,897 downwards.
CTTATTTATTATTACATCAGTGTTGGTGTACCATCTTTCAGTTTCCACTATAACACTGTGAATGATGGGCATAGTTCCGCTAATCCACTAACCGCTAATAAGCGGAACTAACTTTTGTTTAGCGGATTCGTGTTTCCACTAACTTCGGTAATCGTTAGCGGACCAAATAGCTTCTACTAAATAAAGTTCCACTAATTCTGAGTCCGCTAAAAAAAAAATATATGTTGTTGGTAGTCGGAAAGCAATGGATTTTTAATGGCACACATGTTTGTTCCTGCCTGTTATGGGCGTTTCTCCAATAGCAGCCAATAGCACAGTCATGCGTGCTATTGGCTGACTATGTGTAAACGTGACTTGTCAACTCAGCAGTAGCAGCATCTGAGCAGCATTGTTAAAGTCATACAGTGTCCGAGTTCACAGGGGTGAATTATTACTAAACATTATAAACAGGAGAGACGTTTCTGTTCCGCCTGAGGGTGTTGTTGAGGAGTCTGCACCAGGTGTGGTTGAAGCAGAGCCCGCTCTTGCTGAGGGCCAGAGTCACAGAACCCTTGGCCCCACCTGGATAACTATTTTGCTCTCAAGTCTAGGGATATGAAGAACGCCAATATTTTTTACTTCATGTGCGTCATGCATCAGCCCATGGAGAACATCATCAAGGAAGAGGCAGTGAGCCTCTGCAACTTGAAGTCGTATGTCAAGAGAAAATACCAAGTTTGTACCATCAAGTTAGAGGAAAGAATCAAGGCCTGATCTTCCTGTGGGAAACACGGGAAATCTTCTTGTTGCAGCGCCACTTGCAGGAGCAGCAGCCAGTCGTCACAGCCGCCTGCAAAGAGAAGATGCCAGACCAGCATTGTTGAAGTGTTTGTTCCTGCTAGCACTAGCAGCACTTGATCATCATATGACCTTTACATTCTGTGTCTAATTACAAAGCTCTCCAGCTCTGATCTAAAAGTCTTAAAAGTAAAAGTAAAACACCCTACAACTAAAGCGAATCTGAATTCATGTGAAAAAGTTAGTGGTTAGTGTTTAGCGTTAGCCTCTACTAGTTTTTTCGGGCGTTTAGCGGTTTAGCAATTGCTGAACTATTTTTTAGTTAGTGTAATAGTGGCTAGCCAAGCTAACTTTTCAGTCAGCTGTGCCCATCTGTAACTTACCAACTATTTAGGAGGGTTGCAAAACCGTTTATTTTTTATGTTTTTAACTAATTTGTTTGCAATCCCATCACAATTAAACTTTTTTTTAACACTATTTAATGGACGTCGATTGTACCAATAAAAAATAAAATAGGATGACAAAAATAATCATAGTTACATTTTCCTGTAGTTTTAAATATGCCCAAATGAACCACTAATTACTTTGTCAGGGTTACTCCTACTTATTATCTGGAATTCATAGGTAAGGAGAGAGTGATTTAATCATTTCCGGCTAAACTAGACATTATAAACAAAAAAAAAGACAAAATTTCTCCCTCATACCTGTGAGAATAATGAACCTGAGTTAATGCACAGCTGTGATTCGGGCATTAGCGTGTGTGTACTTACCTATTTGTGGTTGCAGGGATAGAGTCATAGCTCCTGGTCCTGCCTCTACACAGAGTGCTAGTAGATCCTCTCTCTCCCTACTCCATGAGCTTTATCGAACCTCATCTTAAAACCATGTACGGTTACCGCATCCACTACGTCACTTTCTAGGCTATTCCACTGCCTGACAACTCTACGACTGAAGAAATACTTCCTAACATCCCTTTGACTCATCTGAGTCTTCAACTTCCAATTGTGAAACCAACCAGGCTGACTGAGACAAGTTCTACCATAACAGACCACATATAGACCAATATACTAGCCCCCCATAAATCAGGGATAATCACAGATAGCACTACAGACCACTACCCAACCTTCCTCTTAACAAACATTAGTAAGCCACCACTCGGATACAACAAAGTTTCATTTAGACTCCATGACGAGGCCTCAATAAGGAATTTCACAGCAGACCTAGAGACTGTTGACTGACCTACAGAATTCTCCAATGCCAATTATGTTGACGATTGGACAGACATTTTTCTTAACAAAATACTTAGACTATACAACAAACATTGTCCTATAAAAACGAAACAGATCACGAACAAACGACTTGTTTACCCATGGCTAACCAGCAGCATTCTGAAATCCATTGATAAGAAACACCAATATGAAAAACAATATAGACAGGGCTTAATACACAAAGATATTCTTAAACAATATTCAACAGTTCTCACCAAATTAAAAGAAAGCCAAACAACTGTACTACTCCAGCAGAGTCACTGACAAAAGAGGAGATATAAAAAAAGACCTCGAAAACACTTTCCAAGATTCTGGGGTCCCACAAACTGAAAAAAAACAAGAATATTGTTCTAACTAAACCTCATGAAACACACTGCATCCCAATGATACAGCTAACAAGATAAACGACTTCTTCTCAAACATGGGATCTAATCTTGCCAGTAAAATCCCATGTACCAAAGCCCTTGCTGAGGATTACCTAGATGGGAATTTCCCAAATTCCTTCTATCTTATACCAACTGGGCCCACGGAAGTTACCGCAATCATAAAGTCACTTAAAAATAACTCGGGGAATCTGTCTCACGTCCCACCATTATTGTACAAGTGAGTGGCCCATGTTCTTTCGCATGCTATTACATTACTTTTTAACAAGTCACTAGTAACTAACACTTTCCCGACACTACTCAAGACAGCAAGGGTTACACCAATACATAAAGGTGGTGACCCGACAGACGTAAACAACTACAGGCCAATATCAAACTTACCATTGCTATCCAAAATCTTCGAGAAACTTGTGTACAGGAGACTATATTCATTTATAAAGTCTCAAAACATACTCAACACCTGTCAATTTGGATTCAAGAAAAACAAAAGCACTAATGATGCAATTATAAAAATGCTAGACCTGCTTTACAGAGCATTGGAAAATAAGGAATATCCGCTAGGAATTTTTATTGACCTAAGAAAAGCGTTTGACACAGTAGACCACGACCTATTACTCCACAAACTTGACCACTATGGTATAAGTGGCCATGCGCTTGCATATTTTAGATCCTACCTTTCTAGTAGGTATCACAGCCTCATCAATACGGCCACTTGATACTGGAGTTCCGCAGGGAAGTGTCCTTGGACCCCTGCTCTTCCTCATTTACATCAATGATCTTCCAAACTTATCCCAACACCTGAAACCCATTCTCTTTGCTGAACACAAGACATATGTCATCTCCCACCCTAATCGTGCTCCCCTTAACTCCATTGTTAACGAGGAGCTGCTCAAAATATCGACTTTGATGACAGCCAATAAACTTATACTTAACATCGGCAAAACCTTCTATATTATGTTTGGTAGCAGAGCAGGTGTTGCGCAACTTAACATTAAGATTGACAACACTCTAACTGCCAGACATAATAAGGGCAACTTCCTTGGCCTATACCTCGACAACAAGATATATTTTAGCACCCATATCCAAAACATAACAAAAAAAGTTTCCAAAACGGTGGGGATCCTCTCCAAGATACGATAATACTTGCCGCAAACTGCCCTTCTTTCACTATACCATTCACTTATATATCCATACCTCACCTATGCTATCTGTGCTTGGGGTTCAACTGCAGGAACACACCTAAAGCCAATAATAACCAAACAAAATGCCGCAGTAAGAATAATCACTAAATCCCATCCCTGGCAACACCCCCCCCCCCCCACACTCTTCATAGATCTAAACTTACTCCCTGTTCAGAACATCCACACTTACTACTGTGCAATCTATATCTACAGGACCTTAAATTCCAATATTAACTTTGACCTAAACTTCTTTCTTGATAGTTGTGACAGGATCCACAGGGATAACACCAGACACAAACATCTCTACGACATTCCCCATGTTCGACTAAACCTTTACAAAAATTCAATGTATTTCAAAGGACTTTTCTTTGTGTGTGCATGTGTGTGTGTGTGTGTGTGCGTGTGTGTGTGTGTGTGTGTGTGTGTGTGTGTGTGTGTGTGTGTGTGTGCGTGTGTGTGTGTGTGTGTGTGTGTGTGTGTGTGTGTGTGTGTGTATGTGTGTGTGTGTGTACTCACCTAGTTGTACTCACCTAGTTTAGGTTCCAGGGGTCGAGTCCAAGCTCCTGGCCCCGCCTCTTCACTGGTCGCTTTTAGGTCACTCTCCCTGAACCTTAAGCTTTATCATACCTCTGCTCAAAGCTATGTATGGATCCTGCCTCCACTACATCGCTTCCCAAACTATTCCACTTCCTGACTACTCTGTGGCTGAAGAAATACTTCCTAACATCCCTGTGATTCATTTGTGTCTTCAACTTCCAACTGTGTCCCCCTGTTGCTGTGTCCCATCTCTGGAACATCATGTCTTTGTCCCCCTTGTCAATTCCTCTCAGTATTTTGCATGTCGTTATCATATCCCCCCTGTGTCTCCTGTCCTCCGGTGTCGTCAGGTTGATTTCCCTTAACCTCTCCTCGTAGGACATACCTCTTAGCTCTGGGACTAGTCTTGTTGCAAACCTTTGCACTTTCTCTAGTTTCACGTGCTTGGTTAGGTGTGGGTTCCAAACTGGTGTTGCATACTCCAATATGGGCCTAATGTACACGGTGTACAGGGTCCTGAACGATTCCTTATTGAGATGTTGGAATGCTGTTCTGAGGTTTGCTAGGTACCCATATGCTGCAGCAGTTATTTGGTTGATGTGCACTTCAGGAGATATGCCTGGTGTTATACTCACCCCAGGATTTCTTTCCTTGAGTGAGGTTTGTAGTCTCTGGCCCCCTAGACTGCACTCTGTCTGCAGTCTTCTTTGCCCTTCCCCAATTTTCATGACTTTGCACTTGGTGGGGTTGAACTCCAGGAGCCAATTGCTGGACCAGGTCTGCAGCCTGTCCAGATCCCTTTGTAGTTCTGCCTGGTCTTCGATCGAATAAATTCTTCGCAACAACTTCAAGTCATCTGCAAACAGGGACACTTCGGAGTTTATTCCTTCCGTCATGTCGTTCACAAATACCAGAAACAGCACTGGTCCTAGGACTGACCCCTGTAAGACCCCGCTGGTCACAGGTGCCCACTCTGACACCTCGCCACGTACCATGACTCTCTGCTGTCTTCCTGACAGGTATTCCCTGATCCATTGTAGTGCCTTCCCTGTTATCCCTGATTGGTCCTCCAGTTTTTGCACAAATCTCTTGTGTGGAACTGTGTCAAACGCCTTCTTGCAGTCCAAGAAAATGCAATCCACCCACCTCTCTCTCTCTTGTCTTACTGCTGTCACCAGTAGGTTTGTGACACAGGATTTCCTGTCCCTGAAACCATGTTCCCTGCTGGCGATGAGATCATTCCTTTCTAGGTGTTCCACCACTTTTCTCCTGATAATCTTCTCCATGACTTTGCATACTATACATGTCAGTGACGCTGGTCTGTAGTTTAGTGCTTCTTGTCTGTCTCCTTTTTTAAAGATTGGGACTATATTTTGCTGTCTTCCATGCCTAAGGCAATCTCTCTGTTTCAATAGATGTTTTGAATATTGTTGTTAGGGGTACACATAGCACCTCTGCTCTCTCTCTCAGGACCCATGGAGAGATGTTGTCCGGCCCCATTGCCTTTGAGGTATCTAGCTCACTCAGAAGCCTCTTCACTTCTTCCTCGGTTGTGTGTACTGTGTCCAGCGCTTTGTGGTGTGCCCCACCTCTCTGTCTTTCTGGAGCCCCTTCTGTCTCCTCTGTGAACACTTCTTTGAATCTCTTGTTGAGTTCCTCACATAGTTCACCGTCTTTTCTTGTTTTCTCTCCTCCTTCCTTCCATAGCCTGATTACCTGGTCCTTGACTGTTGTTTTCCTCCTGATGTGGCTGTATAACAGTTTTAGGTCAGATTTGGCTTTCGCTGCTATGTCGTTTTCATATTGACATTGGGCCTCCCTTCTTATCTGTGCATATTCATTTCTGGCTCTACGACTGCTCTCCTTATTCTCCTGGGTCCTTTACCTTCTATATTTCTTCCATTCCCTACCACACTTGGTTTTTGACTCCCTGCACCTTTGTGTGAACCATGGACTCGTCCTGTCTTTTTCATTATTCCTGTTACCCTTTGGTACAAACCTCTCCTCGGCCTCCTTGCACATTGTTGCTACATATTCCATCATCTCATTAGCTGGCTTCCCTGCCAGTTCTCTGTCCCACTGAACCCTGTGCAGGAAGTTCCTCATTCCCGTGTAGTCCCCTCTCTTGTAGTTTGGCTTCATTCGTCCTGGCCTTCCTGCTTCCCCCTCCATTTGTAGCTCTACTGTGCATTCGAAGCTTAAAACCACATGATCGCTGGCCCCAAGGGGTGTTTCATGTGTGATGTCCTCAATATCTGCACTACTCAAGGTGAATACTAAGTCCAGTCTTTCTGGTTCATCCTCTTCTCTCTCTCTTGTAGTGTCCCTTACGTGTTGGTACATGAAGTTTTCCAGTACCACCTCCATCATCTTAGCCCTCTATGTATCTTGGCCCCTATGTGGCTCCAAGTTTTCCCAATTGATCTCCTTGTGGTTAAAGTCACCCATGGTCAGGAGCTTTGCGCTGCATGCATGAGCTCTTCTGGCCATTGCAGCCAGTGTGTCAACCATCGCTCTCTTGCTCTCGTCATACTCTTGCCTTGGCCTCCTGCTGTTGTGTGGTGGGTTATATATCACTGCAGTTACCACCTTGGGACCTCCAGAGTGAAGCATTCCCACTATGCAATCACTTGCTTCTCCGCTGTCTCCTCCCACCAGCTCATCAAAATTTCATCGGTTTTTGATCAGCAGTACACTCCTCCAACCCCCCTGTTCCCTGTCTTTCCTCAGGATCTAGTATCCCGTTGGAAAGATGGCATCTGTTATCATACCTGTATGCTTGGTTTCTCTGAGAGCTATGATGTCTGGTGATGCCTCTTTTGCTCTTTCGTGCCACTCCTCCCACTTATTTGTTATTCCATCAGTGTTTGTGTACCATAACTTCCGTTTCCTTTCCAACACTGTGGTTTGGGGGGGGGGGCATGTGAGGGTGGGAGACTTGGTAGCATACTGTGGGATTCTATAGCTGGGTGTTGGGTGGAAACTGTGGGTATGTATTGTAGTTTGTGTTCGGATGGTGTGATAGGTTGTGGGGTTCTGAGGATAGTTGTGTATGTCCTTGCCCTTGCTGCTCTGTTCTGCTCTGACTGACTTCTGCTGGTTCAATCCTTGTCTCCTTTCCTAGCTTCTTTCGCTTTTTTGTCCCCTCCATCAGCTGCTGTCGTTCTGTTTGTGTTCTGTCTCTGTCTAGTAACACCCTCATGTACTCTTCCAAGTATTTCAACTGTAGTTTCTCTTGGAGGATCCTGTTCTGCACTGTTTCTGTCCTGAGAATCAGCTTGATCAGTCTTTTTCTCCCCTTCAAGTACCCCCCTATTCTCTGAAAATTTGCAATCTCGTCCATGACTTCTCTACCTATTTCATAGATGATTTTTCTCAATCTCCTTTCTTTCTGCCTGCCGTCTTTCAGTGTGTATCCTTTCCTCTCTCTCCTGAAGCCCATGGATAAACACTGATTTTGCCCTATCCTCCTCCCATTGCCTCTCCCTCTGTGACTGTGGTTCCTGTCTGTACGTGGTCATTTTCTCCCTTGATTTTTCCAGTGGTTGTTGGTAGCATGGTTATGCCTCTGCATTCGACCTATCACCCTCTCTACCTGCACCCAGCTGCTCTTCCCTTTCACTCCTTGGCCCTTCTTGGCAGGCTGCTATGACCTTAGCATACTTCATATCTCCTTCCTTCCTGTTAGGCCTTTCAGCTTCATATGCTGTGTCTTCTCTGGTCACTGCCCCTGTAACTTGCCTCAGCCTGTTTACCTCATCTTCTAGGACCCTTATCCTGGCTACTGCAGTTTCGACATGTGCCTCTCAATTCTTCTTCTCCTTCTCCAACCTCTTTTCCAATTTCACAGAAAGCTCTTTCTCCATTTTTTTCAGAAAGCTCTCCTAATTTTCACTCCCACTCTTGTTTCATCATTTTCCACTGCTCCTCCATTCACTCCTCCCTACCAGAACCATTCTCATCTGATCCCTGGTTCCTGTGAGTCCCCACCATTCTTTTCTTGTTTTTCTTCTTCTTTTTTCCTTTTTCTTCCCTAGAGAGAAGGGAAAGGTAGAAGAAGAGAGAGAGGGGAAGAGTGAGAAGGGAAAAGGGGGCGAGAGAGTGAAGAGAGAGAGAGAGAGAGAGAGAGAGAGAGGAGAGAGAGAGAGAGAGAGAGAGAGAGAGAGAGAGAGAGAGAGAGAGAGAGAGAGAGAGAGAGAGAGAGAGAGAGAGAGAGAGGAGGAGGAGAGAGGGTAGGGAGAGAGGGGGAAAAGGGATGGGAGAGAGGGGCAAAGGGGGGGGAGAGAGAGGAGGGAGAGAGAGAGAGGGGGAGAGACAAGGGGAGAGAGAGGGGAGGAGGGGAGAGAGAGGTGGGAAAAGGGAGAGGGGAGAGATAATGAGAGGGAGAGATGTTAGAGGGGCAGAGATATTGGAGGGGGAGGTGTTAGAGGGAAGAGATATTAGAGGGGAGAGATGGGAGACGGGAGATATGGGAGAGGGGAGAGAGAGATAGGTAGAGAGAGATAAGTAGAGAGAGAGATAGTTAGAGAGAAAGATAAGTAGAGAGAGAGAGAGATAGGTAGTGAGAGAGAGAGATAGTTAGAGAGAGAGAGAGATAGGTAAGGAGAGAGATAGGCAGAGAGAGATAGGTAGAGAGATAGGTAGTGAGAGAGGGAGACAGGTAGAGAGAGAGAGATATGTGGATATGTGAATACAAGCCTGGAGCTACAGGAGGAAGGTTCAGAAAGTCCTACCTCAGGGACTTCTGTCCAAAGATCAAGACTGCCCTCTGTGTTGTAAAGTTGCAGCTAAGATAATCCATCACAGGGAAGCACTTCATGAGCTCCTCAAATCATTAGATAACTTCCAAGCTATTGTAGAAGGGCTATACAAGCCTACATCAAGTGACGTAAGCTGCTCAGCTGATGGTGACACTATTGACAAAGACTGGAAGTCCCACACTGAGCTTAACTCAGGGGAAAATAACTGGTGGAATTCTGTCATCGCTAAGGTCCCACAGACTGACAGAGTTCAAAACACTACCTTTGGGAATTCTAACACAATTCCTCTGACCACCACAGAGGGAACAAATCCAATTCCCAGCAATGAAGGAAGCCTTGGATCTGTTAATTCTCCTACACCTGACATATCTGCTTCAGCCACTGCCAGTCCACTTGACAGTGCACATACCAGTGCACATACCTGTCAGCACATCTGCCGACACTATTCCAGAATCTGGCAGCAGTGCTTCATCAGCAAGTTCTGAGTCAGGAATTTCTCCACCAGAGATTGGTGCAGTTAATAATCAGGGAACTATCACTTCACTTGATCACCTACTGTGCCAAAGTATGAACAGCAGGGACACATCTGTCAGAACTGGTAGAGGACGGGGCAGAGGACGTGGAAGAGGACGTGGAGGAGGAAGACATCTACAGTCGTCTCACCCTCCACTAACACAGTTCCAGTGGCAGAACCTGAGGACAAATCTGCAAAACACAGGAGGTGCAACAAATCATAGTCCACCCTCCCAGGCACCTAGGCTGTGCTCTCGCTGTCACCGGAAGGGGCACACTGCCAACAACTGCCTGCGAGATACCAGGTGCAATTACTGCTACAAGAAAGGATATCAGGAGGACCAGTGTCGGAAGAAAAAGGAACTTGACAGACAGGACCACCTGTTTAGAGACTTGTTCTTAGAACAAACCAGAAGGATCTCTGAATTGGTGAACACTCTCACACGTCATCCACCCAGCTGCTCCTACCCCAGCCCAGCAGGTGGTATTGTGCCTTATATAAGACCACAGACCTACATCCCTGCAGCTGCCACAGTACCCTACCTCTCTCAAGGGCAGGCACCTTATATGCCCTACACACCCACCACCTCAAGCTGACCACATCATCATGAGGAGCCAGTCTATCAGCATCCTGTCGGCCAACATTAGAGCTTTCATTACTAATGTTGGAGAGCTCACACACAGTTTTGTGAACACTCGACGTCCCGACATGATAGTTGTTGTTGAAACATTTTTGGATGACAGGACTCCAGAAAATTTTGCAAGAATTGCTGGCTACACCTCATGGATGAGAAGAGACAGGCAAGGGCAAGGAGGAGGTGTTGCTGTGTGCTTCTCTGAAAGTGTTCATGCCCAGCACATTGATGTTGCCACCCCTACACATCTTGAAATGATAAACACTAAACACTAGTACCTCTGTATTAGCATGTGCAATGTACAGACCTCAGTGGCAACATGCAGACCCCATCAACTTCCTAATGGAAAATATTGACTCCTTTCTGCTACAACACTGTCAACATATCATCATTTTTCGTGACCTCAACCAGCACCTTATACAGAGGGACTTTGATGACCTTCTTGCAGTGTTTGACATGAGAAACTTTGTTGATTTCCCTGCTTACATCTCTGGCTCCTCCCTTGGCCTAGTAGTGAGTGATCTGGCAGAAGGCATAATCACTTGTCAACCCCTCGGCTATGTTGGATCGTCTGACAATAAACACTATAAATAACATACAAACATGTTATATACTGTAGACTGAATAAAATAGGATATTATGTGCCGAGAGTCCACAAGAAATATTCGATATAAAATCATTACTCCTCGTCTCCATGTCGTATTCTTTGGTCTTGTGATAGAAAATGGTTTTTGAAGAGGATAACTACAGTAGAACACAAGTTTACTAAGGAAACCACCGAAACAAACACGATTTTCGCGAAAAAAAAATCAAGACGGCGGGCCGGCCGGCGTTCCAGGCCAATATCTCGGAAGTAACTTATTCACTTATTTCGCTTATTTCCCCCTTTATTACTTAATTAAATGGAATAATATTCACAGAAACTGTAGAATAATGAAGGAACATTTTTGGAAATATTTCAAATATTTTCGGATTTATGTGGGAGTAAAGGGCAGATTTTTTTGCAACATTCCAAGAACTAACAAACTTCGTTTATTTTGTGAAATAAAGATAAGATATTTAGAGGAAATTGTTCCATGAAAAATTCGTATTAGCATTGTTTTCTCGGCACCAAGTGTCCAAACAACCTTACATCGTCCCATATAGGACTACCATCCTGCCAAAGGGCATTTTCAGTAAATCAGTCCTTTCTCAGTAACTAGAGAAAATACTTCCTCTTGTGCACCAAAACTGAAGGAAAACTGACGGAAAACAAACAAGCAAAAATTAATAGGATGACTGGCCTCTTAAGGATCCCTAGCTTTATTGGCAAATTATTTACAGATTAAGGATTCCTAACTTTATTGGCAGGCTAAGAGCTGTTACCTACATCAGCTCATTTGAAAGCGTTTTTATTGTTACGAGACATACAAGTAATGAACAGGATGAAATTGGAACCATCTGCAGGCCAGCATTTTCATTTGATCAACTGACTTTATCTCGGTGACATCATTATGCTGAACGAATGTGTTCCATACTCGAGTCATCCTGGGTATATATGATCTCAGATGGAGTGATGTTCTGGAGAAGGGTACAGCCAGAGTGAAGTTGCTGCTTTCTGCCCGTCTTGTGGCATAAAAGCTTGTTTCATGCTGTCCTCCTACATAACAGTAAGGCCACCCACATCCCTGTGTTGAAGGCTCTGCTGAAATGACAGATCTATCCAGGATGGGTCCAGCCGATAGATGAGACGTCTTGCTCTGTTCTCTACTCTGTCAAGCAGTAGCAGATGAGTGGGGGCAGGCAAATCAAGAAAGTGGAGCATACTCAAGGTGTGAGCGTACTTGTGCCTCGTACAGAATCTCAAAACCCCTACTGTCAAGTAGATGCGAGATACGGCGAAACGCTGCAAGCTTCCGGGCTGCCTTGTTTGCAAGATTTACAACATGGTTCTTCATGGTTAGTTTGGAGTCAAATTTCACCCCAAGGATATCAACTTCTTCTTCAGGTGCCAACACCCTCCCATTCATCCTTACTACTGCACCAGCATTACCATCATGGTGCATAGAGGCGATCATCATTTGCATTTTCTCAGGTGCAAATGTTACTTGCCATCTATTTCCCCAAGCTGATATAGCTCTCAGCTGGTGATTGATGTAGCTTAGAGCAGCTGGCATTTCTTCTCTTGGATAAGTGAATGTCAGTGTACAGTCGTCTGCATATGCATGTGATTCTGGGATGAGATGAAGAAGGTCGTTGAAGTAGACATTCCATAACAATGGTCCCAGAACGCTTCCTTGTGGAACACTTGCCCCAATAAGATGTTTTGCTGATTCTGTTCCATTGAGAACTACACTTAGAGATCTACCATGATGGTAATCACTGAGTAGACATAGCGTAGAGCCTGCAATTCCCAGTGCTTGAAATTTTGCTAAGAGGTCCTGGTGCCACACCCGGTCGAAAGCACCAGCAATGTCCAGTGCTACCACACAGCTGACTTTGGATTCATCCAGTGACTGGTGCCACTTAGTGGAGATGTTTATCAACAGATCTGCAGCAGAGTAACCTTTCCTGAAGCCATATTGACGATCACAAAGTAGTGAGTGGTAGTCAAAAAACTGTCATTTGTCTTTAGATTATTGTCTCAATGATCTTACCAGTGATTGACAGGAGTGACACTGGTCTGTAGTTGCTGATTTCTGCTCTGCTCTTCTTTTTGTGAACAAGGACTACATTTGCCTTTTTCCATAGAGAGGGCCATTTACACTGTACTAGGCAGTGCTGTAAGATGCGAGTTAGAGGTGCTGCTAGCTGGTCTGCACATCTTCTCAGCAATCTTGGGCTCAACTTATCTTGGCCCACAGCCTTTTCTTGGTCAAGTGATTTAAGAAGGAAATGCACCTCCTCCTGCTTTATTGTCACCAGTGACAGTTTTGACACAGTTCTTGCAGTGTTCAGGAAAGAGGTCTGCCTTCTCTTGACTACTAGTAGAGGTGGTCCCATCCTGTCTATTTAGAGGTGGAATGACTTCATCAGGCAGATGAACTCATTCCACTCTGTCCTTGACCAAGGACCACCAGGTTTTGGAGCCTACCCTACCTGATGCTAGCTTTCTTTTAGTGTCAACCTCCAATTTAGCAATGGCCCACTTTTGAACGTCACCCATATGCCTACAGGTTTGCCTGTTCAATTTCCTGTTATAGGTGGTAGGATGTCTCTTATACCTTCGCCATGCTTTGTACTTAGCAGTAGCAGCCTCTCTACAACGAATGCCAAACCAAGGCTGATCTGTAGGTTTCGTCACATATTGCCGGTGAGGAATGTGTTCTTGTTGTAGATTAAGGATGTGTCCAGTGAAGGCTTTCACTTGGTTGTCAACATTCCCTTGGAGAAGAGCATTCCAATCGGCGATGATTAGCTCAGAGCGAAGGGCTGGCCAATTACCTCTTTCCCATAGCCAGGTTGTGCATGTGGACTCCTCACCTCGTTCTGTTGGGATCTTAATGAAGGGATTTCTCCTGGCTCTCTCTGGAGTGGGAATACTGGTGGTGTTCCCAGATGGTTCCTGATTGGCTAGAAGTCTACGAATAAGCTCCGCCTACTCTTTTATGATGCAAAATAGTCAATTATTTTATTAGAAAGAATAATGCAAAAAAAAAAAAAGATAAAAAACAAGGAAAAATTCCAAAAAAATATATGGGCTGTGAACAGACTCGCTACCCACACCGCCGTCACCATACCTGATATAAATTACTATAATTTCTTGTAGAAACGTCGTTGAACATTGATTCTTGTACCATTGTGTTGCCAAAGAGATAAGCAATTTTTCTATATGAATAACTCAATTTCCATAATTTTTCGATTTTTTTTAAAGCTCGCAAATAATTGGATGACAGGGACATAAACGTCCCGATTGTCATTCTAAGAAAGTGCAAAAGTTGGAAGATGTTTTAAAGACTGTAATGACCAGGCACCCTTCTGTTTGGGAGGCTAAAGCTGGTGGCTAAAGCTACTGCTTCACACACGGAGGGCTAAGGCTCGATTCCCGGTGGGTGGAAACATTCCGACACGTTTCCTTACACATGTTGTTCTGTTCTCCTAGCAGCAAATAGGTACCTGGGTGTTAGTCGACTGGTGTGGGTCGCATCCTGGGTGCTTCTATTAAGGACCCAAGTGGAAATAAATTAGACAGTCCTCGATGACGCACTGACTTTCTTCGGTTATCCTGGGTGGCTAACCTTCCGGGGTTAAAAATCCGAACGAAAATCTTATCTTACCATTTTACGAGACACTGGATGCACATGTATAGTCATTTCTGATAAGCTGTTCCCTAACCTTAAAGAAACTCATTCCTCTGCTATACTTTCAGACTACTTGGGCCGTACGGACACTTTTCCTACCATCCGTTGTTACATTAGGTCTAAATGGTTCATAGGTTGGTCCGAAACCGTACTAGCTCCCATCACTTCTTGCTCTGTACTAATAGGTAATGTAAAAGGTGCCATTCTTCCTTCTGAGGTTGACCTGTCAGCACCAAAGATGGACATAAGTTTTTCAGCTCTTCTTCCTGTAAAGTCAGAAAAGTCCCTCGACAGTTCAGATGAGACAATGTCTGGTGATATTCATATGTGGTTAGAAACCAGTGATACTACTCTCGAAAGTCAGGTAGTAGGATCACCGGTTCACTTGTTAGGTGAAAGTCAGGATATCGCCTCTGATGCTATAAATGTCTTGACTAGGGCTCACCCCAAAGCCCATGCTTCTCCTACTGTCCATCCTTTGATTTTCCCTGACTTTAAGCCTTTAGATATATCGAAGGACTCCTTTGTCAATTTACAACGTAATTGCCCTTCTCTTCAGAATTGCCATAATGCAGCTAGACAAAATCAAGTTATCCAAAGGAAAAGCTTTTCATATAAATGTGAATATATAAAAGGTATCTTGTATAAATCAGTATTCAAATTAAATTCAGATGAAACAGACTATTCCATCTTAGTTGTTCCAAGTCAATGCAGAGAGACTGTTCTTAAAATGGCTCATGACCTGCCAATGGCCGGACATTTCTCACATTGTCAAACCTTGAAAAAAATTAGGGAAACCTATTTTTGGCCCAAAATGTCCTCAGATATCACTACATATTGTAGATCGTATAAACTTTGCCAACTGTCATCCTCCCGAGGTACCAGGCGAGTACCTATGGTCAAAATGCCAATCTTTATGGTACCGTTTGAAAAAGTAGCTGTTGACATCGTTGGTCCTATATCACCACTTTCATCAGAGGGACATAGATATATTTTAACATTAGTTGATTATGCTTCGAGTTTCCCTGAAGCCGCACCCTTAATGCCACATAAATTACAAACCGGAATAAAAGACGTCAGTTTACTTTCCACTAGAGGATTTGATTTCTTAAGATCTGTTGAAACCTTGCCTTTAGGGTTCGATCCCTTTAGGTCTTTATAGGAAGTGTTAGCCTAAGCACACAAGTCAGCGGCCTCAGCAACTTCCTCAGCTTTAATCAGGTTACGTTCTCTAATGAATGTTCGTATCTGGTGGGGAAGAGCCGTCAGGAACTGGTCAGCAACCATGAAGTCTCTAAGAGATTCATAACTGTGATCAATTCCTGAACTCTCTATCCAAAAGTCGAACAAACGAAAGAGTGTTACTTTTAACTGCTGAAAGTTCTGGCCAGGCTGTAAGGTGGCATACCTGAAATCTTTCCTGTAAGAATTTGTGGTTTTTTGATATGCTTTAAGGATTGCCTTCTTCAGTAAGTTATAATTACATATGATATCCTGAGACAAACTTGCATAGATATTCAAAGCTGTACCAGAAAATAACATTCCTAACCTGGTAGCCCAGGTGTCAGCTGGCCATTCACAGAGGGTAGCGGTATTTTCAAACCTGATAATGTATGAAGTTATGTCTTCCTCCTCTGTGAAGGGAGGTAAATTAGGTGTTGGAATATGTGTACTAGCTGCATGATGTTCAATTACTCCTTCCTCTAATTGTTGTTGTGTAAAAGTTAACTTTATTTTCTAATTCAAGGCGTGCCTTCTGTACCTCACGATCTTTTTCTCTCTCTTAACTCATTTTTTCTAGCTCTTTCCTCGCATTTTCTAGCTTTTTCCTCAAGTTCTCTATCTTTTGCTCTTTCCTCAAGTTCTCACATATTTTAGCTCTCTTCTGACGATCAAGTCTATCACGCTCCTTTTTGTCTTCTCTTTCGATTCTCTCTCTCTCTCCTTTTTCTCCTCTCTCTCAATTCTCTTTCTCTCTGTTTTCTATCTCTCTTTCTAACTGTCTCTCTTCTCTCTCAATTCTTTCTTTTTAAATTCTTTCCTGGAACTTAGCACTAATGAAAGCTTCTAAATTTTTCCCCATTATTCCTAACTTACTCCCAGCGTTCATCCAAAACTGGTATTGTTCCATACTTAGAAGAATAACAAACTACCAGGGGAAAATGAAGCTTATTTATCAAAGAAGATGGAGGGTTCAATTCCTGCTCTGCTCAAACTGTAAATAAATCCGAGGGTTCGATCCCTGCTTCTATTAAACAGTATGAATGAATGAAAACGGAGGGTTCTATGCCGGCTCCAACCAAACAGTAAGTTGAATAGGGTCCCTTGACCATCCAATCTTCTCACTAACAAATCAAGAGTGTCCTACGACAGTTCCCTTGATATAATAGAGCTCAATGAAACAACTTGTCACTGCAAAATTTCGGGACCCTAGAGTCTATTCCTCTAGATCGTTTCAAGCTCAAAAATAAAGGCAGCAGAATTAACTAGTATATCCTGTCTTGACTTGGCTTACAATAAATTGAGATTATAGCAATCACCAAATCTTTTAAATACCTGTACTATAGTCCTACCATAGAGAATGATTACTCACGTCTGTTGGTAACCGTCTGTGGTATGCGGCGTTGAAGGTCCAATGGTAAATTCGAGATTGAGTCAAATCTTGATTCGGTCGAGTGATCCTGGCAAGGTCGCCACTTGTGAAGGCTTACTCAGCCCTGTAGGATCTTAAGTAGATCTTACCAATGCTGGCTCTTCCTTACCTGGAGTACCTGGAGTTTACCTGGAGAGAGTTCCGGGGGTCAACGCCCCCGCGGCCCGGTCTGAGACCAGGCCTCCTGGTGGATCAGAGCCTGATCAACCAGGCTGTTGCTGCTGGCTGCACGCAAACCAACATACGAGCCACAGCCCGGCTGATCCGGAACTGACTTTAGGTGCTTGTCCAGTGCCAGCTTGAAGACTGCCAGGGGTCTGTTGGTATCCCCTTATGTGTGCTGGGAGGCAGTTGAACAGTCTCGGGCCCCTGACACTTATTGTATGGTCTCTTAACGTGCTAGTGACACCCTGCTTTTCATTGGGGGGATGGTGCATCGTCTGCCAAGTCTTTTGCTTTCGTAGTGGGTGATTTTCGTGTGCAAGTTCGGTACTAGTCCCTCTAGGATTTTCCAGGTGTATATAATCATGTATCTCTCCCTCCTGCGTTCCAGGGAATATAGGTTTAGGAACCTCAAGCGCTCCCCAAAAATTGAGGTGTTTTATCTCCGTTATGCGCGCCGTGAAAGTTCTCTGTACATTTTCTAGGTCGGCAATTTCACCTGCCTTGAAAGGTGCTGTTAGTGTGCAGCAATATTCCAGCCTAGATAGAACAAGTGACCTGAAGAGTGTCATCATGGGCTTGGCCTCCTAGTTTTGAAAGTTCTCATTATCCATCCTGTCATTTTTCTAGCAGATGCGATTGATACAATGTTATTGTCCTTGAAGGTGAGATCCTCCGACATGATCACTCCAGGTCTTTGACGTTGGTGTTTCGCTCTATTTTGTGGCCAGAATTTGTTTTGTACTCTGATGAAGATTTAATTTCTCATGTTTACCATATCTGAGTAATTGAAATTTCTCATCGTTGAACTTCATATTGTTTTCTGCAGCCCACTGAAAGATTTGGTTGATGTCTGCCTGGAGCTTTGCAGTGTCTGCAATGGAAGACACTGTCATGCAGATTCGGGTGTCATCTGCAAAGGAAGACACGGTGCTGTGGCTGACATCCTTGTCTATGTCGGATATAAGGATGAGGAACAAGATGGGAGCGAGTACTGTGCCTTGTGGAACAGAGCTTTTCACCGTAGCTGCCTCGGACTTTACTCTGTTGACGACTACTCTCTGTGTTCTGTTAGTGAGGAAATTATAGATCCATCGACCGACTTTTCCTGTTATTCCTTTAGCACGCATTTTGTGCGCTATTACGCCATGGTCACACTTGTCGAAGGCTTTTGCAAAGTCTGTATATATTACATCTGCATTCTTTTTGTCTTCTAGTGCATTTAGGACCTTGTCGTAGATGTCCAATAGTTGAGACAGACAGGAGCGACCTGTTCTAAACCCATGTTGCCCTGGGTTGTGTAACTGATGGGTTTCTAGATGCGTGGTGATCTTGCTTCTTAGGACCCTTTCATGAATAGAAAAAGAATAATAACATACAAATATAACACTTTATTGTTATAATTGAGACTGGGGTGTCTGGTTGTTGTTGTTGAAACCGCACTTTGCAGAAATTGTAGCCGTTGCTGATGATGTGGGGGAGTCACAGCTGGTGAGTGTCAACCCAATGACTAGCTCGTCACAGTGTATCTAGCCTTGAATAATCCGTGAAGATGATAGGAACACAGGTCCTTCACCACTGCAAAGATGAGGGGTAGTTGCCTGGGGTTGGCTACACTTAGGTATGTAGATAAAAAGGTGATGTCCCAAAACTCACGTGAACTTCGTCTCCTTCAACACTGTTTCTTTGGTTGCCAGATGACCCAAGCTGACATTCCAAGCTAGAAAAAGACAGAAGTTATGCACTGCTTAAGAAATCACTCTCCATGACAAGTGTAAGGCACTTAAAAGAATGGTCAGGATGTAAAAGCAAAACCTGAAAATCTAGGAAGAATGAACTGAGTTTTAGAATTGGTTAAAAGTGAAGCTTTTAACCAAAATATCCACTAAAATAGGAGCAGAGGCTTTTACTTACAGTTGTGCTGGGAGCTGGGAGTCAAGCGATTATCCATTTGGTTGGAGCCCCACACATCACCTTTCCGGGTGGAAAAAAAGGGGGGGGGATAGCGGGAGCTAGACACTGACCCTACCTTAACAAGCAGACTGGCAATCAAACTATCGTCGCCATATACTCGCTCACTACTCCTATCTGTTGAACTTTTCCTTCTCATAGATTATTCTGCAAAGTTCTGGCTACAGTATTACGGAATGGATATATGTGCACTAGAAAACGTACAAAGGAGGATCACAAAGTTGATTCCATATATCAGAAATCTTCTCTATGAGGATAAACTGGGGGGCTCTGAATCTGCACTCTCTAGAAAGGCGTAGAATTAGAAGGGATATGATTGAGGTGTATAAATGGAAAAGAGGAATAAATAAAGAAAATGTAAATAGTATGCTAAAAATATCTAGCCATGATAGGACTCGCAGCATTGGTTTTAAGTTGGAAAAATTCAGATTCAGGAAGGATATAAGAAAGCACAGGCTTGGTAATAAAGTTGTGGATGAGTGGAACAAACTCCCGAGTACTGTCATAGAAGCTAAAACGTAGTATAGTTTTAAAAATAGGTTGGATAAATATATGAGTGGATGTGAGTTGCACCTGACTATCTTGTGCTAATAGGTCTGATGCCGTGCTCCTTCCTTAAGTGGATGTGACCTGACCTGTCTATGTGGGTTAATGGTTTAAGGCAGGAGGTGACTTGGACCTGCCTTGCATAGGCCAGTAGGCCTGCTGCAGCCTTCCTTCTTTCTTATGTTCTCATGAACATATGGACGTCCATATCAACCATGGTGGCTCCGAATTGAGGTTATGTGGTTGTATGGGAATGAACGCCCAAACAGGTACATCATCGTCTTTAAATCATCAAAGGAATTTTGTTTTGGGATGGAGTACTTGGTATCAGTTACTGTCACAACTGGACTTTCTGACTGGAGCATATGGATTTCCTTGAGTGTTCTGGGAACTTTTTCTGTGACCGCAAGAGAACTCACAAAGCATACTCTCTGTAATGTATGGTGCCCATATTTGATATGCCAAATATGGTAAGGTTTTTACCTTGAGGAATGTTATCTTGAGGACTTTTACCTTGAATACTGTCCCAACAATTTACTGCAATATGTCCCTTTTTCCGCAATAATAACATGTTCTGGCGCTATTATTATTGATTGTGTTCTTTACACTGCAGTGCTGAGCGATTACTTGCTTCACTAGCCCTAGACAACGGACGGGAATGAATGTAAATCTCATTCTAAGAAGAATCACCAGTTGCCACACAGAGCAGGATTAGCTGTAGGAGAGGTAGCTAACCCGTAGGGTGCAGATTCCAAGGAAGGACAGGATATGGGTCAGCAAAAATTTGTGCTCTAAAAAGAACTGTCATAGGCTCCATGGCTAAGAACATGGGCAAAGCTGAAGTAGTTATCATTTGTTAAATGACACCTGAAGCACCAAATTTACCAAATTTGAAGGCATACCATCTCTCTCCTATACTTATAAAAGTAGAGGTCTGGGCTACTGCTGCTTTAAAGACACTCAATAATTTGTCCAAGTGATACGAAATATCGGCAAGGACTTCTTCAGAAAATGGTTCAGCAAGGATATGTTGACACAGCAAGAAGTACGAGATTGATGAAGTCGGTTTCAAGTTGTAAATGCGAAAGAAATCCTCGAACTGAGATCAACTGGTGAAGCTGTCACAAGCGGAAGAATTTATGCATCTCTCAGCAACTCCAGACGAAGGTGAGCTAGAAGACTGTTTTTAGCTATTCTTATTAGACTGACTTCTGAAGCTTGACTACCAGCACCATTGTTAGTTTCACTCTGTACAGCAGCAAACTAAGTCTCAACATTACTAGGATCATTGACAAAAGTTCACATACATAAGAGTAAGGTCTTTGAGCTGAATAAACGTAAGGAACCATTTAGGTATTGAATAGCACGTGTTCGTCATTAGTTATGTTACCTGTACTGACAAACACACCAGTAATAACAACACTAGAAGAAAAAGGTGAATCAAACATGGCTACAGCCAAAACAAAAACAATGGTGAAAGAAAATGAAAATTAAACAAAACAAGGGAAATACAGAGAAAAATAAATGACACTGAAATAACTCTGCAAATATAAAGATATATAACACAATTAATGAGAGGAGAACAGCTCACTGAACACGGCTAAACTTAAGGAAAAATGTGGAAATATAAATAAATCAGGAGTAAGCTATCTCTTCTCACTAATATGTAAAGAAAAACCTCAGAACAGGAAAAAATATATAATTAAATTATTAAAGATAAGACTTATGTTAAATTGAAAGAGAAACACTCAAAAATTAATATACTTTTATGTGAAATAGTTACTCACATAAGAAATAAATTATAACAATAATAGTAATAATAATAATAATATTATAGGAATATTTGTAATAATTCATATGTGCCACAAAAAAATAAAACTGCTACACTGGATTGCTGGAAAATTGAACAAGACTGAAAATAATTCTCAATTACTGAAATGTGAATGAAAAACAAGTTAATACTAATAAACAAACTTGTGAAAGCACAAAAAAAAAAATAAATACTGAATATCTGTATTAATAATAAAAAATTAATGAAATTGAATTAATTAAACTGATCACTGGAAGTACAGATATATCATACTGGAGTTAATAACAATATGCAGATTGAGAACACATCAGCAAAGGCCATTTAAATTTCGTATAGAATAGGTAAAACTGGTCAATTAATTTTTTTTTATATTTTATTTAAAAAACAGTATACATTATACATGGATGCCAATATACATCAACTAAAACCAATTCACATAAACAACAAATTTAATTACCACACACCTACACACAATTCATAAAGGCTTTATACCCTAAATACCCCCTTCACATTCGTCTCTCAGCCTTTGAGTAGAGAGGACGTGTGCTACTACTGCCCCTTATAGTTGACCGGTGGCAGTTTAATTTTCTCAACATGGTGCTGGCGGGTAGACGCCGTGTCAATACTGTGTGTGTTGAGTTGACCCGTAGGACCATGCTTGGACAATCGACGGCGCTACTGTTGCCTGCGATTATCCGTGATACCTATGGTATTGCCAATGAGGACTTGTGCAGTGTGGCAATGAATGGCATGTCGAGGATCTTTATGAAGTTCTGCTCGGCTCATGTTTACAAGGCGGTGGTTGACAAGTTCCAGGAGGTTATTCTAGTGGTTAACCATGCAGTGTCAGTGAAGCTACTTGACGTCTCCTGCTATTACACATGGGTAAAGGTCAGAAACGTGCCCTTTGAGGCTGATGTGTCTGACATTCGAGCTGCATTGGGTAATTATGGCACAATACACATAGCTACAGCAGGGAAGTGGTCTGATGGCCCATATGCAGGTACCATAGGGAACATTTTCTGTGAAGATGACATTACGACACCCACTCCCTTCTTACATGATCTTGCAAGACTTCAGGACTCAGGTATTGGTGTCATATGCAGGGCAACGCCGCACTTGTAGGTTGTGCGGTGCATATAACCATATGGCGGTACAGTGCGAACGACGACGAGGTGCCCAGGTTGGGCAACAAAGCACGGACATTGGGGAGGAAGGTGTGGGGCAAGATGTGCCTGGTGTGCCAGTGCTACCATCAGGATTGTCTTGGAGCGAAGAGGTTAAGAGGTCTACGGAGACAGCGTGTGCCACACTCCTGAGAAAGTCGCTTTCCTTGGAGGTGGAACCAGTAGTGGGCCCGGCTCTGCAAGATGTGCATAACAACGACATCGAGGAATCCAATGCCTCAGTTCTGGATGAATTACTTATGGAGAGGAGCATGAGTCCGGCGATGGACCCACACCTAGACTTGGGACCTGTTGCAAAGGTGGATGTTGGACACGAAGAGCAGCTGGTCGTGGGCGTTCCTCATGCCTTGGTGAAACATACGGTGGAGGTGGAAATCCACGAGGATTGCACTGTCGATGACGATATGCAGGTGGAAAGTGTAATGCGGAAATGTTCTTTAGCGCTTTTACTCTCGGAGGAAGTGCTGACGCCAGCCCAGTGATCAGGAAAAAAAAACTGGGCGGACGTGGCACAGAGAGGGCCCTGTGGACCTAAAGTTCAAGGGTTGGTCAAGAGTGCTTTGAAAGTGGGGGTGAGAAAGGTGGAAACAAAAGATCTAGTGAGAAACATTCAGTATCGAGAGGAAAACCCCCACTGACCAATTTAAGTGCCTGACAATAAATATTAATGGTTTGAGTACTGTGCAAAAGCGTGTATGGTTCCGTGAATCATTGGTGCATAATAATATTGATGTTGTGTTCGTATAGGAACACAATCATAAAACAGGTAGTGAGTTATGGATAGATGGGTATGATGTGTATATGGAAAATTCTATACGGTTGAAAGGTGGTGTTGCCACCATGATCAGGGAGACTAGCCCTTTTGTTGTGAGACATTGCGAGGGTGGGGAGGGGAGGATAATAAGGGTGGAAGGTCTATGGGGCAGGGAGAGGGCAGCTTTTGTGTGCATATGCGGACCTGTAGAGAATGATGGGTGTATAAAAACTAATTGTCACTCCCTGAAGTGGTGGTTATAGGAGGGGATTGGAATTGCGTGATCCGGCATAGGGATGTTGAACCCCAGCGAAGTGGACACTTTTCTGGGGTATTGGGGGATTTATTGATTCGGGTGGGATTAATGGACGTGGCGGGTGGGGGTGAGGTTGAATATACCTTTGTACATCACGGGTACGCGGCGTGACTTGATAGAGTGTATGTGCCGTATACCGTCGCAGTCAAGAGTTCATGTATTGTAGATGTGGTGTTTTCCGATCATAGAGGTGTTCTCGTGGACTTAGGGTGGGAGGGATTACCTAGAAGGAGTCGCAGTTACTGGAAATTGAATGTTAAATAGTTGAAATGGGATAAGAGCAGCCAATCCTTCGCGACTTTGTGGGAGGATTTTTGGGCGGGGGCACCTGGGGATGATGGCTTGGCTTGGTGGTGGGATATGGTGGCTAAGACATGTATCTGGGATTACATTTTGCGTGGATGGGAAAATAATCAAATGTTGTACGGGCTTCAGGGGTATTTTGAAGGACAGTTACATGATTGTTATGTGGGTGATGCTGCACGATACATGGAGAAGAAATTGAGGATTTAAAGGAACATATATGGGGCTTGCATAATGATCGTTTTGATGGTGCACGGGTGGTGGGAGGTTTATAGGAGGTTCTCTATGGGGATCGGCCTTTGGCTTGTATGTTGAGAGAACAGAGGTAGTGGAGAGCAGCCACGGAAATGATGGGGTTAACAGTGCACGCAGAGATAGGAGGCTATCACGAGGGACGATGGAGGGCATGAGCGGGTATATAGATGCTTGGTTTAAGACCTACATGTCAAGCATTGGGATGAGTAATATATCTCTATGGGAAATCGGTAACAATATGCAGTGTGGGCTTAGTACACAATGCAGAGAATCATTGGAAGTGCGAGATATGGCAAGCTCTGGCTGGGGCGAGCTTAGGCAAAGCACCTGGCATTGATGGGCTACCGAGTGATTTCTATGTAACAAATTGGGGTGTTATGAAGGCGTTTTTGGTACGGTTGTTTAACATCTTAAAGACTCACGAGGTTATGGGAGAATTGCAATGAATGGCAGTGGTGGTATTGGTGCCGAAATGGGATCGGTCAACAGTTCTGGACTATAGGGCCATTTCCCTTATGTACAGAGATTACAAGTTGTTTGCGAGGATACTGGGGAACAGACTGAAAAAGGTGATGGACAAAGTTATAGATAGGGGACAATACGGGACACCAGGCATGTCGATTTTCGAAGTGCGCAGGATGATTCGAGGTTTCATAGAAAGGCGACAGGTATCAGGGTAGCTTTGTGGCAGTTCATGTGTTGGCAGGGTTTTGGGAATGAAATCATCTCTTGGGCACAGATTTTATACAAGGGGGCGACTTTGCATGTGTAGGTCAATGGTCATTTAGGTGTGCCAGTTCTGATGGGTCGGGGTTTGCGTGTTTTCAGGATCCTTTTTATAGTGCAGTGCAGGCTAGTGTTTTAGGGGGTTTGGGGGTATTGAGAGTGATGGGTGGCCTGGTATTGTGGGTTACATGGATGATACAACGGTATTGGTAGGAGGTGGTGTAGACTTGCAGCAGGTGGAAAGAGCTGAGGACGTTTTTGTAGAGGCGACAGGGATGAGAATTAATGCCATGAAGACTAAGTTCATGGCAGTGGGAAATTGGGACCAAACGAGTGGGGGCATGAGGGGAAGGTGGAGCATGGTGGGCCAGCTTAAGATATGTGGGATTGTGTATGTTTGTGATCCGATGGTGGCATGTGAGGTGAACTCGGTGAGGGTTGTGGATAGTGTGTTAAAAAGGTTAGGAGGACTGAGGTCTGTACATCTCACGTTGCACCAAAGAGTAATCGTGACAAACATACTATTGTATAGTAAATTATGGCATGTGGTGGTCATGTATCCGTTAATGCGCCGAGAGGTCAGAAAATTGTTGCGTAGGGTTTATCGGTTTATTTGGAGATCTGGCTGTGAGTGATTAAGCAGAGGGGTAATTACTTACTGGAGTTTTCTGTGGGAGGGTGGGAATAATGGAAGGGGATTGAGAAAGTGCATGCGGAAATAAAACATTGGTGGGCGAGGAACGATTTATGAGTAGGGGGGGGGGAGAGGTTGAGAGTTTTGATGGTGGCAAGGGATCCAGCTCGAATCAAACTGAGTGTAATAGAAATAGTGGGGGGGAGGGTTGGAGGTGGCTGCTGTGGAAGGAGCATACCTGATGTATGCCTGGTGCGACATATGGGAGCGTCTTCGGAAGTTGCACATCAGTCCAGGTGTACAAGAGGTGATGTATCGCTTTTTACACGGGATTCTGACGTCTGGGATCGTCTTATTTAATCGAAAGCTCAGGGAAGGTGGGGAGTGTCGAGCGTGGGGTGAACTGGAAACAATATTTCATGTCGTATATTTTTGTGAATGCTTAGGGAGGGTCAGGGAATGGTTTGAAAGGGTAATTGGATTTATGGAAGGGTGTGGGTTGCAGGGATTGCGAGTGTTAAGTTTAGACATTGATGGGGTGGGAGCGCAGGCTAAAAACACAGTGGGATATCTGGTAACTGATTTCGCGTTCACATCATGGGCAATGGGAGATGTAGGTGCGGGTGAAAGAATAAAGGTGCTGGTAGCGGCATTTTACAGATCTAAGTACCGCAATCGGGAAGTATATGGTAGGAGATGGAACACTGAATTTACAGAAGGTTGTAGGAATTTTCGGCTGCGTGATTTATGGAATTTGTAGGTCAATGGGAAACAATGGGCTAGTCCTCAGTTCAGGGGTGTGTAGGTGTTCGCGGGTAAGCATGTAGGCGAGGTACGTATGAATATTGATTAATATGAAGGAAGAGTGTGTGAGGAGAAGCGCAGTTCACTGTATGACACCATTGGTTTATTTTAAGGTGTTTTTTTCCTTGGCTATGATAGGGACAGTGATGGAAACGTATTTTTACATAAATATGTAGGTGTATGAGTGTGTATGTATATATGTGTATATCTGTACGGAAATATACATTTTTCTTTTATTATCACACTGGCCGATTCCCACCAAGGCAGGGTGGCCCGAAAAAGAAAAACTTTCACCATCATTCACTCCATCACTGTCTTGCCAGAAGGGTGCTTTACACTACAGTTTTTAAACTGCAACATTAACACCCCTCCTTCAGAGTGCAGGCACTGTACTTCCCATCTCCAGGACTCAAGTCCGGCCTGCCGGTTTCCCTGAATCCCTTCATAAATGTTACTTTGCTCACACTCCAACAGCACGTCAAGTATTAAAAACCATTTGTCTCCATTCACTCCTATCAAACACGCTCCGCATGCCTGCTGGAAGTCCAAGCCCCTCGCACACAAAACCTCCTTTACCCCCTCCCTCCAACCCTTCTAGGCCGACCCCTACCCCGCCTTCTTCCACTACAGACTGATACACTCTTGAAGTCATTCTGTTTCGCTCCATTTCTCTCTACATGTCCGAACCACCTCAAAACCCTTCCTCAGCCTCTGGACAACGTTTTGGTAATCCCGCACCTCCTCCTAACTTCCAAACTACGAATTCTCTGCATTATATTCACACCAAACATTGCCCTCAGACATGACATCTCCACTGCCTCCAGCCTTCTCCTCGCTGCAACATTCATCACCACGCTTCACACCCATATAAGAGCGTTGGTAAACTATACTCTCATACATTCCCCTCTTTGCCCTAAGGACAAAGTTCTTTGTCTCCACAGACTCCTAAGTGCACCACTCACTCTTTTTCCCTCATCAATTCTATGATTCACCTCATCTTTCATAGACCCATCCGCCGACACGTCCACTCCCAAATATTGAATACGTTCACCTCCTCCTTACTCTCTCCTCCAATCTGATATTCAATCTTTCATCACCTAATCTTTTTGTTATCTCATAACCTTACTCTTTCCTGTATTCACCTTTAATTTTCTTCTTTTGCACACCCTACCAAATTCATCCACCAAATCTCTGCAGCTTCTCTTCCGAATCTCCCAAAAGCACAGTGTCATCAGCAAAGAGCAGCTGTGACAACTCCCACTTTGTGTGTGATTCTTTATCTTTTAACTCCCGCCTTTCCCAAGACCCTCCATTTATTTCTTTAAAACCCATCTATAATATATTAAAAACCCACGGTGACAAACACTCCTTGTCTGGGGCTATTTTAGGGGAAAAAAAATTTCCTTTTTTCCTATTTTTAAATTGGCCTCATTTCCCTCTTAAAATCTCTTCATGCTTTCGTAAACCTACCCCCTAACCATCCCCTTGAAACATCTCCCACTTTCCCCCCCTATCCCCCCTGTTATTTTTTTCCAAACCCATAAACCCAAAAAGACCTCTTTAGCCTTATCTAAATACTGTTCACTTATATGTTCACTGTAAACACCTGGTCCACACCCCTACCTTTCTAAAGCCCCTTGTTCATCTGCATCCTATTCTCCGTCTTTTTCTTAATTCTTTCAATTATAACTTACCTACCTTTACCCGGTCCCACAGACTTTCCCCCTATAATTTTTTCACTTCTTTTATCCCCCTTTTCCTTTTACAAGGAATATGCATGCCTTCCGCCAATCACTAGGTACCTTTCCCCCTTCCATACATTTTTAAATAATTGCACCCAACCATCCAAAACTTTTCCCCCCCTGCTTTTTAAAATTTCTATCTTTATCCCATCAAACTGGCTGCCTTTTCCCCTTTCATTTTTCCTTGCCTCACGAAATTCCCCCCCACTCACAATGGCTCTTCCTCACTCCCAAAATGGTTTTTTCTCCCTTTCCCCAACACGAAATCACAGTTCCCCATCTTTTCAAATTTAACAAATTTTAAAATTTCCTCCATTTCCCCAATACCTCTAACTCTCCATTTAATAATTCCTTCCTATTTTTAATGAAATTTCCATTTGTTTCTAGGTTTTTCTTAACTTTTTTTTTTTTTTTTTTTTTTTTTTTTTTTTTTTTTTTTTTTTTTTTCACAGGTTTTGAAAGGGTTTAAAGGATCCCTGCTTTTTGACAGCTATTTACGGGTTTTAAGGATTCCTAACTTTTGGAAAAGCAAGGGCTGTTACCTACATCGCTCATTTGAAAGCATTTTTATGTTTGAGACATACAAGTGGGGAAAACAGGATGATTTGGGGCCATCTGTGGGCCAGATTTTCTTTTGTAACTGAGTTATCTGTTACCTTTATGCTGTCGAATGTTTTCCCTCTGAGTCTCCGGGGGATGTATGATCCAAAAGGAGTGAGTTTGGGAAGGGTACACCCAGAGTGAATTTGCTGTTTTCTGCCGTCTTGTGGAAAAAAAAGCTTGTTTCACGCTGTCCTCGAAGTGGTCCAAGTGTGGTATTTTGACTTTATTGGCTTGACATAACGAAAGGCACCCCATCCCCCCTATGTTAAAGGCTCGCTAAAATGAAGTTATCCAGGATGGGTCCAGGCGAGGGAGCGTCTTGTTGTTCTTACTCGTAAGCAGTGCAGATGAGGGGGGGGGGACGGGCAAACAAGAAAGTGGAAGCATTCAGGTGTGGGGTTTCTTGTGCCTCGTACAGGATCTTGAACCCTACTGTAAGCAGATGCAGATAGGGCCCGAAGGCGTAAGCTTCGGGCTGCCTTGTTTGAAAGTTACAAAAAGGTTCTTATGGTTAGTTTGGAGTAAAATTTCACCCCAAGGATTCAATTTTCTCCAGGTCCCAAACACCCTCCCATTCATCCTTACTATGCCCAGCATTCCATCATGGTCCTGAGCGATCATCATTTGGTTTTTCAGGTGCAAATGTTCTTGCCATTATTTCCCGCTGTTTTAGCTCTAGGGGTGTTTGATGTAGTTAGGAGCGGGCATTTCTTTCTTGGATAAGTAAATGTCAGTGTAAGTCTTTTCCTAGCTGTGATTCTGGGTGAGATGAAAAAGGTCGTTGAAGTAGCTCCAAAACAGTGGCCGAACCCCCCTTGGGGAAACGCTTGCCCAAAAAGGTGTTTTGTGATTCCGTTCCATTGAGGACTACACTTAGAGTCTCTAAAAGGTAATCACGAGGAGACATATGGCCTGAAATTTCCTGGCGAAGTTTTGCTAAGAGCCCTGGTCCCACCCCCCGGTCGAAAGCGCCAGCAATGCCCGTGCTACACACAGTGACTTTGGATTCATCCAGTGAGGGTCCCCTTAGGGGGAGGTTTAAAAAGTCAGCAGCAGAGTAACTTTCCCTGAAGCCTTTTTGACGATCACAAAGTAGTGAGTGGTGTCAAAAAAATCTGTCATTTGTTTGAGATTATTGTTAAGGATTTTCCAGTGATTGACAGGAGTGACCTGGTCTGAGTTGTGATTTCTGCTTTCTTTTTTTTGTGAACGGGACTAATTTGTTTTTCCCATGGGAGGGCCTTTACCTGTACTAGGCAGTGCTAAAAGTGCGAGGTTTTAGAGGTGCTGTAGCTGGTTGCCATTTTCTAAACAATCTTGGGTCAACTTGTCGGGGCCCCACCCCTTTTCTTGGTCAAGTGATTTAAGAAGGAAAAATGCACCCCTCTGCCTTTTTGTCCCTGACATTTTTTGCCGTTCTTCAGCTACCCCAAGGAGGGCCCCTTGCTGGATCGGGAAAATTGCATTTTGGTAGAAAGTGTTCAGCAAAAAGGGCCGCTTTTCTTTGATATAGAGAGGTGGTCCCATCTGTCGATTTTGAGGTGGGAAAAAGTTCATCAGGAAAAAACCTTTTCTGTCCTTGACCAGGGAAACCCCAGGTTTTGGAGCCTACCCCACCCGATGCAACTTTTTTTTGTGTCCCAAATCCCTTTGCAATGGCCCTTTTGAACATACCATATGCCCCACAGGCTTGCTGTGCAAGTTCTTTATAGGTGGTAGGATGTTTTTATACCTTCGCCCTGCTTTGTACTTTTGCAGTAGCGCTCTCTAAACGAAAGCAAACCCAAAGGGTGATTGTAGGCTTTGTCAATATTTCCGGTGAGGAATGTGTTTTTGTTGAGATTAAGGAGTGTCAGTGAAAGGGTTTCACTTGGTTGTAAAAATCCCCCCGGGAAGAGCTTCCAGTCGGTGGTGGCGAGTCGAGCAAAGGGCTGGCCAATTACCCCTTTCCCGCCCGGTTGTGCGTGGGGACTCCCCACTCGTTTGTTTGGGAAACTTAAGTGTGGTAAAAAGCCCTTGTGGTCAGACGACCCCAAGTAGCGAGGGGTTGCAAGGACTATGCCTTCTGCCAGACACTACTACTGGGCAAGGGAGGAGCCGAGATATGGTAGGGAAATCAACAAGTTTCTCATGTCAAACACTGCAAGAAGGTCATCAAATTTCCCCCTGTTAAGTGTGGTTGAGGTCACCAACAATTTAAAAAATTTTTGAAAATTGTGTTTTTTGAGAAAGGGGGTTTAATATTTTCCTTAGGAAGTTGATAGGGGTTTCATGTTTCCAGAGGGGCTGTAATTGCAAAGTAGTCAGGGTACTGTGTTTATACAGAGCTTGAAGAACATATTTCAAGATGGTGGGGTGGGGAACATTATTGTGGGCATGAACCTTTTAGGAAGACACAGCAAACCCCCCTTTGCCCTTTGCCTGTCTCTTCTCTCCAAAAATTTTTTTATTTTTTAACAAAATTTTTTGATAACATTCACCCCTCTTCATTTGCTCTTTTTTCATTGCTTTACCACTTTCTTAACCCCCCTCTTTTTCTCCTATACTCTTTCCCCCCTTTCTCATTTTTTCTTTGTAAAAAAATTCTCTATGAAAAATTTTTTTTCCCTTACTACTCTCTTTACATTCTTCCCCCAAAACGCTCCCCTTCCCTCCCGCACCACTTTCCTGTAACCCCAAACTTTGCTGAAAAATCTAAACTACATTTTAAACTACCCCATACCCCTTCGACCCCCTTTCTATGCTTATTAGCCATCTATCCTCCAATAGGTTTATATCTTACCCCAACTGCTCCTCTTTTGTTTATAAACCTTCACCTTCTCTTCCCTGATGCTTTATTCTCCTTGATCCCATTACCTTTTTTTCAGGTAGCTACAACTGAAGTGTTGTTATTGTGGCCCTCTATTAAAAAATGTACTCCTGAAATTTTATCAAAAGTCTTTTTTCTACCAATAAAAATCCAAAAAAATACTGTCATTTCGCCCTACTCATTCGTGTATACTTTTTTTTCCCCCTTTTTTTTAAAATATGTTTACCTATAAATAAACCCCCTTTCTATACAAAGTTCAATCAAAGGGCTCCTTATATTTACCCTGGCACCCCAAATTACCTACCACCCCTTCTAAAGTTTCTCCCCTTTGCATTCGGTCCCCTCCACAATTTTTCCTCCCCTTTGGTTCAAAGGCTCCTATAATTCACTTACTTCCCCCAAAACTCTTCTCTCCTTTGCTTCCCCCTTTTTCCCCAGGTGCATACAGCTTATTATGCCCCACTTTCGCACCAATTTTTATTTTTACCCACAAAATTCTTGATTTACAATTATATTCTCTTTTCTCCTTCCATAATGATTTTTAAACATTACTGCTCCCCCCTTCCTTTGTTAACTCTCTATTCTCCAGTTTAATCCCATTTATTTCCCACTGAACCTCCTACCCCCTTCAGTTTTGTTTCGCTTGGGCCCGGGGACATCCAATTCTTTTCATTCAAAACACGAAATAATCTGTTTCTTGTCATCCCCCCACTACATCCACGAAATTTAAAAGCACCCCGTTTTAAAGTTTTTCTTTTTCTTTTTAGAAAAGTTACAGGAAAAGGGGGTTTACTCCCCTTTTGCTCCGGCATTTTTGTCGCCTCAACGCACGCAGGTTTACGGGGGGAAGATTTTTTCCATTCCCATGGAAAATAGAGAAATAAAAAAAACAAGAGCTTTTTTAAAAAAAAGGAAAAAAACCTAGATGTATGTATTATATAATAGATTGGTGTCAAAAGTGTGCCAAAGTGTAAGTGGAGTAGAAAGTTTCCCTGTTATCTGCGTGTTTATGAGACAAAAAAAGAAACCGAATCCTACCATCATGAAAAAACAGTTACAGGTTTTTGTTTCCGTATCTGCAGGACGGTGTACTTCCTGGGTGGTTTCTGTTACCCAAACCCCTACCTACATATTTGTATGTATAAATGTTATATGTTTAAGCGAGGGTGTTTGAAAAGGTGAATTAGTGGGTGACATGTGTGATATTTGTCATAAAATGCTCACGAAATGTACATTAAAGGGGGCAGAGTACCTTTGGTCAAATTTTTTTTCCCTTGTGAAAATTGGCTAAATAAACCCGTTTCAGAAAAAATTTTTTTTGGATTTGTGTACAAATTTTTACAAATTGTCTGTAACGTGATATTGCTAAATTATTGAAGTGTAATCCGCTGCGTGTATGTGTTTTAGGTACTTTTTAATTAAATTATTTGCCATGTAGGAAGTGAATTTTGGTGTTTTTTTCTATGTTGTAGTTAAAGAGGTGCCCGTTGTATTAAAATGTTTTAGTTAGCGCTATTACTTTTGGTGTAGGAGAAACAGGGAGGGACACTTCCCCGGCAGGGTGGTCGGTGTGCACCGGAATTGTCTAGTTCCATACAAAGAACGCCTAAAAAAGGATATGGTATCAGTAGCGAGTTTTGGATAGTGTTGTATAGGAGTAAAGGCAAAGGTCAGTACACTATTACCTTGTAATCACATGTGTTGAATAAAATTTTGTATGTTGTATAAAATTTAATGTATGAGGGGTTTGATGTCATAATCGTGAGGTGTGTGAAGGTGTGTCGTGTTTTTATTAAAGGTCAGAAGAACGTGTTTTTTTTTTAATCAGGTAATAGTAAAAAATATTCGCTGCCTGGATGGGGTGGTGCGGTGGCTTTGCCCCCCTTACTGTTTTCCCCGACGGCTACTCGCAACAATTGGCGCCGGGTGCACAGGAGAGTGAATATGTGGGCTTGAATCTTTTAGGGGGGCTTTAACGCCTACGTCAGTCGATGTGTTTTTGCCCAAAATTATGGACGAATCGGCATTAGAGATGGGTTTGTATGGAGTCACTGAAGGGTATTTATAGAAATTCTGAAAGAGTAACTGTCAAGTATACGGGCATTGGTGGATCGTTCCAAGATGTCAGTTTAACCCAAAACCCCGGCGCGGGGGTAAAGTTGACGGATGTATCACGACTTATTCGGGGGTCAAGCTCCGAAACGTGCATTTTGAGGTGATGGGGGGTAGATATTCCAAATTTTTTCGAACGTTATGGAATGTACATCTAGCCAACCTGGCAATGGGGAAAAGGGTTACACGGATTTCCTGAGGTTCTTTCATTTTTCAAGATGATGCTAAGGGGGGATCTTTACCCCCATTGATATTCGAGGGTTTAGAAACCCAGGAAAGGTAGCGTATGCAAGGCAGGGCGTATGTGCCCCTGTGTGGCGAATAGACCATATGGCGGAAAAAACTGTGGAAGCGGAAATGGCTCCGCGCCGGGAAGGGGCGGGCCCGCGATAAGAAAACCCATGCTAAGGGAAAAACAGGCGCAAAGGGGGAGGAGTGGTGCTGTGGGAGTGAGGGTGGTGCCTCCCCCTGTGGAACGGAAGGAGAAGTGGTAAAACCATAAATCCCCGGGCCCCATCAAAAATAGTTGTCAAGTGAGGAGGGCAGGTAGGCACAGCGTGAAAGCTATTGAGGAGTGGGTTGGAGACGGGATAAGGCTTGTTACAGTCTACGGAGTGGAGAGTCACAGCGAGCAAAAACTGGGATCAGAGCAAAAGGTGTGTGCGGGGGGGGGGAGGGTCGGTGGCCCCTGCGTGGACATGCGAGTGCCATGGAAGGCCTGGGGGAAGATTAAGGGTGGTAGAGGTGGAAGTCCATTGTGCTGGCTCCCATGATCAGTAGGGAAACTGAGGGAGTAAAAGGAAAAGGGCGCGCGTCAGATTCGGACAATGTTCTGACACGGGCCAAAGGAAAGGGGAAAAAAGACTGGGGTTTGGTACCAATTTAACTCTACGAGGGGGCCCACAACAGAAGGGGGGGAGGGTTTTGAAAAGGAGGGGGGTTTTTTGGGTGGAAAAGGCAAAGCCAGGGGAAGGTTGAAGGGGGGGTCTTGACATGAATCAGGGGGGAAAACTTAAACCCGGCTAGGTGTTAAAAAATTTTAAATTTTAAATTGTCTGTGTGTGGTGTTAAACGTGAGCCCTTCAGGATTTTTTGGATGTAAGGTTGACTAGTTTTGTGCAGGGCACAATTTTAGTTTGGCGGGAATTGGGTGCCCGGGTATAGGGTTATGTGTCCTTCTGAGCATTTTTAAAAAGGGGGGTGGGTGTGTTGATCGGGAGGTGAGCCCCTTTTGTATTGCACGGAAAGAGGGGAGGAGGGGGGGGGGAGGTTTACGTGGAAGGGGTGGATGGGAGGAGTGGCGTTTGTGTATGGGCCCCCCCAAAATCAAATTTTTTGTCGGGGGGCTTTGGGATCAACTCGTTACGTCTGTGGGATTTTGGGGGGATGGATTTGGGGGTTAAGGGCGACGTTTTGGAAACCCAAAGGGGTTTTTTTTCGTCTTTGGGGGGGTTTCGAGATTTCAGTTTGTGTGTTTTTTGGGGGGGGGGGGTGGGGGGGGAAATTTTAAACGGGGGGGTGGGGTTTTTTCAGGGTTTTTATCTCGGGGGGGTTTGGGGTCTTTTTAAAATATTGGAGATGGTTTTTTTCGATCATAGGTGGTATTTGGAGGTGGGGTGGGGTGCTTTGGTCGTAGGCAGGGGAAATTATTGGAAGCTGAAAATTGGTTTAGGGGGATAGGGAGGGGTAGAAAAATTTTGCAATATTTTGGGGAAACAGCACTGTGGGCAGAAAGGGTGAGGGGGGATGTGGTAGGATGGAGGGTAAGGTTTCTAAGGTAAGAAAACGTCAATTTTTTGTGAGGGAGGGCAAAGCATTAATATTGCAGTTGGTTTGTCAAATTATTTAGAAACTGATTACGGGATTGTTTCGAGGGGGGGGGGGGTGGCGGGGTGTACCAGTGGGGATTACACATGTTGAAGGGAAAAAAGGAAAAGGGATTTGCAAGAAGACGTTTTGTAGGGTAGGGTACAGGGGGGTTGGGCAAAAGTACCTGGGGCGACAACCCATCGGCTTGTATGCTGCGGGACAGAAGGTCGACAGCAAAGACACAAACCGGGGGATTGCAAGTCATTTTTTGGTGGGGGGATTTTAGAGAGGGTGGGTATAGGGAAAAACCCGGGGTGAGTGATATGCGATAATGGTTTTAGGAAAACGGGGAAAAAAAAAATAGTGGGGGGGATGGGAAGGTTTTGGGCAGGTATGTATGTGCGTGCAATTTGGGGAGGAGTGATTGGGAGGGACTGGGTGGGGTCTTGAGGAGGGGGGAAAAAAGGAGGCCCTTGGACTGAGGAAGGGGAAAGTTACCCGGGGGTCGATGGTTTTTCCAAGGAATTTTATGTACGCACTGGGGTTGCTTAGGGGTTTTTAGTGGGTTAATGATGCCATGAAAGAAGGAGGGTTAAGATGGGAGAATCGCAGGCAACGGCGGTGGTGGTGTTGATCCCGAAAGGGGTAAAAAAGCAGAGTACCCTTCGGGGGGTTTCCGAGCCATTTCGTTTCTTTTTGTGATTATAAAAATTTTTCGTGAAAATTTTTGGGATCGGTTTAAAAATGTTGGGGGGGGGGGTCGTGTTTGGTCTCAGTTTGGGGGACCTGGTAGGTCAATGGGCGAGGGCCATGGGATCATAAAAGGGGTTAGGAGGAATAGAAAGGGGGGGAAAAAGGGGTGTTGGTGGTGTTGGGTTGGCAAAAGGGGGTTATGAAGGGTGGAAAAAAAGGTTTGGGGATATTCTCCTCGACAGGGGGTTTTGGGAAAAAAAATGTGAGGGGGTTTTTATATACGTTTTTACTCAAAAAAGCCCCCAAAAGGGGAAAAGGGGGCCCAAAACAAGGGGGTGTTGTGGGGGGGGGGGAGTCAAACTTGGGAAGGGGGTCTTTGGAGGGGGGTCCATTATCACTCCCATTGTTTTTCATGGGGGTTCAGAATCCCTTTTTTAGGTTTGGGGGAGGGAACGTTAAAAAGGCGGGGGGGGGAGGATGGTGAAACAGAAGCCTTGGCCTTTGGTTTTTGGGGGGGGTTTTGTTTATGATTTTCAACTATTTTTTGGTGAGTGAGGAGACCACGGGTTTTTTGGACTTTTGGGGGGAAGTTTTTTACACAATTTTTGGGGGGGGGAGCTATGGGAAAGGAAGGTAAATTGGAAAAAATCAATGAAAAAGGGTTTGGGGGAGGGGGGGGGGCAGGGAGTTAGAAAGGGGATTTTTGGAAAAGTTGTTTCAGCGGGGACCGGAGTCCCCGGAAAATCTGCAGGAAATGTCCTTTTCGGGGGCTGTCCTGAGTGCTGCCTGGGGGGGAAAAATTCGTAAAAGGGTTTTGTTGGGGAAAAGGGTTTCAGCGACCCTTTGGGGGGGGGGGTGCCCACCTCACCATTTAAATCTTAGGCAACCCAGCAAAATTGGATCAATGGG
Source organism: Cherax quadricarinatus (assembly GCF_026875155.1). Classification (NCBI taxonomy): domain Eukaryota; kingdom Metazoa; phylum Arthropoda; class Malacostraca; order Decapoda; family Parastacidae; genus Cherax; species Cherax quadricarinatus. Next base: position 9,453,765 of record NC_069474.1, on the reverse strand, counting down.
GGAAAATAAGGGAAAAATCTGGTTTGTTTCGGCTGGGATTTCCGTTAACGGGGGCGGCCGGGTTTACCAGGTTTTTTTTTAGAAAGGTGTTTCAAATTTTTGTGGGGGGCCCCGGGTTTCATCTGGTTTTTCGGGAAAGGGGGGGGTAAATGATTTTTTGCCAGTATGTAAGGGAGGGGTGGGGTTTTTTGGACTTGGGAAAGCCGGGGGAAATGTGTTTTTTTTTAAGAGGGAAGGGGGATGGTGCAGGTTGGGGTGGAGGGGGGGGGGGGGGGGGGAGGGGGGTAGTAAATTCATGCTCCCCATGAGGGGGAAAAGGTTATGGGAGGGGGGGGGGGAAAGGGAAAGGGAAAGTGAAACAGTTTTTACGTTTTCCTTTTGTGGGTTTGCCAAAAGGGAAAATTGGGGAAAAGTAAAAAAAGGGGGGGAAAATTTTTTGTTAAATTGTTAGAGGGACATGAAATGGCGCCCGGTGAAGGGATCTACCCATGTATGCATGGGATGTAATAGGCGATGATTTAGTAAATTAAGGATATGCCCTGGGACACGTGGGGTTTTTGTATCGTTTCCTGCATGGGATTTTACCAAGGGAGCGATGCTGGGGGGGGGGGTGGCAGATGCAGTGGGGAAGAGACTGTGTATCATGTCTATTTTTGTGAAGGTTTGGAGTGCATTAGGGTATGGATAAATAAGGGGTAGTGGTGAGGGTGGGGGGTCAAGGTGTGTCGGTATTGCGATTTGTTGAGTCTTGATATGAGTGGTGTGGATGAGGGTGTGGTAAGGGGTTTGCATATGTAATCGTGGACTACATATATGTTTTGTGGGGTTGAGGGGAAAGGAGGGTGGGGAATGTGCGAGAAGGACTTTGGAGGCGACGTTTATCGAACTTTGTGTCTCAATATAGAAATTTTGGGGGGAAAAATGGGATGAGTTTTTTCTGAGGGTTATAGAGGACTAACAATAGGAAATTTGTTGGCGTTATTTAAAGGGGCTTTAACTGCCGGAGTGAGTAGGTTGGTTTAAAAAAGGGGGGGGGGGTCAGGGGTATTCAAGAGGGCTCACCTCCTTGGGTGTGCAGTGATGGGTGGTTGGGTGTGATTGGGGTGACTTAAAAGAAATCGAAATAAACCGATTGAAATAAACCATCCTTTGGGGTATCTTTGGGGGACTAGGAGGGGTTTGTGAAAGTTTATTGTTGCTTATTTCCCCTTGATGGGGAAAGTGTAATAGTGTTTAAATATAAAAACTTTATTTATTTTAAAAACCTATAAATTATAAAAAATGTATATTTTCTTAGGTGGTATTATGTTTCGGGGACTGGTCTTGAATTGAATTTTAACTTTTCTTGAGGGGTTTTCCTTTTCCCTTTTGTTTTTAAAGCACGGTTTTCTTCCTTTTTTGTAACGTTTTCCCTGCATCGTTTTAAAGTATAATTACTTTATGTGAAATGGTGAATAGGTTAGTTCTCTAATTAATATTTTTTGTAATTTTTGTATGTAATACTATTAGGCAGTGCAGAGGCACAGAAAAAGTTAGTCTTGGGGAATGTGTTTTTTCGTTTGGTAAGTTTGTATGTGGCGGTTAGGTGTTAAAAGGATTTTGGTGTTGTTAGTTACTAAAAATCATGATAAACCTTTGGAAAATTTACTTTTTGTCCTAGTTTTTTTTTTTTAAATATTTTCATTACTAGTATTTTCCGCTAATATGTGGTGATTATCTTGCATTTTGAGCGTGATTAACGTTATGCAATGTTTTTGAAAGTTTGTATTTATGGTGTTAAAATTAATATTGATATTATATATTTGTGGTGTATTTCTTCTTTTTAGGGGGATGTGAATAGGGGAAAGAAAGTTTTATCTCTTTTAGATGTAAATTTATGTTTTTGTGTCTTGTTGTTCATGTAATCAACGCTTGGTAAATATCATTAGGTTTTTTGAGGTCAGGGTATGCCCTTAATTAGGTTTTTAATGATGTTATTTTGAACGGGGATGTACATTTTTAAGGGGGGAGAAAATGTCAGCTATGTTTCTGCACTGGCAATAATGATTATTGTAAAAGGAGGGTTTGTAGGATTTGTTGTGGGTTATGTATATGGTTGTAATATGGCCATTATCTATGGTGTTTATTTTCTGTACTGGGATTGTGTATTAGAGGTTTTGTAATATCTAGTATGGTTTTTAATTTTATACTCTTATACATTATTGTATTTGTTCTGTTTTAAATAAAAATCTAAAAAAATAGTGAAAGTATACTTTTTGAGGGGCTACTGTAATTTTGTTTTGTATCATTATTATAATAACTCACAGGTGTGGGTGAGTGTTGGTTGTGTAAGTTATAGACAGCATTGTACTGTTATGATGTCTCATTGTAGTAACCCAGTAGATTGAGTACTGGAATCATTACTTATAGTTCGTGTTTGGTTTCTTTGTAATATATGTACATGTTTATGTACAATGTCTGTATGAAGGTTTTAATAATATAAAAAAAAGTGAAAAATTAAGGCATATTGTAGGGTTAGAGCTTCTCTTTGTTTATACTAATAATGCATATTGTAAGTATTTTGGTTGATGCAATGTATAATCTTGAGTAATCTTGTATTTAACATAGGTGTAAAGGGATATAATGCATAGGGAATGAGGGACAGTTTGTGTCAGCACAAAGTTAAACGTCCAGTGTGTATTTCAACAACGAAAAATTATAATTTCTGTGGAAGAATTTATACTGTGTTCTTCATTTATTTAATGTATTGTATTGTTAAAAAAAATACCCCCAACAATCCATTTAATCCACTCCAGCACACTTCCACCATATGCGAAGTGTTATACTAACAGTATAATGGTAAAAAAAAAAAACTTCACGTACCATTAAACCCTATGCTCCACCCCTCCCCCAAAACGTACCTTACTAAATCATGCTTATTTGCACAACAAATAAAAGGTACCCACCCTCACAGAAACCATCCATCAAAACCTACAAATCCGTGAACATACTATAAGATCTCCAGAACTAATTACTCTCAGTAACATTTATGACAACATAACCTTGATTACAAAAGGTAAAACGTCCTAATTCTCAAAAATGGGCCAACCACCCAAAAACCCTTTATTCACTGCCTACCATATAGCGGTAGTGATAACAAGACATACACCGCTACTGAAACTCATGAACAACTCTGTTCTATCAAAATATGTATCAAAATATGTATCAAAATATGCATTTACACAAAATAATACATTTTTATAACGCCATACGAAATACACTTAACTTAAAAATGAAACAAAAACAACAAGGAGGAAACATACAACAAGCATGTACTTAATATATCAAACTTCCCTTCATATACATTGTCGCACAACCTGTAACCTATATTCTTAACCAGGCCTCTGAAACAATATATGCCAGGACTTATGTACCATAATACAATCTCACAATGTAATATATATTACCGTGTTGCACAATGCAACTAAATATACTTGCCACCAACCAGATATACAAATCTTGTGCCATACAGTTTGCGTCCTACAAAAAGGGTCATCCCAGACTTTGTGTCACCACATACCAACAGACATAAGTCATGCAGTAGTAACACCACATTATACTTTCTTTGAAGACACTCCCAAAAGAACGTTCAATCATTGCCAAACACACAAATACTGTATGATATACCCTCACACACACCTTATATACACACAATAATGTAGAGCAACAAAACACTACTATTACAACCCAGGAGTCCCAAAGGCCTGTTATCCTGGGTGTAAAGGGAACAAAATAAACAGAAAACTTATATTATCCTTCACCAATTTAGAACAGAAGTATGTACACTATATACACTATGTGCAACAATAGGTATTAGTGCACTCCACGGTAAGCAAGTCAGAATAGAAGCCACTAGAGAGCAGACAGTGCTTCAACCAGCTCTAGAATGGGAATGACAAGGGCAGACAGGAGAGTGGTACCCACATAACCTCTGTGATTGCCAAACCATCTTCTCATTGGCTGGAACCTGGGTACTGGTTGAACGACGGACCCCCATCGCCAACCTTTAGTTCCCTGGTTCGCTTGTTGGGGGAGATAGCCTGTAAATGAGGGTGTGTACATGCGCCGAATAAAGGCTACATACTCTTTGCATGCCACACCCCCACCCCGAGAGGGCTCAGGATTAGGCTCCCACCTCCCAGTGGTAACTGTGCTCCCATGGCACAAAATAATGGGACCACCTTTCCTCTCAACCATCCAACTCTTAGAGCTCAACTTTTCTCATGACAACAAGCCAAACTCTAAACTCAGAGCGAGACAGCAGACAGTCGGGCTTAACATAGGTCCAAGACATGGGCGAACGGTAGCCCGCATCCCCTCACTAAAAAAAATCATTGTTTGCATCGCTCTCGGGCCGTGTGGACCTCCTGCGCAAATGCTCTTCAGTTCCCTGGCTGCAGTAGTGTGAGGTGGTGCTTGTCGTGCCTCTGCCGTCAGCCCAGGAGAACTACCATTAGTCAACATGGCGTTCAGTTATAGACGCAGGATCAACACTGTCGGTGTTGAACTTCTAAGTGGGGCAATAACGCCAGTTTCAGACCAGGTATTACTACCCAAAATCATCAGAGACACGTATGGCATTCAGGATGGAGAGTTGTACAGGGCAGCATTGAACGGAGCACGTTGATTTTTTGTGAAACTGCTCTCAGCAACGGTTTATGAATCATTGGTCAACCGTTTTCAGGACGTAAGTCTTGATGCAACACTAGCTATTCGTGTGAGGATAATCGATATATACAGACATTATACATGGATCAAACTGTGTAATGTCCCCTTTGAGGCTGATGAGACAGACATCAGAAAAGTTTTTGAGGAATACGGAACCGTTCATTTGGCCCAGCATGGTACGTGGGTGACGAGTGCCTATGCAGGCTTCCAGAGGGCACTTTTAACCTAAAAATGACATTGCGACACCCCATACCGTCTTACGTGTACCTAAAGGAATTCAGAACACAGGTCATGGTGTCGTACACCGGGCAAAGACGTACATGCCGACTATGTGGGGAATATGATCACATAGCGGCGGCGTGTGGGAAGAGGCAACGAGCTCCTGGCCCAGAGGCGGAGGCATCCGCTTCTACACCAGAGGAAGCAGGTGATGCTCAACGACGTGAAGGAGGGCGTGGTCGCCTATGGAGCGAGATAGTGGATGAGGTGCATAAGGCTGGGGGAGAGGGTGAGGCCCATGACCAGTTACCTGGCCCAGATACACTTCCAGAGGATCGAGATGAGCAAAAAGTTCAGGAAGAAGTGTTGGAAATTGAGGAGGAATTAGCTGAGGTTCTGAAGCCCTTGTCACTGCCTGAGGAGGTGGCTGCACCTGGAAAGGTGGTAGAAGACGAGTTGACAGCTGTGGTGCATCAGCAACAGGAGAACTATTCGGACGACAGTAGTGACAGCGTGACTGAGGTGTCACCGAGATCATTGCAACAGTGTACAGTGGAGGTTGAGGCACTTTGTGAGGCAACCCCAAACCAGGCTATGGAGGATGCGATTGTCGCAAGATCTTAGGCTGCGGCGTCGGATTCAGATGATATCCTAACGCAAGCGCAGCGGCCTGGGAAGCAAATATGGGCAGAAGGTGAAGGTAGTGGTGGCCACGACAGGAGGCACCGAAAGAAGGGGGTGGGGGGAGAAAGGAAAGTGTGCAGGTGACAAGTTTTTTTTTTTTATATTTTATTTAAAACTTCATGTACAAATATTTATAGGTACATATATTAATATGTAACACTGACACTGATGATGAGCAATAACATTCACTACCCAATCTACTGAATAAGCACATACATAAGGCCCTTAAAATAAACTTAACACAACCTACAGACTGCCGTACGTACATTGTTTCACAAGTACACAAGGGTTCATAGATATAATGGTACCTACCCCTTATTACTTACAGTCCCCTTCCCCACCAATGAATACCCGTCCCATTCCCTTGTTCACTTTAAAATTAAAAAAAAATGAACAAGGACAACATCAATAAAACAATATATAAACACAAAACAATCCAGGCAACATTGGACAGTCTACTATATACAAGTTTTTTTAAAAAATATCACAATTTAAGAAGGAATTAAAGGTATAATAAAAAAAGCCCACAAATGGCTATAAATAAACTCATAAAAATACAACCTCAACACAATAATGCACCAAGCTTAATGACAACACCCGTAATACAACTCGCAAAAAATTACACCAGACCTGCAATATGCCTTATTAAGAAACCTGTGCTGCAACACAGGTGACCCATCATCCCTCCCCACCCCCTTCACCACACACATTGAAACTAAAACCCCCTCACAACCTGAATAATCATGACATTAATAATCCTCAATTTAGGATTATTATGACACATGTCACTTGAGGAAACATTATTTACAACCTGAATGGTACAGGACTACCAATTACATACCTTAAATAAGAATAATAATAATAGGTAATTACGTCAAAAAATGATGCTGGACACGTTACAAAAAAGGCAAAAAATACTCTGTGCTTCAAGGAAAATTTGTGAAAGGAAAACCCTTCAAGAAAATTAAATTCAATTGAATACCAGTGCAAGTGGAACTAATACTTACCAAAGAAATTAATGTTATATAAATTTTATAGGTTATACATTAATAATGT